>JAUBNY010000666.1:11433347-11452448 GCA_032275445.1 Crypturellus soui | reverse complement strand
ATATTTAAAGCAATGCAGCTCCTGGGAGGATAATTACACAAGCTACTGTTTTCATTCCAGACCCAAACCAGAGGCAGATCAGAGCCGTAGGAAACACCCTATAGCACCCAAAACCAGAAGCAGCCCAGGGCTGTAGGAAAGACCTGAAGCCTTCTCTCACCTGCGGGAAACAGACTAGCTGAGTGCTGGCAATGTAGGCTAATAGCAAAGAGCAGAGGTGCTTTGCCACCAGAGGGACTTGCTGGTAGAGCTGGGATTCTCTGTTTGCTTCAGTGAGTTTCATTTTGCTTTGCTTTCTGTTTTTTTTTTTCAAAGGGAACCCATGCCCACTGGTGCAACCACCAATCAATGGGAAAATTGAGCCTTCTCAAGCCAAGTACACCTTCAAAGACCAGGTTGTCATCAGCTGCAACACCGGATACAAAGTACTGAAGGTACCGGGAGAGGGCATAGAGCTGGACATTTGGGCAGGAACAGAGGGGTCAAATGCAAGCGCTCTTCTGCCAAACAAGCTCTGAAGGGACTCAGACTTCCATCTTGACGAATAGAGGACTGCTCTTCTAGAGCACCAAGCACTATGGTGTGACACATCATCACACATTGGCACCAGGTCTTGCCAGGCTTCAGCAATATCAGGTTTCTCCTGCTATCAACTGATCTGCCCACCATGGGCAAGACGAGCGTGGTGTCATATAACTGGAGGGACCCAAGGCAGGCTTAGTCCCCATAGGTGTGCTTATAGCCTGTCCCCAAATATTCCTAGGGTAATCAGACCCTTCTCCCAAACTTGGAGGTGAGGGTCCCTGGCTACATCTACCTTTACTGCTAGAAGGGATTTATCACTGTTAGGGTGGGCTTGTCTGACACAGCATTCATGACACCTCATCCAACCCACAATAGGCATAGAAAGGAGAATATTCCCTATTTCACTGCACCAGTTTTTATATATTTGCCAAGCATGTACATTCCCCTCGTGCTCTGTTACACCAGCTGGCTCAGTGCCTCCCCTGACCTCTCAGGCATGTGCAATACCCAGATGTTGCTTTCTCTAACCCATCCGTCTCTGTGTGTTCAAAACAAGACTCCTTCCTGAGGCCTGGGTGCTTTTGGTCCTACCAAAGCCATTGCATTCACAGTTGGGAGAGTGAACATGGCACATGACACCTCACTAGGGCAAGGACAAGGTCTTCTCTGAAAGCTACAAACACTCCTTTCCAAAGAAGCAGGAGGAGAGAGGGAATGCCACTTTTCTGAGTCTCCATCCTCTTAGCATCCATCCAGAGCTGGCCAGCTCAGAGAATACAAAGTTTGGCACCTCTGCAAGAGAAAAGTCATTAAAAGTCCCTGGGAAGCTGCCAGGATGCTGCCTGCTCCCCACCTCAGTAGGATCTGATTCAGCTTCCAGGGAAACCCGCCGGCCGGGCACGCAGGCGGCCAGCCTTGGCCGGCCGGGTGGTCCTTTGGGACTTTGTGAATGCTTTGGCAAGCATTTGGCAAGCTGGGATTTTGGCAGGCCACCTCCAGGAAACAGCTGAGCACCACAGGGAGTATGAGTGACTCACATGGTGGCTCTTTTCCCTCCAAACCAGTAGCCTGATTTGACTTCCGACATGGAGTATCTCTCTAATCTCTTCCCAGACTTGCCCCCTATCCAGAGCTGCTTCTTTACCCAGCTTTGGCCAAAGCAATCCAGAACCTACAGTAAGAGTAAGCATCTACAATTCTTCTACATTCAGCATTCCACTGAATTGCTGGTATTAAGCAAAAGAAAACTCACTGAACTCTTACTATGATCTGATTCTGTTTTTTAGCTACAAAAGTCTTCTTCCAGGGAGTCTGGATATATCTTGGCTAAATCATCAAGAATTTGACTCTTTCTAGAGATCAGTATTTCCTTGCCTAGTACATTAACAGTGTTTTTTTATTGGCATCTTCTACACAGGATAACCTAGAAAGTGACTCCTTCCAGATTGAGTGTCAAAAGGACGGGACATGGAGTAACAAGATCCCAATCTGCAAAAGTAAGGACACCCTTCCCCACCCTTCCAATGCCCTTTTTATCCTGAAATCATTCCCTGCTAAACAGAGCTGCCCAGCCAGAGTGGAGTTCCTTACTCAGAGATTTATACCCAGCCAAAGAACTACGTAACTATGCAAAGCTCTTTTGGCTTTTTCTTGGATAACATAACGGGGTTTGGTCCAAATGCCACAGGCGAGGGGTTTATTCTGGTCTTTGGACTGCTCATACAACTTGATTTACAACCAGCTTTACTGTCTCACTGTCAAAAAAGAGCAACCCTGGCTCTTCAGAGACAGCTCCAGTCTCTCCAGCAGTGAGACGAGAAGCAGCACTATCTGAGGCGGGTCCACTATGGTGGGAAGGATGGGTTAGGTCATGGGGGCTCCAGGTGAGTTTGTGGGGAGCTGAATCCAGTTCTCAAAATGTGAGAGAAGTCTAGGCAGACTCCTTCCCATTTAAAACACCTGAGAGCTACGGCATTGACCAGGGCTTCCTCAGAGCCTGTTGGACCACAGAATCTGGGCACCACTTAGATCAAACTGCCTTTGTGGTAATGCCCATTAATGAATGGCCCCTGCTGAAGGGAGGGAGGGGGATAACCAATCTCAGGTGAGTGAGAGAGTTTTGTCCAATCTCTTAGATAAATCTGGGACACTGATAATCTGGTTCTTGGTCAGAACTTCCTTCCAATTGGCCCCAACTAAGTGCTAAGTGAAAGGGTTGAGGGAAATTGTCCAGATTTTTACAAAACTCACAATGAGGAAAGGGGCAGAAGAAAGGGGATTCCTTTTGAAAGGATTTGCATCATCTCTTCTTTCATCTAACCTAGTTCCTCTCTTGGCTTGGGCTTGGGAGATGTGCTTTTTACATACCTAGCAACACTTCTTTCTTTTCCCCAAACACGTGCTGCTCTCCTTCAGCCTTGGGGAGGCACTCACTTCTGTCTTCACAATCTACTGTAAGGCTGATCCAGAGAAGAGAAATGCAAGACCTTCAAAGAGAGGCAGGATTAGGTGCACTCAAAGCCTGTGGTACCCAGGCTCTTCCTATCTGGGCAGATTCTTTATATTTTAGTGATGTTGAGGATTCCACTTTAGGAGAGTATCTCTGGAGGTTCAATTCATGTTTACTCACTCAAAATGGAAAGTGGGAGACTCTTAAACTTGCTAAATAATTTCATATCTGAAAGGGTTCCTTGCAAAGTATGGGGTTAGGGATGTCTCTGCCCTGCAAAGGGAACTCCCCAGTCATACTGCTCTCACTACAGAAGTCTCCCATGGATTTTGTCCAGCTCTCTGCCCGAGCAGAGATCAGTTAAAAATTACCATTTCTAGGAAAGAAAAATAAAAAGGATAAAAATCTGCGTAAATAGTATTAATCCCCAAACCCATTATTTTTTAAAGAAAATTGAAATGTTTGCCTACATTATTCCAGGCAGGCTGGAACTGCTCCTTTCTTGTGTGATATGAATCACAACACTGAAATTCCAGGGCTTTTTTGGAAAGCCAAAAAGCCCCTAACAGGGTAACTCAGACCTTCAAGCTGTACTGCCTCCCACCTCCCCTGAACATCTGTGAGAGGCAAAGCATGAGCAAAAATGGTTTGGAAAGAAACAAAAAAAAAAAAAAAAAAAAACCTTAACTTTTTTGCCAAGCTGGATAAAATCCAGCTCTACAGTTCAGTAAAAAAAAAGCCAACCTCCTGATGGTTTGTCACAACCACTGCCCGTGGTGGAAGAACTGGAGAGGGTTCCTGGTACCAATGCACCAGAGCTCAGGGCTCATCGCAGCCGCATTGCTGGGGCAATAGAGTTGCTCATTACTGATTTCTGGTGTTTTGGGGGTTGGGTTTCCTGCATGCCTCTCTCTGCTCATCTACTAATTTGGCTTTCTCTCTCTCTGCTCTCCTCCTTCCCTTCTGCCTTCGGTGCAGCTGCAGATAGAGCCGACAACCAGACAGAGAGAAGAGCCAGTTCGGAGCAAGTGGCGGCGTGAGGCTTGCCCCGCCGAGATGGCAGCCTGTCTCGGTTCCCCTCTCCGATCTGTCCGGGATCCAGGGCAGGTTCCCTTTGTCTCAGGCCCAGCTGCCAAATCCACCTCTGCAACTTCTCTAACTGGCATGGCACTCTTAACCCCTCCACACCTGGTGCTTCCTTAACTCCGTCTCCAGAGCGGGGAAGGAAATTTGGAGTTGAGCCTGCTTTCTCTCTGTCCCGCAAGAACAGTGCCACTGGGGGCCCAGGTGCGCCCAGGAACCCCTGCCACGTCCTCCACATCCCTCCCGCTCCACTCGGACACTGTGGCCCAGCCCTGCCTCCCCTCAAAGACCACATTGCGCAAGGCAGAGCCGCCCTGCGCACGGCTGCCTGTTTGTTTGTTTGTTTGTTTGGATTTAGCCTCCTGCTGCCCTTCCTCCCTGGCCCAGCATCACAAATAAGAAACACTCCTTCCTCTCCTCGCTCCGAGCGTCCTCGCGCCACACAGACCTTCCCCGCGCAAGGGAGGCCCAGAGGACGGGTTGGCACCAGAGGCTGCATGCCTTTGCCTGCAGGGCACTGAGCACCAGGGCACGGGAGGCTGCTCTCCCCAGCTCCCCCTTTGCTCCCTGCGGCTGGCCTGGCAGAGGGAAGTGTGAGCTGGCATCAGGCCACTCACAGCCGGAGGAGATCAAAGCCACAAGTCTGACCTCATCCGTGTCCCAGGGACTCTCTGGGGTCCATTGGGGGCCCCTCTGGGAGGGACCCGGGCTGTGGCCTGGCAAATGGAGGAGGAGGCATAGATGTACACTGGGGAGCTTGGCATGAAACACCTGTTTTCCCAAGGCCAAAGTCTGGAATGGCCTGAAGGCTCGAACTTGCTTCCCTATCTTTTTGGGGAAGTCGTAGGACATAACAGGGCAATATGTCCATGCAAGTGACCATACTCCAGGCTTCAGACCTGAGGGACACACAGGGAGGGAGCAAGCCAAGCGCATAAGTGAACCTACCTCCTGCAGCCATAAACAGTCCCAGAGCACATTTGCAAGCTGCAGTGGTCTCCAAACACCAATCCCCTCCTTCCTGCACGCCCTGGCACACCTCAGCATCTTATAACTCTTGCGGCTGCTAGTACCACAGTCCAAACCACCACACTCCCAAGCACCAGGAAGAGTGCAGGAAAACTTAAGCCAGGTGGGGACCAGGCACCCTGGTGAGAGGGGGGGTCTGCAGTCCCCCTCTCTGCCTCTCCGCAAGGCCCAGGTACCCAGAGCCTCCTCCCCACTGCACTGCACCCACACACCCCTCTCCCATTGCCTGCTGTCCTAGACCACCGGGCAGGACATGGAGGGGACTCTGGTGAACCCTGGACTGCAGGTTCTGCCATAAACCAGGGTTTTTTCCCCAAGGCAGGTGACTGGCAGCTGCTTCTAGATAATTCTGTTTTGGTCAATCTGGATCACTAAGAGAGGAGCTAGGGCTATTGCCCTCAGTTCTCTGTCCTGTTTAAGAACCTGCTGGGCCTCTTGTACATAGAAGATGCCCCCAGAATCTACATCATCCCTGGTCCACAGAATCTGCCCCCCGAAAAGACCCGCATCTGTCCCCTATCTAATCCCTCATCTTAAAAGGAGCAGGTCCTTTGGGATGGGAGACACTGCACGGCATCATGTGAGCACACATTGCCTATTGCACACACCACAGGCAGTCAGCAGCTCCCGGGGGCTTCCACGAGGTGACTCCTGATTGTGGCAGAAGAACAATCTTGCCCATGGGGGATCCTTCTCAGGGCGGGTGGCACAAGCCTGACTGAGGGGACAGTGTTGGGGAAGAGGCTGGGGAGAGCTCTGTGAAGGATCTGGGGGAAGAAGGACACTATGGACAGGATATGGGATAGGCAAGAGCACCTAGAAATCCTTTTGCCTCCACCAGGCACTGAGCCCAAAACAGGAATGTGTGAAGCAGAGCCAAACCTGCCCACATCCTTGGGATGGAACACACAGGGTCTCATGTCCACTCATTCCCCCTCCTGCCCCCGCAGACCAGCCAAGCTGCACACTCTCCTTCATCTCCTGCATGCTTTTCCCTGTCCATTAGTAAGTGATGCAAAGACCTCCCAGATTCCCAGAACATCCCACCACTGATCTAACCTGCCTCTGTAGTTTCTTCCCCTCTCGAAGGTATAGCAGAGAGATCTCACACTAAATGCAGGGCTCAGGAGGAGCTCCAGCATGAACAGCATCAGATGCAGTCTGTGGATGCTGCTAGTGCTTGGCGGTGCTGCCTCCGTTCCACATCTCTACAGGAGGGCAGTGATGGGTTCTGTGGGGCCAGGCAGTGAGGGAGGTGCTGCCCTGCCTGCGGATGGGGGACAGACAGCAAGGACGGGGATCTCGGGCCAGGGGTAATGCAGTGGGGAGCAAGGCAGGGGAGGGGGCTAAGAGAAGAAGGCTGGAGCTCAGAAATGTATCTCTGGACTTCAGCAGGGCTGGACTTTCCTCCACCACCTTCCCAGAGACAAGAAGCGGGGCTGAACTTGCCTCCCAAGTTCAGGAGAGGGAAATCCTTCAATTAAGCAAAGTCACAGCGCGAGGCTTTCCCTGTCCTCCTGCGCAGTTCTGCTCCTCTGCAGCGGGCCAGCAGTGACTCCCAGCCCCTCGAGAGGCAGCAGAGGGGACGAAGGAGCAGCTCTGCTCCTCAGCAAGCCCCAAGCCTTCCCAGGCGATGCACGGAGTGGGTTGTGGGGACTCCCTGGGTGCAGAGGCAGCCCAGAAAACGCAGGCATTAGAGGAGCAGAGGGTTACATGGTCCATTCACTGTTTGCAGTCAAGCTGGCCTGTCCCCAGCTGCCAGCTGAGACAGACTAAATAACAGAAGGAGGAAAGGTGCCAAGCTGCACTCCCTGCAGTGCCCTAGACGGGGGATGTGGGGCTATCTGGGCCTCCCCGCAGGACCACTGCTATGTGCTAAAAAGCCCAGCACTCCCTGCCCTGAGAAACAGCCTCCCTTCTGTGTTGACTTTCAGTTGCCGACTGTAAAGCACCACCGGAGCTGGAGCACGGCTTTGTCACCTTCTCCTCGAGGAACAACCTCACCACCTATGGGGCCAGTATCCAGTACCACTGCCAGCACCCTTATTACCACATGGCACCCAACAGCACTGGTGAGCAGAGGAGCAGGGCTGTGCACCCCTGGCATGGGGCGGGTGGGCGCACATTGGTGTGTGAGTGTGCACGGCAGGCTGAGTTTTTATGTGTCTTGCCCAGTCTACAACCACAGAAACACCACAAGGTGTTTTGCAAAGCGCCACGGGTCACCACACCCTTTGGACTCTGCTCTGGCATCAGGAGTGGCTGCACAGAGCCCAAGTGCATGCTCCAGTGCCCCTTCCTCCTCCTCCTCCCTCAACAAGCAAAGCCGAAGGATTTCCTCCCATTCCAGTGTCCCTGCTCATATCTCCCTGCAGACCCACTGGCCCTGTGCATCTGGTCCCAGGCATCCGGCACTCACTAGCACAACGGGCACTGGCAGCATGAATGGGACAGTAGCTCCCAGGAGAGGCTGAAGGCAGAGCACAGTGCTCCGGAGGACACAGGGTAGTGACACCAACTGAGATTGCATACTCCTCCCTGCCCACAGAGACAGGACTGCCAGGACCCATCAAAGACAAGAGCACATAGGACATTACAGAGAAGTCACATCCTGCCCTTGAAAATTGTTCAGAGGGTCCTGATGTCTGGGCAGGGTCTCCTTGCTGCAAAAGAACCTCCCTGAGCCATGGCACAGCCCAGCTAACACTGTTCTCTTCCAGCCACCTACACGTGTGATGCACTGGGGGTGTGGAGGAGCGAGGAGCTGGGGACCAAGCTGCCGTCCTGCCAACCAGGTACCAGGGGCTGGGGTGAGAGGAGAGTGCCTGGTCTTGCAGGGAGGGGTGCAGAGACAGAGCTGTTCCTGTGCCTGACATGACCTGGTGCTTCCCTAGGCAAGGATCCTGCTCTGGGATCCATATGGTACAGCAGTACCGTATGTCCTGGGCTATACATACCCTGCCTGTGGTTGCAATGTATGGCCAAGAGAGCGATGGGGACACAGGTCTCCTGCTATCCGGGCTTGCTGGGTGCTGGCTGCAGATGGCCGGGGTGCAGAGGGTGTCTCTGAGCAGCACAGCAGTCAGTGCTGTGGTAGTGCGGGATAAGGGCTCGGGCAGCTGGGATGCTGCAGCCCCAGCAACCAGAGCAGAGCCCACCAGACGCACTCAGCCCCGAGTCACAAGAGGTGGCGCGTGCCCTGCAGCCAAGGGCAGAGCACCATTACCTGTCAGCTCCCATTAGCAGTGTGTCTGCATGCAGCAGTAATTAGCACCTCTCCAAGCCTTGCAGAAAAACTCAGTTCACAGGGGAGAAGTCTCAAGCCTTTGAGCAGTGGCAGAAATGTTTGCAGCCAGCAAGTTTCCAGGCCAGGCGCCCATTTGGGATCAAACAAAAGTCCCTGGGATATTGGCCGGCCCTAGCTGAGCGTGGGGCCGGTCTGGCTGCCAGACGGGGCGGGGAGCTGGCAGCAGCTCTGCGTGCGAGTTACACACGCCGAGGTCTGATGTGCTGCGATGCCGTTCTGGAGAGGAGCAGGGGCTCAGCCACTGCACAGCATCTGCAGCACCCTGCACACCCAGGCACTCAGGACCTGGTGTTGCAGGGTGTTCAGCTCTGTTAAGTGATCCGAAGGCCAGGGGAAGGATCCCAAGAGATGCCCTGGTGCCTATGGAGCTCAGAAACCAGGCTTTTGTTGCAGTGGCTGCTCCCTGCATCCGTCCTTAATGCTTCAGCCTGAAATAATTTGAGCTGGGAGCATATGGGGACATCTTTTAGGGCCATGGTTGCTTTCATGGGCTGTTTCCAGACCTCCTGATTAGTGACAGAAGTCAGAGAGACTTCAGGAAAATGGAAAATCCCAGAGAGGATGACGTTCTCCTGAGATTGGGATCTGCAGGCAGCAGCTGGCCAGCTGCTCTTCAGATCGTCTCATGTCTCACGCTACCTCCCTATCAGTAGAAACTCCTCTTCCAGGCCACTCTGCGTCTGCCTATGCCATTAGTGGGAGAATTTGCAGCCTGGTCAGCGTTTTTGATATGTAATTTAATAGAATAAATATTTGGCTGGATGTGCTTCCTCTAAAATCATCTCGGTGGGATGGCTGTCAGCTTGGTGCAGCAGAGCAGCTGGGCTGGGCTGGGATGCAGGAATTACTTGCCTGAGCACGGCTCCTACTCCTCACAGCACTGGGAAAGGCAGGGAGCTAACTGCGCCGAGGCACACTCCCATGCCACTGTGGGAGGTACAGCTCTCCTCACAGCACAACCCAGACACAACAAGTCTGTGTGAGCTCCTGCGCAAGGCTGGCCCACAGCCCTGACGTGGGGTCCTCGTGACAGGCCCCAGAGCCGGGGGAGAGCTCAGGCTGGGCTGTCGCAAGTCTCCAGCCCTCCCAGTGTTCCTCTAGGGTTCTTGGCACACAGAAAGCAGGGGCCGGGCTCCTGAGTAAAGGTCTGAGTGAGCTCACGGGGGAGTATGGGCTTGCAGGATTCCTCACTCTGCCTTTCCATTTCTGAAGTGTTGTAGATCCAGACAAATCACTACAAAAAAACCAAGTGCCAAGTGCCAAGTGAGCAATTGATGGGCTTTGTAGAGCCCAGAGAGCAGCCACAGCGAGCTCACAGCCCCAAAGGCACCACCTTCACTGCTCTAGCAGGGGGCACTAGTAGCTCATTTTGCTTTTGATCCTGTCTCATTGCAAGATGAAGAATGGCCTGTTTTGTCCAGGTTGCCATAGCCGTGGGAACCTTCCAGACATATTTCAGGGTATGCACACCCTGGGGAGGTACAGGGAGAGTTCAGGCGCTCTGTCCCACTGTGAAGGTACTGCAGGCTCTGAAAGTTCAATAATGGATGATGTTGAGCAACATGCATTCATCAGAGCAGATATATTATGCCATAGGCTTAGTGGCACCTCCTAGACAGTCACCTGACGTCCTCACTTCTGTCTTCCAGGCTGCTGTTTAGAAGCAGATGTCATGAATAGGGCTTGCATGGGCATGTGGAAGAAGGAGGTCCAAATACTAGAAAGCAACCGCTTCTAGACATTAGTCCTGGCCTGTCACTAACTCACAGATAAGATAACTCCTTACTTTATGCCTCATTGTCCACAATCACAGAAAACATGGGATAACCTTGGTATCATATGCTTGGTATTCTTGCAGAGTAGGTCCCTGCTGTCCTTGGTCTGTGAGCAAACAAATAGGCTCCATGGCCCCAAAATCTTGCAGAAATAGCTCATCCTAACAGAATGATGAGGCATGTCTGTCAGGTTGGTGGCAGAGGCAACATTAGCACTGAGGTGTCTGAGCCATCAGGCTCACAGCAATACAGGGTGGCTCACAGTTCACAGAAATAACTGGACAAGCCATGTAGGCTTCAGACTGGCCTCTTTTTGCTTGAGTAGCTTCAGTGCGGGTTGCACAGGATTTACAGGTGTCACTCCCTTACCCTAATGGAGGACCAGCAGACTCTCCAAAATGGTCCTGCCAGGCAAGCGAGACAAAGGGAGGTGGGGACTGCCTTTACGAAGCAAAATCCTGCAGAAGGACAGACATGTTCCCTTCCCAGACATACCTCCATGGACCTGTTTGCATAGGGGATGGGGTGCAGTGTCCAGCTTGCTTCAAGACCTTAAGTGCACTCTGTCAAGAGAGGTGAGGATGGCAGAAAGGATAGGCTTTATCCACCAGGAAAAGGAGGAGATTTGTTCTCTACAAAGAGAAAAGACACAAATGAGCATTGGGTTATGAAGACGACCATCCATGTGGTATAATCGACAGAGATGTCCCTTCTCAGCAGTTTCCTTGCTCAGCAGAGAGTAACTGTCTTGTCCCTTTTGTTCCCAGTGTGTGGCCGGCCAGCTCGTGCTCTACCTGGGATCATCAAGCGCATCATTGGCGGGCGAAACGCAGAGCCTGGCTTCTTCCCCTGGCAGGCCCTGATTGTAGTGGAGGACTTGTCCCGGGTGCCCAATGACAAATGGTTTGGCAGCGGGGCCCTACTCTCAGACTCGTGGGTGCTAACAGCCGCCCACGTGCTCCGCTCACAGCGGCGTGACAAGACCGTTATCCCCGTCTCCAAGGAGCACGTGACCGTCTATCTTGCCCTCCATGATGTGAGGAACAAGATGGCTGCCGTCAACCGGACGGTGGAGAGGATCATCCTCCATGAGGAGTTTGACATCCAGAATTACAACCACGATATTGCTCTGGTCAAGCTGAAGGAGAAAGTGACCATGGGGACCTACGTCATGCCTGTCTGCCTGCCTCAATTTGAGCATGAGCTGGAGGGGCCTCACCCCAACACACTGGGGCTGGTGGCCGGCTGGGGTATCTCCAACCCCAACATCACTGTGGATGAGATTATCAGCTCAGGCATGAGGACACTGTCCGATATCCTGCAGTATGTCAAACTCCCGGTGGTGCTCCACGCAGAGTGCAAGACCAGCTACGAGTCCCGCTCGGGGAACTACAGCGTGACCGAGAACATGTTCTGCGCCGGATACTACGAAGGTGGGAAGGACACTTGCTTGGGAGACAGCGGGGGAGCCTTTGTCATTCAGGACCCCGGGACCCGGAGGTGGGTAGCCCAAGGGCTGGTTTCGTGGGGTGGCCCAGAGGAGTGTGGCAGCAAGCAGGTGTATGGTGTCTACACCAAAGTCTCCAACTATGTGGACTGGGTGGAGAAGAAAACAGGCTCCTCTGAGAGGTGGACATTTCTGGACCCTGAGCTGGAGAGATGAGTGACTAAGCAGCTTGCGGCTGCTGCTGCTTTATTATTTTTTGTTTCTTAATATGCTGCAGACTCTGGTCTTTCGCAAGCAGTAGCCACGATGCTCAGCCACGCTCCAGGCCTTGCCAGCCCTCCACATCATGTGTTTCGCTTGGTCCTACATCCCTTTGCTTGTGCTCTTTGGAAATGTTTGCTAGGGAGCTGGGGGAGGGCAGCGAAAGGCTAGATTTCAGCCAGTTTCCTTAGCTCATACTGCTCCCTCCAAGCCATGACAAGGGCACAGTGATGGAGGAGGCATTTTTCTGCCATCTAAGCCTTGTTTGTGCACAGAGTATTTCCCTCACACCTTAAGCTCTCACACTAGCTCTTCCCATCAAACATTGTAACTCCAGGAACAACAGGGGCTGAGGCAATATGGAAAACCCAGCCAAGCAGGCCTGGGCCTCACGAGTCCCCTGTGACCAGACAGCATTTTCATGTGAGGAGCAGTAGGACAGCACTGGGGGGTTGCCAGTGTTTTTATCTGCAAACAGATGTCCCTGCCTAATGGCATCCCAAGTGATGTTCTACCGAGTCCTGGGAACACGAGAATGTTTCCATATTAGTCCTAACCTTCAGCATGGCTGCAAGCAGGTATCATGTCATCATGCTGCTGAGACAGCACCAACCCAGTGGACAACTCTACCCACCATGTTGGGGTGGGCACACCACAAAGGACACAGGGATGGGAAGCAGAGATTGACCTCAGTATCATCCTCATATTCAGCCACCACTTTCTTGCCTCCCTTCCTTATTCATCATCTCCATTACCTCAAGTGCTCTCCAGTCCTCCCTTCAGACCAAATTCTAAGGGTGGTTTCCAGCCACAGTAGACCTTGCAAGGAAAGATTTCCAATACACAAGACAGCATCATAT
Organism: Crypturellus soui; assembly: GCA_032275445.1. Taxonomy (NCBI): domain Eukaryota; kingdom Metazoa; phylum Chordata; class Aves; order Tinamiformes; family Tinamidae; genus Crypturellus; species Crypturellus soui. The sequence goes on along the minus strand of JAUBNY010000666.1, from coordinate 11,439,712 downwards.
CTGGCATGCCTGGAAACATGTACATAACAAGCATTTATTCACAGCAGAAGCATTTCAGAGCAAATGGACCTATTGCCACTGAGAGCTATGGGAATGAAGCCAATCCATCTGTAGCCATTCCTTGATATTAACCTCTTCTAGGGGTCCTGGACAGTTTTGCACAGTAATTCATCCACTGTCACAGGAACCAAGTTCCTTCTGTTTTTTGTTTTTTTTTTTTTTTAAGACCATTGACCTGTCAAGTTTGCAGGTTACTGATGATGTCCAGAGTTCAGCTGTGGCTCTTTTGGTGGATTATGTGTGTTTGAGTCACTCCAGCCCCAGACTCAGCCCACTTTGCCCAAGGTAGTGTAAGGATTCATATCTCTGCCATCTTCTCTATAAGAGAAGTAAGCCCTGCAAAGGAACATGGTCAGGTGAGCACAGTTTCCTTCAGCAGGGACATCTCCATTTGCCAGCAAATGCCTTCTATAGCTGTCAGCAACATAAAAGAATGTATCTAGTCTCCTTTGGACCTGTCCTCCTCTTCCTACAGCTTTGCCATGCACAAAAGGAATCAAGGGTGAATGAGTTACTCTGCTATTTAGCCTGACATGCAAAAAAACATTTGTAGAGAATGCAGAGAAGCAGGAGGATGAAGGAACAGGTCTAATGTTGTACTCATGGCTATGCTGTGTAACTCCAAGTTTTTGGATTTTTTTTTGTATGTTTGTTTGTTTTTCATTTTTGATACTACATTCTGTAAAGTATCTGATATCACATAGGAGTGGTTCTGGGTAACCTTCCTCCTGAGGATAAAATAAAACTTTGGTACGTTACGATTTCGTGTCCTGGGGCTTTCAATCTGCACAGGAGGTATTTAGGGGTATAGGGCAAAGGCTGATTACAAGTGTGTGTCTTGCATTCCTGCTCCTTCCCTGTGGTATTTGCTCTCTATGAGCCTCCTCTCTGTGCAGCCTGTGCTGAGCTCAGCTCTATGTCTTACACAGTCTTCCCATGACATTACAGAGGCTGGACAGCAGAGCACAGAAAACATGGGAGAGGTGAGACCCACTTCTAGACAGTTCCAGAGCCTTGACCTACACGAACAGACCTATGCATTCCCCAAAACCTTCTTTTCTCGCTACATTGGAGGAGGGTGAACAAAACAGTAACACAGTCCAGTGCCACCTGTGCATGCACCTCATGGAGAACTCAAACCCCTCTTTGAGAGGGTTTAGCCCCCTGCATACACTGCATGGATTGTCACATTGTGTTGCACCTCTGTCAAGGAAGGCAGCAGTGGCAATGGAGCAAGTCTTGTCTAAAAGGAGCTTTTCTGGAGAGCTAGTCTATGTAATTCTGGGTCTCACATGGCTTAGTGCCATCCTTCCTATACAGTTACAGCAGTGCCAAACTCCTCAATACCGTGACGGAGGTGAGACCAGCTTATGCATTTGGCAGCACAGCGAGGCCATGTACTGCCTGGTACCGAGCATGGCCCTGGCAGGGCATCACGGTGGTGTGCTGATTCCCTACAGGAAGCTGAGAATTAAGGAGAGATGGTCATTTGAGAAGCGCTACAGGCACTCAGAGCCAACATGACCGGCTCCCACACCTCAGGTCTGGGCAGCCCTTCTCCAGAAGAGCCCTGCAGGGCTGGTAAGCAGAGGAATTTCACTGAAAGTCAATGTGCTGTGACTGAACCTGGGCAAATACTATCCCTGTGCTCAGGCATGCTGCCCAGCTGTGACGTGGAAGCACTGACACGGCTGGGTACAGAAGAGTCCAGAGGAGAAACAAGTCAGCTTTTCATCAGGAACAAGGCACCACAAAGTTTAACTGGGCAGGTAGCTTTTGTTAGAACTATTGACTCAAATGGGTAAGAAAAAAGATGCTTTGGGGAAGGCAGGGTCTGGTGCCAGACCACAATGTGCCATGCCAGCTGCTCCATACACCCTGCCATGGGTAGTGGCACTTTCCAGTAAAAGGCTGCAGGTGATCCTGTTTCTTGCTGCCAACAGTGATCCAGAGCAGGCAGGGTCTGAACTCCAAAAAAAGCAGGAGACATGGAGAGAAGCAGGAAGAAAGGAAAGAAAACACTAAGCTGACTAGGCAAGTTCATTGCTTTACACTAGTGTCCCGAATCCGTGCTCATCTCCTCCTGCTGCTGGAACGCTGTGGAACCCTAGTTGCTTCCAAGACTGCTTCTGTCTATGTTCTGTATGTCAGTGGCTATTCCAGATGGGCCCGTGACCCCATCACCCTCCTCCATCAAACATCCTGTTCCACAAAGCTGACAGCATGGATCTGAGCTCCAGACACGCTTCTTTCCAGGGCTAAATTCTGCTGGAAACAGTCTGTTGGCTCTTCTCCATCTCTGGTTTTCATGGGCCAAGCAAATTGCCATTTCAAGCCCTGTGCCAGTCTGACACAGCAGTCACACTGGGGCACTGTGGGCTCGCTGCAGCCACCAGACCCCGGGGTGCCAGCAAGGCAGGCAGGACTTGAGCTCAATCCTTTTGCTGGCTGAAATGCAGCCTGCCTTGCAGAGAGCCCATGCAGCAATGCCTGTGCCAAGCTGCATAGAGCTCCACAGAGCCGTGACCGACGACACACGCTGTGTCATGAAGTCCAACTTCGTGCCATTTCTAACCTCATACTCAGGTGCCCCATGCTCTTCACCCCTGCCTGAGGCAGGGTGAGGAATGGTGCTAGCAGTGGCCCAGCAGCAGCCCAGGGCTTGCTGAGAAGGGGAGAGCTGTCAGGGCACAGAGGGTGGCCTCAGGGGTGTCTTTGCAGCTACTTCACCAATGATAGCAAATTAGCTTTGCCTCCACTGGCAAACACAGATGGAGGCTGAGGCAGGGACACAGCTCTGCTGGCAATCTCTTCTCCACACCACAGACTCTGAGAATGTAGTACTTGGAGAGAGCTTAAAATCATGGGAACTATTTTTTTCCATTTACCAGGACCCAAGGCTTGGAGCTGGGTTCCTGAGCCCCATTTTCCTAGGGCACAGATCTGAAATAACTCCACTGATCTCCACTGGATTCCTCTGGGCTCTCAGCAGGCAGCAGGGTGGAGGACGCACGGCCTGGCTCATTCCTAGCTCGCGGAAAGACTTCAGAAGAATGAAGGGGAGGAGAAAGCAAAAGCAAAAGCAAAGTATGTCCCTTGGGTATTAAACCATCAGCTGTAGGATCTGGGCCCAGACAGCTCCCAGGCATGTTACAAAACGTTGCAGCCCCAGAAGGGATAACTCATAAATACTTTCCTCCCTTCATTAGCTCTGCAGTGAAATCCCTGATCAAGGCAGCCCCTATTCCCTGCTCTCCAACCAGCCGGGCTACCAGGGCCCTTCCCCATGCACCTCTGTGGTCACTGCTGCTCCTTGCAGGGGGAGGGCAATGGATAGCAGGTGAGAAACAGGAGAGCAAAAGCAGAGCTTGCTGGCATCTTGCAGCCTGCCACTGTGAGAGCCACTCTTCAAGACAAGCATTGAGACAGCAATACATGAGTCTGACCTCGGCGAAAGAGCAGTGAAACACCCCCCGGATAAGGTCTGCCCTTCCCTGGCCAGGTGTTAGTGCCAGGAGTGAGCAGGGACTCGGCAGCAGTCACATCTGCCCAAAACCCTTGGGGCTGAACAGCACATGCTGCGTCTGCACTGCTGCACTTGCCAGGCATCCCAGCCACAGCCACAGCAGCCCTGCACATACGACTGAGCTGTGGGGTCTCGCTCTGGGCTCCAAAAGCATCAAGAGGCAGGAAAAGCTTTTCTCCTAGGGCAATCTGCTGGAAACACTTGCAAAACCAGCAGAACTGAACATAAGAGTAGGCTGAGATGGAAGGAACCGAGGCAGCCACGCAGCCACGAGTGTCACAGCAATGGGGAGAGGAGCAACGAGCAGAGGATCTCTCCAACACACGGAATGCAGGAGATCTGGGGAAAAGGAGCGTCTGCAAGCAAGGATGTAGGTGGGAGAGCTCAGAGTGGTTGGGGAAGGCATCAGGCAAGCTGAGAGGTGGCTCTACCCTGCGGAAAGAGCAGATAGAGCCAGACAAGAAAACAAGGATCCCTGCGGGGATGAGGTCTGCAGCAGAGAGAGAGGGAGTTCCCCTCAGCTGCTGGGTGGCTTGGGAGGCCGCAGGCGGCCAGAAATGATGAGCAGCGCTGGGAAAACCTCAGCATGGAAAGAAGAAGGCTGCAGGCAACAGCAGCAAGAACTTTGGCCCTATCTCTGCCTTCGTGACATAATGCTGGCCAAGAGCAGGAGATACATCCTGCCCAGACACAGGATGGAGCACACGATCTCCAGCCTCTTTTCAGTCATTCCTATGGAGACCTCAATGTCTTTAAAATGTTTATAGAGTTTGCACCCTGTTCCTGAAGGCTGGGAGTCGCTCAAGTAATACCTATTTTGGGGATGTCATTGCAGTGTCATAAGGTCTCTGAATGCAGGTTTGTCATTTCCTATCTCATCAGGAAAAAATCTCCCCAGAGGACCTGGCTAGGGGGTGCAATGATCCTGGGAGCCATGTGGGTGCAGGGATGAGGTCAGGACACCCTCAACACTGGGAGGGCTGGTACATCCCAGTGCTGGCCAGTCACTGGTCCCAGTGCAGCACTGGAGCTGGGATCCAAAGATCTCGCAGCTCCATCTGCTGGATCCACACCGGAGGAGCGAGGGCTCTGGGGAGGGAGGAGAGCTGTTGGGATAATGGGATAAGCAGGATAGGGCACTGAGGCAGCAACATCCACACAGCCCCTGCACCATACAGGGTTTTCTTGATTTTTTTTTATCTCTTAATTTTCAGCTTTTTACATGTGAAAATATAGGAGATTCTGACACCAGCAAGGTGGTATGGCAAGCTCTAACTCCTGGACCCCAATGTTGCAGGAGTCAAGTGCCCCCCTGCAATCCTTGTTTTACAGACAGGAAAAGCAAAGCTGCACAGACATGTTCAACAGCACAGGACAATTAACTCAGGGTTTTCTGGGCCAAGGAGGTATCCATGGGACATGCCATACCCATGGGGACATTGTGCAGGAGTCCAGCAGCTCCACTCCAGGAACTGAGGAGACCAGGTTGAGCAGCTCCATGCCAGGTTGAGCAGCATCAGGCTGCTGGAGGGGCAGGAGATTTCCTTCCATCCCCGTGACATCTTCCCTGATCTTTGCAGGGTGAAGAGCAGCATTTAGGAATCAGCAGCCTTCCTTTTGCCTGGGCCCTGTAGCCCCATAAATACAATTTAGCCATGACTTGCAAAAGCCTTTTTTATTGACCTGAGAGGGTAGGGCCTCAGGACTCGTTGGACTTGTCCTGGCCTGATCTAATTTTCATTTTTTATGAAAGTGAGAGCAACTGCGAAGCAGTCAAGTGACTACTGCCTGACTTTGTTTTAGCTTTAGTTCACCTTTGCACAGCCGTGCAGTATAACACCAAAATAAACAGCATTAGGAGGCAATTCCCTTTCACAGAGTGATTGGTTTGCACCCCCAGAAGGAAATGTGGCCTGGAAATGTGCCTGACTGGGACGAGAGCTGGGCCAGGCTGGAACACGGTCCCTGAGTCAGTCCCTCGGGAAGATGGAGCAACTCCCAAAGGCAGCTCAGGGAGAGAGCAAAGCCCCGGAGAGCTGCCGCATCCTGGCTGCACCAGGAGGGTCAGGTTGGTGGGCTTTGTGTTTGCCAGGATGTTTTTCCACATGCCAGAGGTCCCGTGGCACTACTGAAGGCCAATGAAGTCTCCAGGCATGCAGCGTACACCATCAGCATGTGGGGCTGGGGCAGAGGCACCTGTACACAGCTCCAGGGAGGCAGCACCACTGTCCATGGGCACCTGATCCCCGTAAGTCTGCAGTAAACCTCCAGCTCCAGGCGCCCTTCAGCTGCTTTGGGAGCCAAATTTCACCTAGGCCAAAGCCAGGAGAGAGCAAATATGCAGCAGTAGAATGTCTCTGCCCTGAATGCTAAGAGTAGTCCAGCTGGCCCATCATGATGGCCCCAAGCTTCCAGACAAGCCTTTCACACATACCTGGGGAAGTGCTTGCAGAAAGTAAAAAACACAGATTCATTCTTTGGCTGAGAACGAGGGGCTTATTTTATTCTTGCAAGCCTGCCCTTCACTTCAGGGTGCTAAAGGTTGCCTTTGTGCTGTGTACATCCCATAGGAAATTATCGGATCCACCAGACTTCTCTCGCAGTGCCCTGCGGACCGAGACAAAGGGCAGCTGTCCATGGAGAACCACTTATCCAAGCACTCAGCGTCCCGAGCCCATAGTCATCCCCCTGGGCTTCTCTTGTCAAGTTCCAAAGGGCTCTAGTTGATGGTGAAATAAACCATAAGAAAGAGGAGCACTGCCAACACACAGAGCACGCA
>JAUBNY010000666.1:11408606-11426071 GCA_032275445.1 Crypturellus soui | reverse complement strand
ACGGGGAACAGTCATTGCTTTTCCATAGGTGGGTTTTCTTAGTGACCCAGGGGAGGGAGGAATCCTCAAAGCAAGCACCTTGTACAGGACTGAACCTTTCTATGAGGTGCACGACTGACAAGTCAGGAGTTCTGTGGCTGGGTTTGAAAGTTGTGAGCACCTGCAGAAGGAATCTACTGAGACTGTTTTTTAAACACCAGGAAGATGACTTTGCTTTTGATTCTTCTGGTCTGGCAGGAGTCTGTATTTGTGTTGTCAGTACTTAAAGAGTGTTCAAAACAAATATCCTCTGGATCAAGCTTGGGATAGCTTGATGTCTCTTCTAAAGATTATGTCAGTTAATTCCAGCGTAAAGAGTTGACTTTATTTTGTCCTTGCTGCATTATTGTGATGACAGGGTTTTTACAGCTCTCCTCTGCCCCCTTCCCAGGGCTCTCACGTGTATCACATGTTCTGTCATTGCTCTCTTCTTATCTCTGTCAGAAGTCAGTTGCTACCCATTCCACGTCATACTCGGTCATAGTCCTTGGTAAAATACAGTGCTCAAGCACTGTGTTCAATTTTTCCTCTCCGATAATAGGATTTTGCTCTTCAGGAGTGTGACAACCCTGTCCCAAGGTATTCGACAGATGCTAATGAAATAAGAGAAGTAACAGCCTGCAAATTGCAGTGAGAATTCGGAGGGGCAAGCACTGGGAATGGAATCCCACAAAGCCTTAGTATCCTTGGCTTTGATCAAAACCCACCCTGCCCCTCCTGAAGACCCCGTATCCTTCAGAGAGGAAGGAAAGGGACTAAGTTATTCCATGGGATGCTCATGGGTTGGTGTCTGTGCTGTCTTAGAAATGAAGCATCTATTTATGAATAGGACAAAGTAAGTTATATCTAGCCACCCTCCAAACCTCCTGCCTGTTTGTTTTGTAGCCGCAGGGCTAATGTGAATCTCCTGATGAGAGGGGTTTTTTTTTTTTTTTTTCCTCTTTTTGTGAAACGTGTATTTAATGTAGCAAGGATAGTAGAGTTGCCTAACTATAGCATTACCTCGAGGCCCTTACAGCTCCTGACTGCACAGCTGGCTGCAGAGCGTTCCCCTGAAGCAGCAGGCTCTGCAGCAGATGGTGGTAAGGAGCCTGCTGACGCATGAGCCGGTTGTGTTGTGCATGTCAGGTTGTGTCCTGACTCTTGTAGGTAGCACAGAGGAAAGGCAAGATTGATAGGAGCCTTTGAGGACATTTCTCTGTGTTTGTCTGACAGTCTTGATAGGCTTTTGTGCTTTTAATCCTAGCTTCTTATCAGGTATGTGACAATCGAACTGCAAAGAATCTGATTTTACCCCCAAGTCCTAGGGGGGTCCTGTGATAAATGAAGGGAGAACAGGCCTTACTTTTTTTGCTTTTACTTTTGCAGTCTTAATTATAATAAAGTATGGAAGTCAGGCAAAAAAACAGTAAGATTGAGTGGGCAAATGAACCTTGCTCTTTTTAAAATAAGAGCTTAAAATCTCTGACGTACAAGCAGGTGTATAATGACCTCCAAGAACCTCATGCAGTAAAATCTGTGATCTTGGTATGGAAAGTGGTATAGGAAGCATGGGTATCGGACCCTCAGTAAATGCCTTTGTGGCAGTGGTTGCTATCCCGTCCACTTCCCTTGGAGTTAGCTAATGACAAATAGCATTGACAGTAATGGCAGTGGTACTTCTGGGTGCAGTGTTGCTGTGCACCATGGCAGGATGCTGCAGTGGGTCAGGAAGTGAGGGAGGAAACTGCTGATAACCTTTTGCAGCTTAAAGGTGCTGTTGTAGTGATCTGCAAGCTTGTTTCCTCAGCTTCTGGCTCAGGAAAGAGAAATCCTTTGCTGCTTCACACCTTCCCACTAGAAGGAAATGGAGCTGTTTGTCCCATTATGGGAAAGGCAGATGTTTTGTTCCCTTTTGGAGGAAAACATGTTAAGAAATGATACCTTGACTTCAACTGTTAATTTAACATACAACTGTAGACAAATTGGTAGATTAGAAGAAATCTCATGTAGCACTTTGAGTTGTTCCACAGATGAAGCTCAGCCTCTCAGTGCTGGGTTATGAAATGGGTGGGGATATACGTATTCACTGGGGGTTTGTGCTGCTGTCAACATTGGTCTTCTGATACTCATATGAGGAGGTTCAAATGCTGAATCTGAGAAGCTGTTAAAATCTGTGCATCACAGCACAAGCACTCAGGCAAGGTGGCTGTCTTGCCTGGGTAGGCAGAGCTGAAGCTGTGACCATGAGGTTTGCTTGATTTCGGCTGTTGTGTTCGTCAGAGCTGCCTGAGCCTGAAGTTTTTTTAGGATCCCAGTGTGAATTACCATCTCCTCCTAACCCTCTTTTACCACTGTTTGTCAGAACTGGCTGAACCTGATGGATTTTTAGGGATCCCAGTGTAAGTTACCATCTCCTCTTCCCTCTCTCATCACCCTACAGAACTGCTTTGAGGTTTTACACTAATTAATCTTTCAGTGTATGTGTATGAATCTTGCAGAGACACAGTGAGTCACTTAACAGCCCTGCTGCTGCACTGCAACTGCTGTGTGTTACGTCCTCGTTTCTCACCTTTGCACTCTCATGACTAACCTTCTCTGGCTGTTTAGGGGCTGAGGGAACCAGCTCCGTTTTCAGATGAAGTGGAAATCGATTACAGCAAGCCATACATCAGAGTAACATATGAAGAAGCGATGAGAGGGACCCCTTGTAAGTAAAACCAGACTGGAACAGCACTGTATAAATACTGAGTTTTGGCAGGGGAGTGACTTGGGTTTCTCTGAGACCGATACAACCTTGTGTTTCAGACCACATCTGCACCCAGTGATTTAGTTAATGCTCTGTTGAGAGATGGCTGTTCCCACCTTGATTTGAGCCTGCCAGTCCCAACTAAAACTAGAGCCTTGGTTTGTGAGGAGCAGTGCATATACCAGTAAGATGATTTGATGCATTTGATTCATGTTCTAGCTTTTCCCGTGCCACTGACAGCTCCTAGAGTAGCATCAGAGCCAAACATTTTTCTGTACTACTTTGAGGGAGCTTAAAGTTAGACAGCAATTTAAAAGAACATCTTTGAACTGGGCAAATAAAACTAATTAAAACTTTTCCCAGATTATCCTCTTCTAGTTTAAATTTAAATTAAAGTCAATGTCATGTAACCCAATAGACTAACCCTACCAAAAGAGCATGTCATTTTATTCTCTGAAGGAGACTGGGAAAAGCACTGATATCTTTGCACCAAAGAGGGAGACAGAGGGCAGGACTGGCTTCTTCTGAAGGGAGGCTGCCGTCTCTTGCCAAGCAGTGTGCAGAGCGTGCTGTCCTTCTTGGCCTCTCTGTTACAGACTCTGAGATAATAAAAGTACTGCACTTCTAACTACCTGACTGTCGCCAGTGTTGAGAGGCAGGGTTTCCTGCAGGCAACTCGGGGAAATCCAGTGCTTTCCATATTCCACATTAGTTTCCCAGCAGAAAGTCTCCAGAGCCTGTACAGAGGTCTCTGATTTCAATATTAATGGCTTCTGCTACCCTCAGAGACTGAAATATCTGCTTCCTTGCTGCTTTTTCTGTCCATGGTCAGGAACTGTAATTGTTGCAGGTATGGAGGAGAGGGGGAAATGTCCCAAGCCAATTTTCAGAACATCCCTGCACTTTATACAAGGCATACAAGGACCAACCCTCTTCTGGCATGCAGGAAGCTTTTACAGTCTCCAGGTCTTTGGCTCTTTGGAATCTCCTGGTACTGTCAAAATGTGGTATTTGTTGATAAGTGATTGCAAGAGGCTGTCCTCAAACTGACTCCTCTGCTTAGCTTGAACTTAACATCCTTCCATTTGCATCAAGCTTCATCTTGCTACCTCATGTGCTCCGTCCCTCGGCCCTTTTACGGCCCTGCCTAGATCCGTGAGGGTTCAGCAATTCGTCTTCACTGCAGCTCTGTTTGCGCTGCTTCTCCAAGCCTGCCTGACTGAACTGGGCCATAAACCAGGCCATTCCCAGGGGTGTCAAATACCAAGAATATGCAACTTTCTGTTACTAGCGGCAAGAGAGCTGGAGCCCTGTGTGGTCCTGGGAGACCAGCAGTCTGCGAGTCTCCTGGTATTATGTGGCAGTACTAGACTATTTCATTTGACCTCAGGGCTGACCTTAGATAGAAGAGCCCTCTCAGCAGAGGTGACTAGAAGAAAGCTTTATTCTTCCTTATTTTTGCATAGATTTGGCTGGTAGCAACAGTAGCTCAGCAAAAGGGGATCTGGCTTGCTTTCCGAAAGCCCAGCATGAAGTCACATGCTTCATGGGACTAGGGGAGCCCAGGATGCTGCTGAGGAGCCAAAGCAACCTGGCCTTTGGAGAGACTGGTAGCTGTGACAGTGGACTGCAGAGAGGAGCATGCTGAGAAGGTTCTTGAGATGTCACCAGGGCTGGCAGGGGGAATCAGGTACCAATGAAACACTTTGGCTAGGTCCCCTCCAGTAGCTCACTGCTGTGTGGAAAAATAATGCTGCATTTGGATTTCCGTAGGAAGAGATGATGTGAGTTTGCTTTCCACTTGATCTTCTTTCACATTTTTGGTGGGTATGTGGTAGATTGTGAATTTGCCTTTGAACGTGGTTGTATTTCAGTTCTGTACTCAGATGCATTTGTTTCCCTATGGGAAGAAAAAGACTAAGCCATTTCTTTTCTTAAATCTTTCCTGGCCGTGGCTCTGCATTTTGACAATTTTCTGAAGCTCTCCCTTGAGTTTCAGAAGGTCTTCAATTGCAGGCATGAGCAATAGCTGTTTCTCCAGCAATATCTCTTCACAAATGTGTCTGTCTGTCTCCTTGGCACAGTGGATCGCCCTGTCCGAGTTTACGCTGATGGAATATTTGACTTGTTTCACTCTGGACATGCCCGGGCCTTGATGCAAGCGAAGAACCTCTTCCCAAACACATACCTCATTGTGGGAGGTAAGGAGTGATCTTGTTGACTTTGTCTGTCCTCGGAGTCTCTCCAGAGGCATGCACACAGGTGACACAACAGTAGCAAAAAAGCACTGGAGGAAAAGACTTTTGACACAAATGTTCTAACTTGGTCCCTCTGTTTTGTCACAGCTGCTGTTCAGTTGCTTATCTTGAGTATTAAAAAAAAAATACTAGGGGCAGTTGGGCATCTGCCTCTTGAATGAGGCAGTTAGAGAATGATGAACAGTACCTCCATAGCTGTTTGAGCCTGGCATAATCTTTATCATCTTGCATGCTCTCCTGCTTTTCCTGATCTCTGCTGGATTTTGCTTATGACCAACTCAAAAAGAGCATGGAGAGATAATAGTAATTCCTTGTGCACGTGATTGGCCCTGTGAGGCCCCTTTGTTTTTCCAAACAAGTTTTTCATTTTGTTTACTGAGATCAAAACTCTTCATATGATATCAGGAATAACCTGTGGCTCCCTTAAAGGATCTAACAGCATTTTTTTTCAGCTAGATGCTTTCAGAGCTATAAGGGAAAAGAATTTTGTGTTTGTTTCTGTCCTATGCTGTCTGTACTGTGTCTCTATATCCATCCTTTCATCCACCTTTCTGGCATGTGGTGCTAAAAATGTGTCAAACTCTGGGTACTGACTGTCATGAAGTGAGCTCTAGTCAGCCTGTGTGATAATGGTAAGGTGTCAGAACTGGAAATACTTCTAATTAGTTTTCTCGATTATCACTAGCTACCAGAAGAAACATGAAACTCTCATCTGTAGTACAGCATTAATAGTTTCTTCACGCAACTTTTTTCCTATCACAGTTTCATTCATTGCAGAAGGTGGTTTATTGTGGTGCTTCTGTATGATTTTTGTATGAGTTACAATAGTACCTAGAAGGGAGAAAGGAGAGATGAAATAGTCTCTCAAATTAATAGAATGCTTCAGGTTTACAAATCTCGAAGACTAAATGACAGGTCAATATATGTAAATGTTGCACATCAGTTAGAAAAATACCTATAGGTGAAAATATTGTTAACATGTTAATGTAGCAAGATGGGTGAGTGTCCCTTCTGCTTTGGGGAGCCTGGTGAGGAGGCAGGGAGCAGTGAGCTGCTTCCCTTGCACCAGGAACATGGGCTTCAGGCGGGAGCTGTCTTGCCCTCTCTTTATCGTCTATTTGTCTGGAACATAAATACATCCAATCTCAGTGAGGTTGGTAATGACATGTTTACTTTTGATTCCAATAACCAAATAAAGTTCCTTTCTAAAGGTCCATCATGCAGATTATGAGGAGCTGTGTGTTTGCTTTCTCATAGAACCTGATTATTAAAGTAGCTTGATTTGCTGTGAACTCGCTCTTAGTTTTGCTTTTTTTTCCCCTCAAGAGCTAGATTATAATATGGTATTTTATTAAATCAGAAACTGAAATCTAGGGATTTTGGGGGTGGAGGGCTCTCTGTTGTGCAGGACAGACATCCACAGGTAGATGAGCAGGTTTATGCTAGGTAGAGACCCCTGTGCCACTTCATGCAGAGAGTTATCTTCTGTATTGTTCTGTACTGAGCATTTTTTCTTGGTAAGTATCATAGGCTTTAGAGTCCTGGAGTGTTCAGGGTGTAGATCCCCATTTTGGACAGAAATTCCCTCAAAACTTACCTGCTTTCCTGTGGTAAGCCTGAGCAGAATTGTCCAAGAGCTTACGCTTAATTCCTTGTCACCATCCTCTGTTCCTGTGGGGTTTTTGGGTTTTTTTTTTTTTTTTTTGGTGGCTGGAAGAGCCTAGTGCCAACTTCTGTGAACAAACTGGATTTGCCAGGCTTGTCCTGTGCAGCAGGGGTGTGAGCAGAGCACTTTTGCTATAAAACACTAGGGTAGGCACCTTGGACTCACTCTTCTCTGTTCCTCTCTTTTCAGTCTGCAGCGATGAGCTAACCCATAACTTCAAGGGCTTCACAGTAATGAACGAAAACGAGCGGTACGACGCAGTGCAGCATTGCCGCTACGTGGACGAAGTGGTGAGAAACGCACCATGGACACTCACGCCGGAGTTCCTGGCAGAGCACAGGGTAATATGTGGTTTCTCACTTGTTCGGGATTTTGATTTTTCTGTTCTTTGCAGCAAGAGTTTATTCACGGGCTGATTCTGTCTGAGCAACTCTTCTTAAAATACTTAAATGCAGAATGTGCTAAGTTACGGGAACTAGGTAAATTTCTTGGGAAATTAGAAGTTTTCAGTGATGTGGAAGGTAATGCTGAAATAAAATGGAGATAGTGAGAAAGTAAAGAAACCATCGGGGGGCCTCACTGTTTCAGAAGTTGGTGCTAGTGACAGTTTGCTGTGAAATGAGCAAAAGATAAGATAGAATAGAAACGAGCATCTACCATCTGTTGATGTGCTCTGGGAGGTGCAGGAGTTTGGAGTGTTCAGAGGAGTTTGCTTAGTTTCCCCCAGGTGCCATTAAGAAGTCATTTCTTTGTGGAGTTTAATATAGCTGTATCCTTAGGCCCCTCTTCTTTGGGGTGTACTTGCAGGCTTGATTGATGTATAGTTGCCAGTAAGAACTTAGGACTGCTCTGCGTTGCTTTTCCATCAATCAAAAGCATCTTGCAGTTCCTCACCATGCCACTGTGTGGAGGTGTTGAGCAGAAGCAACCATCTTTTGACAGAAACCATGAATCCTGCATATTCAGTGTAAAATTTTGATTCACTTTGTTCTCCTAAATTTACAGATCGATTTTGTTGCACATGATGACATCCCCTATTCTTCTGCTGGCAGCGATGACGTTTATAAGCATATAAAAGAAGCAGGTGGGTCTGGGTCAGATTCTTTAGGTATTCTTGTCAAGGATCTGTAGTTTATCCTTTGCTCCTGTAGGGCAGAATTATGTCAGGAGAAGTGACTGTCACTCTGCAAACTAGATTCCCTCAGGAAGCCCTCAGAGCAAGAGGGAGCCAAGTTCATAAGGCTAGGACTGTTCCACATCCCAGGCCACATGATTGCCCTTCATTAATTTCTGTTTCTAGTCTAGTTAGTGTGATTGAAGCAACAACCACCTTTTTGGTTTGGTTTACAGATTCTCACAAATGGAAGAATGGGCATGAACTTGCAAAGTGGTCTCTCTAGTTGATTGCTATAAAATTCAATGGAGATGCAGCTTACTTAAATCTAGTTTCAAACCCAGCCACCAGAGCTCACTACATTCTCACCTGCTAAACTGTGGAAACCCTTTTTTTCTCCTGGCCTTGTCTCCACACTGTTTTAAATGCAGTGGGTTATAAGTACTAGTCTTTTAACAGCTGAAATAAAGAGCTGGAGCTTTTAGTTAAAGGTGTGTTTTGACACTTGCTTAGGTCTTACTTAGTTTCTCCTCATCCTTCCAGAAAGGAGTGCCATTATTGCATATTCAAAGAGAGGTGGTGGAATGAAGACAGTTGGAATCATGCTCTTGATAAGAGAGGTTCTTCCTAATTGAGGTGGCAGTAGCTTGTTGCCGTCTGTCTTGCTACAGCTGTCCTGAGCCTTGTTCCCCAACTACAGGCATGTTTGCACCAACTCAGAGGACAGAGGGGATCTCAACGTCAGATATCATCACTCGGATTGTGCGGGACTATGATGTTTACGCCAGAAGAAACCTGCAAAGGGGCTACACAGCTAAAGAGCTCAATGTCAGCTTCATAAATGTGAGTTGAAGCGTGTCTTACAACAAGCTGCAGGAAGCAGAGTCTTAAGAGTGTGTGGATACAGATCCTTGCCTAGTGGGAGCACAGTCCTGCCTGTAAATGTCAAGATCTGCAGAGCTAAGCAATTGCACCAAATTGGTGACCTTGTAGTAGAAGTCAGGTTTCATCCTCAACCTATTGCTGTGAAGAGCAGCCCAACCTGGAGGAACTGGCATTTTCTTAATGTTGCCCGTTTTCAGAAATGACAACTTGATAGCATTTTGCTTATTGAGGGAATGGAAGATGGGATGAGATTAGCAGTTTCTTTAATCATATGAAGTATTGGTTGTTCAGGGCAGCACCTGTTGTGTGTCATTATAATTTCTTTTCCTTTAACTGTCTTTATAAGAAAGTGTCATTCTTTTTAGGACTAAATCTGACCTTGTTCTCGCTGCACTAGTCTCTTTGTAGATACAGGAGCAGCAGTGTGTGGTAATGAAAAGCATGCTCCAGTCCTGTACTGTGCAGCTGTTGGTACACAAGTAGGATTATATGGCAGAAATAATGTTACATTTTTCCTAATGCTGGAAATAAGGTAGTAAACACTTCTCTTAGTAGTAAGATACTTTGTCTGTTTTATAAATACAATGAAATACAGAAAAAAAAAGTGTCAGTGCCTGCCACAAAGCATCTCGCAGCCTCTGAGTGTCATTTAGTCTAGGGAAGAAGTTCTCTGAAGTGAAACAGAAATGTCATGAAACTGAGGGCAATGCTGAGTCTTAAGCAACTGTTCAGGGTAATAGCATACACCAAAGATGGTCGATACTCAAGTCTGGTAAGTCATATTTTGATCCACCATTTCTCTGCAGGAGAAGAAATATCACCTCCAAGAACGTGTGGATAAGGTAAAAAAAAGGGTGAAGGATGTAGAGGAGAAGTCAAAGGAGTTTGTCCAGAAAGTAGAGGAAAAGAGTATCGATCTCATTCAGAAGTGGGAAGAGAAGTCCCGAGAGTTCATCGGCAATTTCCTGGAGATGTTTGGCCCAGAAGGTGCATTGGTAAGGAGCCTGTCTGGGAGAAGGGGCAAGAGGATTTTGCAGAACTTAGTCAGGAACAGGTCCTCTGGAGTGCAGACTCTGCAGAGCAAAGGCCTCCAGTTTGTCACGGCACTGGCTGTGGGCTGCCGCGGGCCGGCGCAGCACGACTGCAGCGAGCCTTGCCAGCTGTCTAAAGCCAGCTGTGCCCATTAGCAAGAGAGGAGCTGCTCTATAAGCTCCAACACATGTCCCACAGTGCCACTGAGCAGCCAAGTCTCTCTGTCAATTGCCTGGGATGGGTCTGAAGCTGCCTGTGAAACATTGTTTTGCCGTGTTGTCCCACAATGCTGGCAAAATAGCACAAGCAGTTCATGCTATAGGTTCAGAAAAGTGAGTTTTAATTCAACTGAATCATTTCCAAAGGCTCAAGCTTGACCTTTTCTGTGCTTTCATATTGCCCAAGATATTGAAGGGGGGCAACACCTCAAAATGTGGCAAGAGCTGTAGATAGTGGTGTTTTGCATTACTTCTTGAGTCATGTTAACTGCCTTTCTGCTTCCATAACTAGAAACACATGCTGAAAGAGGGCAAGGGCCGGATGCTGCAGGCCATCAGCCCAAAGCAGAGTCCCAGCAGCAGCCCCACGCATGACCGTTCCCCATCTCCTTCGTTCCGATGGCCTTTCTCAACCAAGACTCCTCCTTCCTCACCGGCCAACCGTGCCAGGAATGAGTCTGCGGTCACCTACGATATCAGTGAGGATGAAGAGGATTAAGCTACCAGCCAGGGTTTGATGCGAGTCGCTGATCACCAAGTCGCAAGTCCAGACCCTCTGGGGGACTCTGAATGAGCAAGAGAGCCATAGGAACAGGGCTGACATTGGGCACGAGGTCCCAAAGGCACCTGGAGCAATTAGTTAGGGCTGCTGCCTGGAAGCACATTCAAATATCTTCTCCTCTTCCCTTCTCCTTCATTCCTTTTTATTGTTTACGTTCTAATGGTTTCCAGGGGAAAGATGGTTTTTATATTTTAAGAAAATACTCTTTTTAAACACAAAAAAATAGCACTCAAGTGTGGCTCTTATTTTGGTTTCTTTTCCCCTGTTAAACCTTCAGGTGAGAGGGAGAGTGGGATGCTATGCCCAGACCCCTCTGTCACTCCTTTCCTTCAGCTCCTCTGTATTATTCCCTCATATGTCCAGGCAGTGTCTGTGCTGCTGTCAAACAAAAGATCTCACAGTTTCTCAAAACTGACCTCAAAAGCATGCAGGAAGCAGATGGCTAGAAAGACTGTTAGGAAATAGAGACATCTCCGCTGCACTGGATCCGATAGGGATCTATCTGCTGAACTCTGTAGTGTCTCAGCTGAGCTTACCAGCACGTTGCAGTGAAGACAGGCTGGGGAGTAGGGTACCAACTAGGCATGAAGGAGTTAGGTCCTGCAAGCAGCTGCAGCACCACAGAATCCTTCACCCCATAAGTGTGCAGCATTTGTAACCCCAAATCTGTGCGAGGGCTGCAGGGGAGGGGCCTTTCCAACCTGTCTTGACAAGACTGCTAAATCTAAAGCTAAAATTCAGCCCTCAGTTGCTGTTGGAGAGAAGAGACGGAGTCTTTCTTTCAGAGCACTTGCTGTCTGTGTGTTTCCTTGAGCGTGTGGAAGTCCATGTAGGAAATGTGTGTGTGCTGCTTGGAAAAGTTTCTTGTCCTAGTCTGCAGTGCGTAATACTTGTGTCTGCCCAGAAGGCTCCTCTACACTGTGCTCGGTGCGTGTTTGTCTGCATTTCAGTTACTGTGCTCTCAGGGCTGGGGCAGTCGTGTACTGGTGCCGTGAAGTCGCTGCTGTAAGGACAAAACGTGAATTCATGTGGCCAATTTGCTGTCTGTGTTGATGTGTGTGGTTGGGCAAATGAAGGACATATTTTACCACAGTTAAGAGTGATGGTCTCACATGACAGTTACCTGGGTTGCACATTATATGCAAAAATCTGCTCACCTGCACCAGCCCTTAAGGGAGGGGGCTGAGAGAGCATCAGAGAGCTGCAGCTTTTTAAGATTTTAAACATTATAACCCGCTTGTCTTGAAACCATGGTTCAAGTCCTACCTGCTGTTGTGTGTAGTGTCAAGCTTTGTGTCCTACCGTGTTGAGCTCACGCTGCCATAGCCGTGCAGCTCCCACTCGCTTCTCTGCTAGAGTTTCCTATGACATCTGCTGGCTCCAGCTGGAGCTCCTGGCATGAGTTGCCAGCGTCTTCACACCAGGAGTAGCCAAGGACGGGCTTGCAGACCGACCAGCAATGCCGCGAGGAGCTGCAGTGGGGATGTAGGGAGCAGCCGTCCCCACGAGGCACCTCGTCGATGCTGCCGCGCGCTCTGCGCCCCGAGGTGCTTCCAGGTTTCCTCCCGCTTCTTCCCAGCTTGTGTCTGCCTTGGCAGAGACCCGTGTGAGATGCCTCTTCGCACCCGGCTGCTCTTGAGCCTAAAATTGCACAGGAAGTGGTACTGGGGGGTTTCTCTTCTGCCAGCCAAGGTGCGCAAGGCTCTGCGTGCATGTCTGGCTGCGCTTGATTTTTAAGCTATAACAAGCAAACACAGTCACTTGATATAAACCAGGTTTTAATCCCCTGGTTTATGAGTGGTAGAGCACTTATTTTATATTCCCCACACTCTGTCTTCCCCACCTTCCTTCACCCTACCCTCCAAATAGTGTTCAGTTACTTTCAGCAGCTGGGTTACAAAGGCCGGGCTGCTTTAGAGCTTCCCTGCTCTTTGAATCACAAGATCCATGGCAGCGTTCTGCAAGGCTGCTGGCTGCAATGGTGGGTTGTTCTGTGGAGATCTTATGAGTCGCCTGGTCTCTTGGCCAAACCTGGGGTGCTGGGCAAGAAGCCGCACGTGGTTTTCTCTGCAGCTTGGCGTAATAGAGCTGTTCTTTGTAACCAACAATCTCTGCTTCCTCCTCGCACTTAAATTAAAATGGATGCTCCAACTCCAGACCAGTCTGTTTTGCCATTTGTTTTGTTTCTGAGGGTGTTTTTGTGGGGGTAGAGGGGAGAATGTTATTTTCTTTTGGGTTACTGGACCAGTTGCATCCCCAGTGCTGCCTTACCCTATGAGGAATGGGACGGAGTGTGATCTCGGGACAAGATGTGCAAGCTGGATTTTCCAGGGACATCCTGGGAATACACCTGGCTGTAGCAGTGACTTTGGTGGGACAGAGCAGAATCTGCGGTTTGTGCCCTACCCTTCGGGAGGTTATTTTGCTGTCAAAGGCTGCCTTTTGTAAAGCCTTCCGATCTTCTGCCTGCTGTAGGTATGAGGCCAAGTCTGGCAAAGAGGCAGAGTCTCTTGTTTTGCTGCCTCTCTGCATGTTGCTTCTTGTCAAAGCTATGAGATTTCTGGGCCCCAGCACTCCGGATGGTGCCTGTAACACTGTGTTGTTAAGGATTATTCTCTCTTACCATGAATCTGTCAAACCACATCAAATCTGACAGTTGCAGAAAGCTCAGCGTGGCTTTCCCCTTCCAGGGACAGAGAAATTGATTTTTTTTTCCACCCCAGAATGACTAAATAAAATAGATAATACTGCAGAGCTTTGAATATCTGATTCTTCCCTTCCCTAAAATGCCATCCGGGCCAAAGGTAACGTGGCAGGGAGGACTGATAGGGGTCCGGGTCATCTCGCTCCGGGCTGTCTCCCTCTGTCCCTTCTGCTGCCCCTCTGGCCCCGGAGCCACAGCTGCCTCGCGGTGTCTCCCCTCAGTGTCGCTGTGATGGATCCTCTGTGTGGACCTGGTGCACACACATGTGTCTTACTGGCTTGTTCTCAAGTTGTTGTTTTGACTTTATGTTTAGGCAAATAAACGCAAAAGTGATTTTACCCTGTGTGTTCCAAACGTCTTCTGCTCTAGCAGTGCCACACGATCTTGTCTTGTCAGCAATGGTTGAGCAAGAAGATACTCCACGGTGGGATGGAAAAGAAAAGGCGTGTGCTGTGGGCTTCCTACAAGTCATCATCACTCTGATGCCCATCCTCACCTTTGTCCTAGGTGTAGAGCAGGCGCTGTTTCAGGAACAGATCCTGGGCAAGGCCAGTTAAAGCAGCATTAACTATTCCCCTATTTTGTAGGGATGGGTCCCTCCTCTCCAGTGTTCCAGCCTGTCTGATGTGGGTGCACCTCCCTGTGCTGTCAGCAGCAGTCCTTGCCATGGACCCTCTTCCCTAGGGAAAAAGCCGGGTGTTCATGTGTTTCCCTTTGGTGCCCTCGATTGCCCTGGCCATCTGAATGCGCTGGATGACAGGCAGGATCCTGCCTGTGGCACTGCTGTGCCCAGCCTTCCGCCTCCATGGCATTGAGCTCTCCTCTGAGCCAGACCCTGTCACTGGTCTCCATCTTCCTCCCCTCTGTGCCCGCCCTGAAAGGCATCACCCACCCCAACCTGACCAGGAGAAAAGCTGAGTCCACAGTTACCAGTGAAAGATTCAGGTACAAATGTATCTTTTATTCAGTGCCAGAGTCCCTTGGGGTTGAAGGCTGCTTCACGGTGATCTTTGCTTTGTGTCCTTCACATTTTAGATCCTTTTAGCCTGTGCCCTTTTACTCTCCATGTTACTTGCTCCCAGCAGCTTCCCAAGGCCGTACAAGGAGGAGGTACAAGTGGAGGGCCCTGGCCCTGCTGTGCCCCTTGGCACCATCCTCCTGTTCAGACCTTGATGTTGGTGTCCGCAGGTGTGAAGGTGATGGGCTGGTAGCCAGGTTTGTCATCCTGCTTGCGGTAGTATATTCGTGTCACCACAGTCACGATGAACATTTGCAGGATTGTCAGCTGCATGTTCATCTCTTAAAGTGAGAAAAGAAGGATTATTTGAAGCTCTGCTCCCCGCCTTGAGGCAGAGGGGGACTGTCAGGGGGCAAGTGGCTCCACTCCCTCGTGTCACTACTCACGCTGCGACCTGGCCTTGGAGGAGAGGGGTGGCCAGCAGGCGATGTTGCCGTTGTTGGCCAGGATGCTGAAGATGGAGGGCTGCAGTGCCGTCAGGATGAGGAGAACCTGCATGCACGAAGACCCGAGGTGACCAGGGCGGCACAGATGAATTGCTGCTGTTTAGCCTTTCCTACAGCCAGGCATGGATCTTGCCGGCAAGGAATTCCTGTCCCTTCTCCTGCTCTTCCCACCTGTGTCCTGTTCTGCTTTCTACAGGTTTGAGCTGCAAAAAGCTCTTCCTGGTCAGGAAGATGACAAGCAGGGCAAAGGGTTACCTGGAAGCAAACAAACTTGGCCACGATGTTCTGCTCTTTCAAATGCAACTTGGCCTGTCGGAAGAGGATGCCCAGGGCCCACAGGCCGAAGACGGTGGAGACCCCCAGGAGCGTGTTGATCCAGAGAGCCACGCTGTTCTCTGAGATCTGGGGGAGGCAGAAAACCCGCGTGGGTCTGATGAAGCCGCAGTGGTGCTTCGCACCGCAGTGGCCATGAGGCAGGGCACAGTGGTGGCCTGGGCTAAGGAGGTTGTCCTCTCCCTTCCGGAGGTGGCCCTGCCTGTCACTCACGTCAGCAGGGTTGTACTTCCCATCCGCAGCCAGGACCAGCCCAACGAAGACAGCGATCCCCTTGAAGAGGGGGTACTGGAAAGTCGCCAGCAGCAGCATTTGGAACTTTCTCCTGGCACAGCAAGAGAGGCCTGTGACACCCCAAGGTCCCCAAGCCCCAGTCCGACGCCACCTTCCCAGGGGCGGGGTTTTACCCCTCCTCCCTCGGCAGAGCTGGGGCCTCGCTCACCTGCTCATGGTGATGCGGGGCAGGCAGGGGCAGCAGCAGCAGCAGGGCCCGGTGCTGATCGCCATAGGCACGTCCTTGAGGGCGCTCAGCAGCGCTTCCTTGCCCCCAAAGCCCTCCACCATGATCAGCATCAGGAGGTAGAAGCAGACAGCGAAGTACCTGGGCAGAAGGACAGCAAGCAGGGTCAGGCCTCAGTAGCGCCCTGCTCCCCCATGCTCCCAGGGCAAGTGATACTCACGTCGTGGTTGCCATCTCCACCGTCATCATGGAGCGCGGGATCCAGAGCCCGAAGCAGCTGATCACAGCCACGACCTGCGCGAGACACGGGCTCTGCACAACGGGGCTCCTCGGTCCGCCGTCTCGAACCCCCCGAGGCAGCCTCAGCCTTGTGGTGCCCCCTGCCATGGGGGGATTCCCACTGCTGCCCCCAGCCGGGACTCACTGTCGGGGCCGAGCTGCTCCAGAGCAGGGTCTTCCTCTTGATGGGGCAGCGGATCTTGCGCGTGAGGTAGAAGACCTCCTCCACGAAGATGGTAACTGACAGCAGCGTCAGGAAGGTGGCAATCCCCAGGATGGAGAGTTCAAAGACATCCAGCTCTGCCAGGGAGGGGTGAGAAACCAGGACCATCCTGAGGGACACCCTGGTGAGGGGCTCCTAGGGAAACCACTGCTCCGCACCCAGCTCAGACCCCTTTGTGGTTGGCACAGGGGAGCCATGTCCTCATCATGGGGGAATGTCCTTGCTCCTGCCATGTCACCTGCCCACTGTCCTGTGACCCCTTGGATGTAGGACAGGCCGTGCCATGGGGCTGAGCCCCCAGCCTGACACCTGACTGCCTTTTCCCCTGCAGCCACCCTCTTCTCATGTCTACTCTGGGGGTGAAAGGGATCCCCATCCCGCCTGTTCCCCGCCTACGTCGCAGGAGCTGCTCCGAGGTGGGCGGCAGGGAGAAGCAGGCAGCCGGGACGCTGAAATTCCGTATCAGCATCTCCACGAGCGGGCGGGGGAACCTGTGGAGAGAGGCAGCGCTGAGCCGGGCTGGGGTCACCCCAAAGTGTCACCCCTGAAGCTGCCGGGGCTGCAGAGCGACCTGGTGCCAGCGGGGCCCTGCCACCCACCTGGGGTCCGGCGCCAGCTCCAAGGGGGGCTCCATGGCGCCCTGCTGCTCCGCGCTCTCCCGCCGGCGCTGCCCGTGGGGTCAGAGTCCCGGGGCAGGGAGCGCGCGGGCTGACGCGCCGCCCTCGCGCCGGCGCTCCCTCCCTCGGCCCAGCCTCATTGGAGGCCCCTGTGCGCTCTGCAATGCTGCCGGGCCCGGCCGCCCGGTTATCGACCCGGGAGCTGGGGCGGGAGCGGGTTGTCCCACGTGCCAGCGCTCCCGTGCGTCACCGGGGCTCGGCACGTGACGAGGACCTGCTGCCTGCCCGCTCCTTTGGGAAGCCCCAAGGTGGGTGCAAGGAGGAGCCTCATGCTGCTGGCGCTGGTCCAGCGCCACCACATCCTCCCATCCATCCATCCCCCAGCCGAAGGCCCCGGCACAAGGATGCCTGTGGGAAGTAATGACTGCACCAGGGCTGACGAGGTCCTGCTCATCCTTCACGTGGGGAAAGCGGCCGCAGCGGTGCCCATCCTGCTCACTGCAGCCCCGCGTGGAGGCGGACAGGCCGTGACCATGTGTGATGAGTAGGTAAGTGCTCAGCTCCCAGGAGCCAGGGCTGGGCCTTGCGGAGAGCAGCTCTGGCAACACTAGAGGGCAGGGCCGGCCGCGCAGCAGCACCACGGCCTTGGGGCCGCTGGGCTTCTCTGCCTGTGGAGTCGCCTCTCCCCGAGGGAGCTCTGGTGTCAGAGCGCTGCCTCCTGCTGCAGGATCCCCAGAGCCAGGCGGCCACCGCGGGCACCTCTGAGGCCCAGGCAGGGCTTGTTGGCCTCCCTGGTGTCCCCCGCCTCAGCAGCGTCAGGACAAGTCCGAGAGCGAGGGGATGCTACCAGCTCCCTGGGGACAGCCCTGCCCGCCAGCATCCC
>JAUBNY010000666.1:11351744-11369857 GCA_032275445.1 Crypturellus soui | reverse complement strand
GGGCTGGTGATGGGTTCCCTGTCCAAGGCTATGGCTTCCCAGTGCCACCCAGTCCTGCTGAGGGGCAGTGACAGGTTTCCCGTTCGAGGTTTGGGCTTCTCAGTGCCGCCCCAGTCTGGTGTGTGGGGGGTACCCTGTGCCCCAGGGCAGTGCCCTGCAGGGGTCTGGATGACCCCAACCTCTTGCTATGGGGTGGAGAAGGAGCAGATTGATCCCAGGGTGAATCCTCCTGGGGAGCCCCCCCACCCGGCGGTTCCTGCGGCAGCGCCGGCTCCGCAGTCAGGTCTCTGCGGAGCAGCCATCTTTCCGGCGCATCCCATCCCCCTGTGCCGGCGCACAGGGATGCTCCAGCTCGCCCACCTGCAGATGCTGCAGCCCCAGAGCTGCCCGTGCCCCTCCGCAAGGGCCCCCTGCCTCAGAGGAGGAGGAGGAGAACGAGGAGGAGGAGGAGGGGGCCTGCTTCCCCCCCGCCCCGCTTTGCTGCAGAGCCACCGGCTGCAGAGTGATGCTCCCCCCGCTGCTCCTCGCCCGCACGGCTGCCGGCTCCGCATCCCCGCCGCGGGGCAGCGAGGGGGCTGTGATGCCGTGGCTTCTCCGTGCCGGGAGTGCCGGCAGGCAGCAGGGGAGGGCGCCAGGCTGGCATCGGGCTGAGCACGGGCACCCCCACGGCCGCCCCCTCCCTCCTCCAGTCTCCAGCTTGTCGGCATCCGTCCCCCCGCCTTCCCCTCCATCACCGTCGCGGTCACCTTCACCCTCTCGCTGTTTTCCGGAACTGCAGCAACTTTCTGCCATGTGATCCCAAGCCCTCGCCACCCCCGGGCGGGCGCCGGCGTCTCCGCGCCCCCGCTCGCCTCCGCCATCGGCCCGGCCATGGGCGAGAGAGCCGACTACCAGCGGCTGAGCAGCGCCGAGGACGAGGAGGAGACGCGCCCCACGCTGCCCCACAGCCTCTCGGACAGCAGCGGGCAGCGGGCGCTGCGGAGGGGCAGCGCGCGCCCCGGCCCGGCCCCGCGCCAGGACGGCATCCCAGGCCTGCCGCGCCGGCGGGTCAGTGCTGGGGAGAAGGGAGAGCTGGGCTGGAGGACCCCGCTGGGCTCCACTTGTCCCCCCGAGGCGGGCATGGCTGTGTTGATGCTGTGGCTGGCAGTGGGGGGGGGGGTGTCGCGGTGCTGCGTCTCCCTGCATGGTGTCTCCTCCCTGGTGCTTGCGGGAACCCTGCGCTGGGTGCTTGAGGATGGTCCCTGCATGCGTGGCTGCTCCCCTATCCCAGGCTAGGAGCTGGGAGAGCCGGGTGCTCCCCTGCTGCCATCACATCCGTTGTGCTGGGGAAACTGAGGAGCGGTGCCGGCAGGGGCTGACGCTGCCTGATGGCGCCAGGCAGCGGCTCGTGCCCCGGTGCAGGGAGCAGCAGGGTCTTGGCTTCACCCCGCGAGGCCGTACCGGGCACGGGGCCAAGAGCAGGCCGGCGTCCCCTCGCTCGCGGCGCTGCATCCAGCGGCCACCGCGCCGGCTGCCCTCCGCCTTGGCAGCCGCAGCCGCTGCAAGCCCTGGCCTTGGCTCCCCCCTTCCCGACATGCGGGACCCTGTGTGCAGGGCTGGCACTGTGCCCGGGGGATATGATGCCACGGCCCGGCAGCCCCAGCGAAGGGGGAGCAGATGGGATCCTGGAACCTGGGTGGCAGCGGGCAGGAGAGATTGAGGGCAGGGTCATGGCTTCCCCGCAGTGTGCCGCGTGTGCCGCGTTTCCCGGGAGCAGCTGGACGCAGCTGGAGTGAGAAGGATGTCGAGTGTGTCTGGGGGCTCCAATCCCTGCAGGCACCGCAGCAGGGGCACAGGAGCAGGGCACAGAGATGCCCGCCGTGCCTCAGCTTCCCCAGCTGAGCGTGAAGGCAGCGGATGGCAGTGCAGTCTCTTCCAAAGGGCCCCCCCCCCGGCAGGGGCAGCTCCTGAGGGAAGAGGAGGGATGTGTCACCATCCCCACGAGGGGAGGGAGAAGAGGTGGATGTGTGGGGGGTTCATGGGTTGCAAGTTGCGTAGGGAGCACCCAGGGGGTTGTCACAGCGTTAGGGGTGCTGAGGTGCCGTCACGAGCAGTGTTGAGCATGGGTGATGCCGCGGGGCTGGCTGTGGCTGCGCGTACCGCACCGGTGGGCAGATGCGATGTGCGTCCTCATCCACGGGGCGTCCCGGGGGCGTCTGTGAGGGCAGCGTGGCGGGGAAGGGGCTATGCGTTCGGTATGGCCGGGGGCGGCAGGCCGGGGCGCCCGTGTGTTTGTGCACGTGCGCGCAGGCACAGCCACTGCCGCGCTGAGGTGCGCGGGTGCCGCCGGTGCGCGCCGGGGGTGGGGTTGCGGTTGCGCACGTGCCGGGATGCGCGCGGGGTGCGGACGGTTGCAGGGCTGCGTGTGTGTGGTCCCGGGGCGCACGTGAGAGCCGGCAGCGCTGCGGTGGCAGCGCGCAGGGGTGCGTCCCTGGCTCTGCTAGTGGGGTACATGGGGGTGCGACCCCGTGCATCGCCGGGCACGGCGCGCAATGGGGCTGGGTTGTCGCAGCAGCACACTGAGCTGGGCAGCCTCCCTTGGGCTGCGGGATGTAGGACATGGCTCGGGGCTGAGCTGGGTGTGGGTTATGCCCTGGCACGGGGGGATGCACAGGGGTACCCGCTGGATGCAGGGCTGGGACAGGGCACCCATGGGAGGACTCCCCTCCGTGGGCGAGGGAGACCCCAACCCCACACAAGCTCTGGGCAGGGAACCACCCACATCCCCGGTGTCCCCTGGCTGGCGCAGGGGAAGAGCTGGCGCGTGGCAGCGGTTGGTGCCGAGGGCACCGTGCCCGGGTGTCCCCGCTCAATGGGGCCCTTGTGCTGGGGCCTGGGCTGTCAGCCGGGGATCCCAGCAGCGGCTTCTCCCAGTGCTCGTGCCTGCGGCGTAGATGGGGGAGGGCAGGGGGTGCCTAGCAGGGGAGACATGGGGTGCTGGGGGTGCTTGTGGGGGAGCAGGAGGTGCTCGTGGGGGTGCAGGTTGTGTCCCTATTGAACTCCTTGCAGCCCCCCGGCACTTTGGCACAGAGCTCGCTGCGGGGAGGGGGCCCAGCCCCAGCGGTGAGGGGGACGAGGCCGCGGCAGGAGGGCGCCGTGGGTCTTTCCTCTCTCACGGCGCGCGCTGCCGGTCCGGCCAGCTGTTCTCCCTGGGGAGCCCGCGGGCGGACAACGGAGCTGTGTTTGGGAGCCAGCGCTTGGCCCCAGCCCCGCGGCTGTCCCCCCACCGAGGGGAGCGAGCCCCGTGGTGCCGGCAGCTGCGAGGAGCCCAGCTCCCACCCGCACGGGTGCCGACCGCGGGGGGGACGTCGGGGTTCCGGGGGACCCAGGACCCTGGCAGCGGCTCAGCAAGGGCTTTGAGCCACGCAGGGGGCCGCAGCACTGCCAGCATCCCGCCGGGCTGGCTCCCCTGCGAGCGGATGCTGATGCTGTCGCTGTGCCCATCCCCGTGGCGTCCGTGCGCGTCGCACCTCCGCTTTGGAGCCTGCCAAGCTGTTTGGGAGCCAAGGGCCGGATATGCCGCCCTCCTTGCTTAATAGGGTAAACTGAGGCCCGGCAGCTTTTCCCAAGGCCAGGAGCGAGTTTCCATGGAAATGGGCCCTGGGAGCCCAGTCTCCCAGGCAGTGCAGCTGCCGGAGCGAGATCCCTGCTGAACAAGAGAGAAAGCAGCACATTGATCCCAGGCCGGCCCCCTGGGCTCGGATCCCAGCGCGGTACAAGCGCCGGGCCAGCGCGCAGCTAAAATAAACCCTCCTGGGCAGGGCTGCGCTGGCAGCTGGGCTGGCTGCGGGATCGATCCCCCACGCTGGCCCGGCCGCGCTGAGGGGGGAGCCGCGTCGGAAGGGACCAGCCGGGAACGCGCCGGACACGCAGGGCTCTGGCTCCCGAGCGGGAGGCCCACAGGAAGCGAGCGGCTCTGCAGCCTGCGGTTAGAGCTGACCTCTTGGCCACCGATCAGAAAGGCTCCGCTGCGAATACCACAGCGGCCCTGTTCCGCTGCCGCCGCGCAGCCATTTACCGGGCACCCGAGCCCGCGCAGTGCTCGCCACCCGCACCCCGCCGTGCACCGCCCGGCCGCATCGCCTTCGGCAAGGGGAGGGAAGGACGGACGGGAAGGAGAGGCTTGGACACGCCACGGAAGGAGGGGGAGAATGACAGGCAGTGTCCTGGCCGCAGGCCCCCGCACGGCCCTCGCCGGCCCCACTGCCCCGGGGATGCCGCGGGGCTGAGCGCTCTCCACGCCAGGCGCTTTGCGGAGCGGCTGTGCGAGAGCAGCGCGGGGGTGACCAGGAGGCTCTGGCTCTGCCCTGAGACACTGGAACGTGTGGACGGGCCGGCAGCGTCACGGGCAGGGTCCCGCGGTGGAGGCCGAGCAGGATGCAACGCTTTGAGACTTTGCGCCGCTCCTTCCCGTTCCTGGCCCGCTTCCGCGTCTACCGGGTAAGTGCCGTCCCGCTCGCTGGGAAGCCCCAATGTCCCCTGTGGGCTGTGCCTGGCTCTGTCCCCGGCTCCGTCCTCGCAGCGCCGCGGACCCGCCGGTGCTGCCCGTGTCCCTGCTGTGGCCGACGCTGGAGACCGGCGTCTCCGCTCACCCCGGCTGCCCCATGCCCGGCTACTTGCGGCACCCTCCGTATTTTTAGCCTGTAATTGGCAGCAGTGTGGTGGGGACCTGTGTGCGCGGGGAGGGCGGCAAAGGGAGCACAGCCATGTCGTCTCCCGGAGGAGAGCATGGAGGTGGCTCCACTGCCCCTCTTGGGGGTGCCGTCTCCTGTGAGGTCTCAGCCTCTGTCCTGGCTTTCGGAGATGGGAGGCAAAGTGCTGTGTTCCCTCTCAGAATGGTGGTCATCTCAGCGGGAGGAGATATGGAGAAGGAGAGCTAGGAGAGGGGAGTGATGCCAAGTGGCAAGGGGCATGTGTGGGGGGGTGCATAGAGCCCAAGGATGAAGGCGTAGGAGAGCGCAGGAGGCTGGGGAGAGTGCTCTGGGGCGAGCACGGCTGGGCAGAGCGCAGCAGGACCCTGGCGGGCGCAGTGCCAGGTTGGGTGCCCCTTGCTCGTGCATGATGCCGGCGTGCCCCTTAGGTGTGCCTGCTGCCCCTTATACCTATGCGGTGCCGGGCCCAGGGTGCTCCTTGAGCGCGCTTGGTGCCAGGGCAGGCAGTGCCTCTGGGCTGCGGTGACATGCCCAGGCTGCAGTCATCGCCATCCACATCCATCCTGTGCCCCAAGGTTGTGCCACCTTCATCATCACTGCCCGGGAATGGGAGCGGGCAGGATGGGCTGTGGGCACAACAGGGCAGAGCTGGGCTCCCTGCTCTTCCCTGGGGGCTTACCAGTGAGGAAAGAGCCCACATCTCCCGCAGCCACACCAGGGTGCTGGGAACAGACTCTGGGCTGTGGGCATCTCTCCCCATCGGGACAGGGCCAGTCCATTGGGGACACTGGGTGTGTGCTGACGCGGGCGGTCTCCCTGCAGAAGCTGAGCTGTAGCATGCAGTCGGAAGAGGGCACGGACTGGCTGCTGGAGCTGCTCACCGAGCTGCAGCTGCAGCAGTACTTCCTGCGCATCCGGGACGAGCTGAACGTCACCCGCCTCTCCCACTTCGAGTACGTCAAAAATGAGGATCTGGAGAAGATCGGCATGGGCCGTCCCGGTGCGTACGTCCCCCCCCAAACCTCTCCCCACAGCCCTGCGTGGCTGTGCTGTCACCCCAGCCTGGTGACGGTCCTGGTGTCCCGGCAGGCCAGCGGCGGCTGTGGGAGGCTGTGAAGCGGAGGAAGGCCATGTGCAAGCGCAAGTCGTGGATGAGCAAGGTACGGCTGGGAGAGAGGCACTGGGCAGGGGTGGCGGGGAGGAACGCAGGAGGAGCTTGATGCCAAGGAGGGCAGCTGGGATCCTGCTCTTCAGCCCTAACACAGCGTGCTTGGGTGTTATTAGCTCCCTGTCTTCCACTTGATTGTGATTCCATTCTGTGGGTGCCCAGCTCCCATGGGGCAAAGGGCCAGCCCTGTCCCCAAGGGGGTGGCAGGGAGAGGGACACGAGTCCCCAGCCTTTCCTGCCTCCTGTGTGACCCTGGTGACCCGATGTGAGGAATGGGGTAACTTCCCAGCTAAAGATGACACTGCCGCCCCGGCAGGCAGGAAATTCGTTCCCTTTGCATGATCTGTCTCTTTTCCAGGAAACTATTTCAGAGCTAATTAGCAACAGAGCCCACATCTCCCTCCAGCCAGCTCTCTGGGCAGCGTGTGGCAGCATCTCTGCTGTCCTGCCCGCTGGCTGCCACAAGGCAGGGCTGAGCTTGAACGGTCCCCAAGCACTGGCACTGCCAGACCCTGCCAGTCCACCACACTGGACTGGGGCATACCAGGGCAGAAGACCCCAGGATGCCTCTAACACCAAATCCTTCCCCCTCACTAATTTTCCCTCTTGTTGTCCCATGTCAAACCAGTGATGCTGCCACCTCCGCACTCCGGGCATCTCTACCTTGCCCCCGCAGAGCTCCCTTGCGCTTGCCAGCTGGGCTCTGGCTCCTGGCCTCTCCCTTTCGTGACTCATCCGGGCCGAGACGTGGCCGGGATGGGCTTTTAATAGAAGGCGACTCAGCCCAGCGCTGGGCAGAGAAATGCCACCTCCCACCTCAGCCACATGCCTGGCCTGGCCCCCGCACGGCTGCCCCAGCTGCAAGCCCGCGGTGGGGTCCAGGGCTGGAGAGAGCCTCTGTGGCCGTGTAGCACAAGCTCAGGTCCTGCTGGTCATTCTGAGAGGCTGCTGGTGGGGCAAGAAGGCAGAGAGGCCATCCCCGTCTCCTCTGGGCTGGTGAGACAGCATGGCGATAGGGCCGAGGAGCTGACATTACGATGGCAGAGCGTGCTGCACGGTTCGTGCTGCGTGGGCATGTCTCACCATGCTGAGCCCAAGCTGGAGGCTTCGCCCAGCTTGGTGCCCATCTTGTGGCTACAGCTTGGCTGATGGGTGCCCAGTGGCTCTGGACTCCCGGGGACCTGTTGCTTAGGCAGCGTGGGAGCAGCGTGAGAGCATCCATGGGTGCTCTGTGTGAGAGGCACAGTGCAAAGGCAGCCGTTTCCCTCAGTCCGTCCTGCACTGCAGCTCAACGTGCAGCAGGGAAACCTGCTACTGCAACCCCGGGAAAGTGCCAAATGAGGAGGATCGTCACTAGGTTTCAGAGTGTACAGCCAGGGCAGGGTGTTCTGCTCCCTTGCAGAAGCAAAGTGGCAGATGGGGTGGCCTGTCTGTGTGTCATGTTCACCCGGCCCCAGAGGAGCACACGTGGCTGTTGCCATTGGAGGGAGGGGAAACTGAGGCAGACTCTGACCGCTCGACTCTGCTCTTGCCAATCCCTGCACCGTGAGCCGGAGGACTTGGGGGGCCATGGGTATCTCTGCAGCCGCTTCTCACAGGCATCCACCCCACAGGTGTTCAGCGGGAAGCGCCCCGAGTCGGAGCTGCCACCCCAGCCCCAGAGCACCTTCCGCAAGCCCCCGACGCCGCCCCCGCTGGAAGCCAGTGGCCAGCACTCCCTGACCTGCCTCATCAGAGAGCGGGACCTCTCGCTCTTCGAGAAGCTGGGC
The DNA here is from genome assembly GCA_032275445.1 of Crypturellus soui. Classification (NCBI taxonomy): domain Eukaryota; kingdom Metazoa; phylum Chordata; class Aves; order Tinamiformes; family Tinamidae; genus Crypturellus; species Crypturellus soui. The sequence continues at coordinate 11,362,229 of JAUBNY010000666.1, read as the reverse complement.
GATGGCTCCTTCGGCGTCGTGCGCCGCGGCGAGTGGTGCACACCAGCCGGCAAGACGGTGAGCGCTGCAGCAGAGCCCCTGTGCTGGGAGCGACGCTGCTTGTGGAGGGGAACATGGGCATGGGAGCACCTGTGGTCCAGACGAGGGTGTCTGGAGGAAGAGACTTTGGGAGACCCCCAGGAATGTGTCTGCCCCACATTGTGACTCATCCCTGCTTTGACCTTAGCTCAACGTGGCGGTGAAATGTCTCAAGACGGATGTGCTGAGCCAGCCAGAGGTGCTGGACGACTTCATCCGTGAGGTGAATGCGATGCACTCCCTGGATCACAAGAACCTCATCCGGCTCTATGGTGTAGTGCTCTCCCACCCCATGAAGATGGTGAGTCTGAGGTACCTGCAGGGGCTCCCACCCCTGGAAATGAGACTGACCTTGGCCCCCAAATATGCCTGAGCTCATGCCTGACTCATCCCTGCTGCACCCTGGGGCTCTTGCCTGCTGGGCCTGGCCCTGGTGCAGCGATCACCAGCTGTGGGGCAGACTGAGCCATGGGGCAAACAGACTCTGTAACCTCCTGGGCCCTCCCCAGGGATTGCCATGCCAGGAGCACGAGGAGACTGAACACCAGTATGAACTGGGGTGCTCCTGGGTCTAACCCACCGGTCTTCTCCTCCCTGCGCCCAGGTGACAGAGCTGGCCCCTCTGGGCTCTCTTCTGGATCGTCTGCGAAAGAACCAGGGCCATTTCCTCATTTCCACACTGTGCCAGTACGCCATCCAGGTGGCCAAGGGCATGGCCTACCTGGAGTCCAAGCGCTTCATCCATCGTGACCTGGCTGCCCGCAACATCCTGCTGGCCTCCAACGAGCTGGTCAAGATTGGGGACTTCGGACTCATGCGGGCCCTGCCCAAAAATGATGACCACTATGTGATGCAGGAGCACCGCAAGGTGCCCTTTGCCTGGTGAGCCTGACCCAGGGGACCCTGGGGGCAGCATCCCAGATTTCCTAGTGGAGATTGCAGGGGGTGCCATTCCCAGCCCCTCTTGTTACCCATCTCCTTCCTCGGGCAGGTGTGCTCCTGAGAGCCTGAAAACACGCACCTTCTCCCACGCCAGCGACACCTGGATGTTTGGGGTGACCCTCTGGGAGATGTTCACCTACGGCCAGGAGCCCTGGATCGGTCTCAACGGCAGCCAGGTGGGCAGTGCGGTGGGTGCTCGCACCCTGATGGCCTCGGCAGCGCTGAGCCTTGTGTGAGCAGGGCAGTGGTGGGGGTATGTCAGGGTCTGGGCTGCGCCCCCTCCACTCCCAAGCCCTCCAGAAGGGGGCTTGGAGGCCACCTCAGGAGGCCCTGCCCCAATGAAGTGCCCAGCAAGGGCTCGGGGTGCTCTTTGGGCTCGCAGAGCCACCATCACCGCCCTGGCAGTGAGGCAGGGCTGATGGTGCTGCTTGCCCCACAGATACTGCACAAGATAGACAAGGAGGGCGAGCGGCTGCCGCGGCCTGAGGACTGTCCCCAGGACGTCTACAATGTCATGCTGCAGTGCTGGGCGCACAAGCCCGAGGACCGACCCACCTTCGTGGCCCTGCGGGACTTCCTGGTTGAGGTAGGTGGGCAGGGAGGACATCGGGGAGCATCCCAGGGAGAGGTGCAACAGGCCTGGGGACCCCTTCTCACCAGCGCTGCCTGAGCACAGGCAGAGTTAAGGGTAATATTAAGCTGCAGGGCTGTGCGTACAGGTGCAGACCACGAGCTGGGGTGGTGACACTCTTGGGCTCATTGCTAGGGCTCCCCTGCCCCACGTCCCCTTGGTCACAGGGCTAGGACTTGGTCTCCAAACAGGGGTCATGGGGGACTGCGTCCCACGTGTCAGCTCTGCTCTCCCTGCCAGGCCCAGCCCACCGACATGAGGGCCCTGCAGGACTTCGAGGAGCCCGACAAGCTGCACATTGAGATGAATGATATCATCACCGTCATCGAGGGCAGGTAGTGTCTGCGGGGGACCCCTGGCCCTGCAGAGATCCACCCCTTACAGCGGGGACTGGTGCCAGCCAGCATGGGGACAGGAACGGGGAGCCCCAAGAATGGGGGTGCCAGGGGCCACGGGCACTGACAGCTGTGGAAGGCGGGGACATGAGCAGGGTCGGAGACTTTGTCTCTCATCAGGCACCTCTGGCTGTGCATCCCATGGGCGGGCAGAGCTGCCCAGTGCCCTGCCAGGTTTGCCTGCAACCCTCGCACAGCCCTGCCAGGATGGTGCCAGCAGGGAGACAGGCAAAGTGCAGGGGACACGGCCGTGCCCGCGGTGTCGGGGCTACCCGTGCTATCCACCCGCACTGAGTCACCCTGGTGTGTGCGCGTGGGCTCGCCTCGGCCTTGCCCCAAGAAAACGCCTCAGGGCAGCCGCGCGCCCCAGGCCACTCCCTGCTGATAGTGGCGGGGACGTGTCACCGTCACCCTCACCCGCCCGAGGACACCCGTGCCACAGCCGCCCGGCCTCCCTCCTTCTCCACTACAGGATTCACTCGTGGCTCCTCCTGACCTGCTGGGCAGCCCAGGGCAGAGCCCACCCTCCATCGCCCCACGGCCCCACAGGGGCCTGCAGACTCTCAGCTCCGGACTGGACTCCGGATCCCCATTGCAGGAGTGTCATCTCACTCTGAAGGTCCCTGTCCCCCGTCCCCTTAGCCATATTGCACCACTTGGGGATGGAGAGGGGAGCAGCACGGTGGGGACACCAGTTACCCCCAGGACTCAAAGTCCCTCTGTGCCTTCAGGGACCGGGTGCCCTGTAGCCCAGGCAGGTCTCCGTGAGGAGAGAAGAAAGGCACTTTCCCTCCTCCTTTCCCTCTCCCCCATCCCCTGGGGCAGAATCCCTGCGTTTAGTCAGAGCCCGGAGGTGAATCAGGCCAGATTTCTGTGTCTGGAGGGACCAGCTTTCCCCTGGGCCACCGATGACTCTTGCCCAGGGTCTGGCGGGGTAATCGCTGCGCGGGGAGGGGAGGGGAAAGGGAGGGAAGCGGCACGGCGGGCGCGAGGGAGGGAAGCAGAGGCGGAGGGCGGGCAGTCGCGGCGCCGGCTGAACCAGTGCGCGCACATCGTCCCCGTTGCATCACGGGTCGGGACGGGCTGCCGGGCGGGCTCGGGGCCCTGCCCTGCCGCACACAGCCCGCACACACGGGCACACTTGCCCGCCGCAGTGCCGCCGCGCAGCCGGAGCCAGGTGACCCTGGGCCCGCGCATGGGGACGGAGCAAGGGGTCGGTGCGAGGGACGCCGGAGTTGCACGGGGCTGCTGTGGGGCTGTGCGGGCGTGCTGGGAGCCATGGGTGGGTGCGCGTTCCAACTCCGTGCTGTCTGCAAGCGCGTCAGGGCAGAGCTGCCCTGTCTTGGCTTCCCCAGGGGACGGGGGCCCTCGGTGTACCCTCCAGCTGGGTCAGGGCCATCGTCCAAGGGGGAAACTGAGGCATGGACAGCTCTGCGGGGTGCTGGTTGTGATGGATGTGGGTCCTGCCCAGCACATTCAGGATCAGGTTGGAGGGTAGCAGCCGGGATGCGAGATGTTCCCGGGATTGTGCTGGAGGTTGGGCAGCCGCAGGCACTGCAGCGGGGGAGCAGGCAGGAGCGGTGCGTGGAGGCAGGAGGGGTGCGGACATGGGGGCTCCTCAGCCCCGGGGCACACCTAGTGCATCGGGAAGGAGAGCAGCTCCGAATCCCTGCCCTGGCACCCTCCCATGCCTCAGTTTCCCTGGGATGAAGTTCTCGGAGCAGAGGTAGCTCCCCATAGCGGGGAGCCTGGGTTGGCAGGGGGCTCCTATGAGGGGCCGCATCCGGCCCCAGCGAAGCCGCCTGGGGCACTGTAAACACCCGCCGCCCCTGTTCAAGCCCCTGCGTGTCGATAAAGCGCGCGCTGGGTGTGTGTACGTGTGTGTGGGCAGGGGAAGAGGCCCCCTGGCTCTGCGCACAGGGGAGGACCTACCTGAAAGCCCTGTGGACCCGGCACCGCCTTCGGCAGAGCTTTCGCGGCGGCCCTGGGGCCCAGGATGCAGCACCGGGTGCTGTAAGGGGGTTTGTGCCGGGGCGCTCATCCCCAGAATAATCTGGATGGATGGGGCTGGTAAGTGGCGGGGCCGGCTTGACTGCGGCATCCCTGCAGCTCGGATGGAGCACAGCCGGGAGCAGGGAGCGAGCGGAGGGGACCTCCCAGGGAGGGAAAACCGGCTCTGGGGCGGCTGCTCCGAACAGCCCCAGTGCTGTGGGCAAGGGAGGGCGCCCGGCACGGCTCTGCCCTGGCCCCCATCGCCAAGGGGTCCCAGCGCTGAGTAATGCGCCTGGCTGGCTGCGAGCGGGGAAGGTAAACAGGAAAAGGGCTGAGCTAGTGGCCGCGGGTGAGTCACAGGTGACTCCAGGAAACCGCGGGCCATGCCAGCCTCGCCAGGCTGGCACCACGCGCAGCCTCGCCGCCCCCGGCGCTGCCTGCGGCCCCTGCCCGCGAGCGGCTCCGTGGCCAGGTAGGGACCCTGCAGCCCCGAGTGCCCGGGAGGGCTGCCCTGTGGGGACCGGTGCTGGGGCCAGCGGCGATGCCCAGCTGCTTGGACCCACGCAGGGCAGCCGGGGGCGGGAAGGGCAATGGCCTCACGGGCACAAGCCGGGAACTTTGTCCCCCACCACCCACGCTCCCGGCTCCTGCCTGCTCCTGGCATCCAGGGCTGCGCGGAGGGAGCCGGGGCAGGCACCGTGTGCAGTCACGGTCCCCAGAGCCCCCCAGGGATCCCTGACACCTGGGCTCCCCTCCTGGCCGCGCCACCGCCTGCCCGAGTGGCCTTGGGTGAGTCACGTTGCCTCCTCCCGTGTCCCTGGGGCAGGGTGCGCGTCCCCGACCCCCGCCACCGCAGGCTTTTCGCCCTCCCTTCCCGCCCTCCGTAACAAGGTCCTTTTTATTCCTTAGGGCTGAGAATTACTGGTGGCGGGGTCAGAATAAGCGGACACTAAAAGTGGGCCAGTTCCCCCGAAACACGGTGACCTCGGTGGCAGGGCTGTCGGCCCACGACATCAGCCAGCCGCTTAAAAACAGCTTCATCCACACAGGCCATGGAGACACCAACCCGCAGCAGTGCTGGGGGTTTCCCGATAAAATTGATGAGTAAGAAACTTTCTGTCTTCTCTGTGACCCCCTGCCTGCCCCCTACCTTCCCGCCAGGCGCGGGATCTGCAGCTCAGCCTTCCCCACTCCAAACGCCTCCTCATCTTCGCTCGGGAGCATTGCTCTGTGCGGGGTCCCTGCGGCTTCACTAACTGCCCTGCCTCTTCTCACTAACGGGGCCGGGTGCTGCATGGTGGGGGTGCGGGGAGGCCATAGGCTGCACTCAAGCAAGGCAGTTGTGCCGTCCCTGGGGAGATGGGGTGACGTGTGGGGCGAGCGCTGGGCTCTGTCGTGCAGGGAGAGCATCTTCCCCTGGCCCCACAGCCTCTCTCCACTTCCCAGCGCTCCCCCTGCCCCGGGGGAGATGCACAGCCCCATTTTAGCCGCAAAACAGTGTGTCTAGGGCTGGATCCAGCACTCTCAGGGTGTATCAGGGCTCCTAACCTGACTTCTTATGTAATGTGCACGGAGGGGAGCTGGGGGGCAAGCTGGCAACATGCTTTTAATCGCATGTGTCCTTTTAAAAAGCAAAAAAGGAAAAAAATCCATCAGAAAGAACCTCTCTTTTTTCCTTTGTCTAGGAGGAGAGAGGAGCACAGCTGGGTCTGTAATGGGAGAGGCAGGAAAGGGGAGGACTGGGGGGGATCCAGGGAGGGTTTTTAGGCTCGAGGGTTCCTGGTGGGACTGGGACTGGGTCCACCTGGTGGAACCAAGAGCCCAGCTGGGCACTTGTCCACGGCGCCCATCACGGTGCTGAGCGCGGCGCAGCTCCCGGTGCAGCTGGGCCAGGGTGCGTGGGCTCGGCGCGGGGGCGCAGCGGGTCTCTGCCTGCATGGGGTTTGGTGTAGGAGGGTGCTCCGGGGGTGGCGGAATACGATTTCAAAGCCTGGAAAGACCCTGCTGGTTAGAGGCAGCACCTCCACCTGCCTCAGAGGATCCCTCGGCACCTCGATCCCGTTTGGGGTCCCAGCGGTATCCCTCCAGCTCTGCCAGTGCCCTCGCTCCCAGCCTGACCCCCCATCGCTCTCCCTGGCACGGCGCCCAGTGCCGCGGGCCGTCCTCCCCCGGTGCGGCGGTGCCGGTGGCCCCGGGCGCACTAACTGAGCTGCCGCGCGCACAGAGCCGCCTCGTGCCCTGGCAGGCCTCCCCGCACCCCGCTGCGTGGGCACGGGCCCTGGGTACGTGCCGTCCGGGCCGGAGAGAACGCACCGAGCTCGGCACACGCCCAGGCCTTGGGGCTGCGCCGGCTCCCGCCGGCTCCCTGCCTCGCCGCACCAGGCTTGCGACGGCTCGCCCGGGCCTCCCGCCGTGCCGCCGGCCCCGGCACGGCACCCCGGCCACGGACCCCGGGGCTGGGAGCGGGCATTGATGGTGCCGGGGCTGCGCCGCAGAGCCCCGAGGGCTGAGGGCCCCGGTTGCCTTCCCCAAGAGCCCAGCAGTCGTGGGGTCAGCGCTCGCAGCGGGATGTTCTTGCCCCCGCCTGGCTCTGCTTCCCGGGCACATGGCGCTTTGCGGAAGGGACTACAGGGTCTTCTCTGCTTCTTCTCTTGCCCCCTGCGCTGTGCCAGGGGCAGGACATGCAGCACCTGCCAGAGGTGGAGGTGAACTGCATGCACGTGTGGGCACGGGTGGGCGGCTGGGGGGTGAGGGACGCTGCCGATCCCAGCCGGTCTTTCCTCTCTGTCTACAGGCTCTACCTGGGAAATCCCATGGACCCTCCTGACATTTTAGGTGTGGACTTGACTGCTGCCAGACCCACCCAGCTCCCAGGAAGAGCTAAAAGTAAGTGGTGTTTCCCTTAACACCCACATCTCCAGCCCACTAGCTACCCTGGGCTGTGCTGAGCCCGGTCTCCCCACACCAGGAGCTGTGCCCTGCCGTCCAGGTGAGGGGCAGGACCAGCACTGTGTCACATCTCTCCTCTCTGCTCTGTCTCTTGCTGCCACTTGCTTTTCAGAGACGTGGGGGCACAGGCTTTTGGTGGGGCCGGGGATGACCAGATGCCCTCAGGACTGGCTGTGCTGTCACCCGGTCCAGCAGCATCTCCCGACTTGGGCAACTCACAGCCAGGCTGCAGCCTCCACCTCATGGTCACCCGCAGTGACAATGTGTCGCTCATCCCCTCCAAACCTCCCTGGTGAGGGGGCCTGTCACAGGGGACTTCAGCTGACACAGTCAGAGCCATAGTGTGCTGGGAAAGACAAGGAGTTTTCACACCGTGGACGTGCTTCCCATCCTGAAATCTACAAGTCAGGGAGATGCCTCCAGCATCTGCCCATGCCCGTATCTCCTGCCAGCCCCCCGCAGCCAAGGCCGGCAGTGGGGGCGACACTCGTGCTCAGCGCCCTGACTCCCCGCTTGCTTCACGCCCTGTCGCTGAGTCTCTCCTCCTCTTGGGCTCTCTCTTTCCCGCAGGGCAGCCGCCTCCGCGCCCGCCTCAGCCTGCCATCCTGCTTACGAGTAAGTGGGGCTGTTCTGGGAGCCGCCAACGCTGCTCGTGCCCCCTCTGTTCTCTCTTAGCTTCTTTCTTCCAAGGTACTCGGGGTGTGCTGTGCGCTTCTCGCCCGGGGTGACCGCTGCCCCTCCGCTGGCCCAACACGGGAGACATGGCCAGGCCCCCAGGAGGGGATGACAGGGCCCTGCCGCCCTGAGGGAGGGATATGCATGCTGCCTCGTGACACCTCTTCTGAATCCAGGGCATGGCCAAGCGAGGTGGCCCCATCATGTCCAGCCTCAGGGAGATGGTGCCCATTTGCTGCTTGTCCCATCTCCCCACAGGCATCTCCAAGATCTTTCCCCTCCTCAAACATCTCCCGTGGAGGGACCAGCAGGGACTAACTGCTCTGAGCTGTTACCTATTGGCACTACTAACCCCAGTGCCACGTGGCGCTGAGCCGCCCCTCGTTCTGGGCACGACTGTGGCATGCGCCAGGGGCGAGGGGACAACGGTGACTGTGTGTGATGTAGTGATGGGCTAAGTGGGACTTGGGTTCCCTGAGCCATAGCATGGAAGAGGGCAGGTCCTGTCCTGGAAGCGGCAGGGCAGGACTGTGACAGCCCTACGGCCAAGGGGCTGAAATGGGAGTGGGGCAAGAGGTTGCCCAGGCTGGCGTGTTGTGGCATTGGGTGAGTTTTCTGGACATTGCAGTCTTGCTTTAAGAAGGATTGCAGTTGGGGTGTTGGGGTTGGAGATGTTCTCCTAAACCTGTTACGTCCCCTGGGATCTGCAGAGACAACCACCCTCTCCTGCTACCCCAGGGGTTGCTCAGGGGTTTGGGGACCTGATGGCATCCTCACTGTCCTCTCTGCCCCATCCTAGAGCCCTCTTACGACCCAGTCAGCGAGGAGGACGACGGACTCTCCGCAGGCCTCCGGAAGCTCTGCCTGAAGAAGTCGGGCCCAGGGAAGGGCCTGCGGCTGGCAAAGCCCTCAGCCCGAGTGTCAGGCACCAAGGTTGGTGACCGGCAGCCCGGGCAGGCGCTGAGCGAGGGCCTGCCGGGCGGCGAGGTGACGCTGATCGACTTCGGGGAGGAGGTGCCCTCGCTGAGCCCATCACCTGTCGGGGAGCTCCCGCCCCCCTTGGTCTCCAAGCTGGTCATGGAGGCCTGCTCACTGCTGGACAAGACCCCCCCGCAGAGCCCCACGCGGGCCCTGCCCCGGCCCCTGCACCCCACACCCGTGGTGGATTGGGACGCCCGGCCCTTGCCGCCGCCGCCGGCCTACGACTACGTGGCGCAGGACGAGGACGACTTTGAGGTGTGCTCCATCAACAGCCCCCCGGGGCGGCGGGGCAGCCGTGCGGGGCTGCCCAAAGCCCGGGAGCGTGGTGAGACCAACTACGGCTTCGTGGATGAGGGCGACAGGGCTGCGGCGCTGGAGGACAACCTCTTTCTGCCCCCCAAGGAGGCCAAGCAGCCCAGCCTGACACAGACCACTGAGATCTTCGAGGAGCTGCAGCAGGAGTGCATGAAGAGACTCAACGTGCCCCTGGGCACAGCTGCCTTCACCCCCACAGCCCCTGCTGAGGACAAACCCCAGATCCCACCCCGTGTGCCCATCCCGCCGCGGCCCTTGCGCAGGAACGAGCCCGGGCGCTGGTCGGGGGAGCTCTCGCCGGCCTCGGGGGGCGAGGAGGACCGGCCGCCGCAGATCCCGCCACGCGACCCGCTGTCGCAGCCCACCTCCCGAACACCCAGCCCCATGGCTCTGCAGGTGGGCTCCCCGCAGCAGCGCGCCACGCTCTGCTCCTACCTCTCCACCTCGCCGGGGAAGCCCATGCCCACCACGCAGAGCTTCGCCCTCGACCCTAAGTACGCCACCCCAAAGGTCATCCAGGCGCAGGGGAAGGACTGTCCCAAGGGGCCCTGCATCCTGCCCATCGTGAAGGATGGGCAGAAGGTCAGCAGCACCCATTACTACCTGCTGCCCGAGCGCCCTGCCTACCTGGACAAGTATGAGAAGTTTTTCAAGGAGGCCAAAAGCCCCGAAGAGGTGCCGGCTTCCCGCGTGGTAACCACAGCCACCGTCCGGCCCATGGTGCAGCAGCAGCCCGACTACAAAGCCAACTTCTCCTCCAACAACAGCAACCCTGGTCCCAAGTGTCTGGTGAAGGCTTCCTGCAGCCTCCAGAAGATCGTCTATGATGGGCCGGACGGCTACCGCCCCCCGGAGAAGATCCGGCTGGTAAGGGGCTTTCCTGAGGGTCTGCAGGTCATATGGGGCAGGTGGCACGAGTCTGCAGCCATGCCAATGCCACAGACTCGCTGCACCACCTGGACCAGAGCTCTCCCCACCCTGTCCGTCAGCTTATCCATGTCCAAACCCAAGGGACACTGGCTACAAGGGCTCTCAAAGACACTGCAGCACAGAAATGTCTTTGCAGTGCTCAAGTGAGGATTGAGCACCGCTTTAGCCTGTGTTAGCCCTGCCCCAAGGCAGGCTGTGGGCCATGGCCCCAGCTCCAGGCTGAGCACCACAGCCAGACACAAAACGGTGGCTCTGGTTCCCTTGGGCTTGGAGGGCGAATGGTGCTGGGTTTGTCCCAAATGGGTAATTTGTAGCTAAGCTCAGGGGATGATGAGGGCAGGGAGCACCTCCAACTGGGCTGTGGGGAGGACAAGAGCTTGCCCCTGCCCCAGGGGCATGTTAGGATGTGTCAGACAGCTGGCACCCAAGGGTTTGCGTGGAGGATCTGTGCACCCCAAAAGCTCGTGGTGCTGTGAAGGGATTGCTCCCAGACAGGAGCAAGAGAGAGGCAGAAATTCCATGGGATTCCAAAGTGCATGGCCCAGACACCATGCACCAGCCAGGTCCGGCTCCTCCCAGCTGGCAGTGCCTCACAGG
>JAUBNY010000666.1:11327437-11340437 GCA_032275445.1 Crypturellus soui | reverse complement strand
TGGCACCCTGGAGATGGCCAGAGCCAGCAGAGCCCCTGCAGCATCACGTGCAGGCGTCACACCCCTCCTGGATGAAAGTCCCACCAAAGGGCCTCCCTTGGGAGTGTCCCCATCCAGTGTCACCCCAAGGACTGCAGCAGCAATGGCACATAGCAACCCAGCCACCCTGCTACCAGCACTGGACAGCAAAGATCCACATGATGCCTCCGCCAGCCCTGACAGCACCACCACTGCACTGCCTGCAGCATCCCCCGACGTGGCCTTGGTGGACTTGGGGACCATCAAGACTCACTTACAGCCTTCCAACACCCCAGTGCAAAGGGCAGCCGGCTTCCTGTCTCCTGGGACTGGAAACACCATGAGCGAGTCAGCCGTGGACCCTTCTGCTCATGCAGGTGCAGCCCTCCCAGAAACAGCTCCAACCTCAGCCAAGGAAAGGTTACTTCTCGTCACCAACGACTACGTCACCCACCCAGGTATGAGCTGGGCAACATCTCTGCAGGGTCACTCTGGGGCTAAGCCAACACCAGAAGTGTCAGATGGGCCAGCTCTTGCCCATGCTGCAGATGGCACAGGGCCACCTCCCAGCCAAGCACTCCCCAGGGCTGAGCCATCACCGGAGCCATTCACCCCAGGAGACGATGCTCCCCAAATGATGTCCCCAGCAGATGTTCCTCCCCGGGGTGGTCACTCTGCTCCACCAGCCTCAGCAGACCCCAGCTCAGTGTCACATGTGACCAGTCCATTCCCTGTCACCGCTGCCACCTCACCAACCCCACCAACATCACTGTCAGGCACCAGCATTGCAGCCACAGAAGGAGCCAGGGGCAAGTCCCAGCCAGCGGGAGACGGCAGCACCGTGCAGGCAGCTGAAGACTCCAGTTCAGTTGGGAATGCAGCCAAAGATGCCTGGATGAGCAGAACAGACAGCGAATACACCTCTCCTGGGCCAGCTCCACGGGCACCAGACCCCTCTGGATCCAGCGGCACCGCTCAGCCACACACAAGCCAGAGCAGTGGCACTGCTGAGCCGACATCAGACGTATCCTACCCTGATGCTGGGGAAGGAACAGCAGAGCCAGCCCCAGGACTGACCCTGGCTGTCACTGTGGGGACTGAGCCAGGCACCAGCAACATGTCCCCAGTGACGTGGTCTGCCCCGGGCAGCAAGAGCACCACGGCAGGGGCAGTGGCGGGTCTGTCCCCCCGAGCAGGGCTCAGCCCCACTCCGAAGCTGGCCAGAGCACCTTCCCTGGCGTTCATGCCCAGCACGGCTGAGCCAGGCGACAGCGTGTCCTCCTCCGTCCCCAGCAGCACCAGCCTCACAGTGGTGGCATCGTCTGGTATCCTCAGTGATGGCGTGACCGGGACGACAGTGAGGATAAGCAACAGCAGTCCCAGCATGGCCACATCCTCCTCTCCTACCCCAAGTGGGGCCAGAATGGAGCTCATCACAGCAGCCACCTCCTGGCACAGCCCCCGCAGCACCTCTTGGTCACCAACAGGGCCCATTGACAGCACCAGCGAGCCCTCCATGGCGTCTGCCAGCCCAGGCAGTGACAGAGCCCAGGATGAGCCCTCGGCTAGGGTGTCCTGGCCAAGCACAGGCAGTTTGCGAGCAGGAGCAAGCCCAGACGCAGCCTGGGCAGGTAGCCACAGTGCCACTGCCCTGGCAGAGACCACCACATCCTTCCTGGACTCCTCCCAAAGTGGGACCCACGGTGTGCCATTCCTTGCCAGCAGGGAGGACACTGCTGTGTCCATCACCACCACCACCAGCGCAGAGACGAGGGCAGGCATGACATCCCCATGGGCCACCACCGTGTCCCCCGCACCAGCGCCCAAAGTGCCCTCCACAATCCCCCAGCACACCGCCACGCTCCCGCTCCTCAGCCTGCTGCCAGGCAGGTACCCAAACCCCGGGTACCTTGGCGCGGTGTCAACAGTGGAAACGTCCTCCGCACTCACCTCCAGTTCTACCACTCAGCTGGCAAGGGGCACAGGCCCTGGGGAGCCACTGTCACACACGGTGGCACCAAGTGCCGTCTCTACAGCTGCTGGGGCAACTGCAGACACAGCCGTAGTGGCCACCACCAGCAGCACTTCCCAGCCAGCCCTGGGCACCACCTCCCTGCTGACACACAGGTTGATGTCCACAACCAGCAGCACAAGCTCGTTGGGTGGGAGTCCTGCCCCTGCGGGAGCTGCAGTGGGTCTGTCCTCCCTGGGGACCACCCTGGGGACAAGCCCTGCAAACAGCGACTCTGTGGCTGATGGAGCAGGCAGCACCTCACCTGCCCTCCTAACTGCCGCCTGGGTGCCACCAGGCACTGTCCCCTCCAGCAACGCTGTCATTGCAGCTGGACTGCCCGGCGGGGAGGCCTCCACAGCCACTGCACTCAGCGAGACGTCAACTACCAGAGCAGGGTTTGTCATGGCCAAGGCCACCGGCACCAGCCGTGCCTTGTCCCCTGCCACAGAGCAAACCATCACAGACAGACAGACAAACAGACGTGGGCTATCCAGCTCTGGTGGCGTTGACTGGGGAGATGAAAGTGCGAGCCCAACTGCAACAGCTGCCGACAGGCTCACTGCTTCCCCTGCTGCACACGGTGCTGCTGAGGAAGCCACTCTAACGGTGCCTGACAGCACAACAGTTGCAAAAAGCACCAGCCTGTCACGTGCTCCACTCATGCAGAGAGCTACAGCTGAGCCCAGCACCACCACGCTTACAACAGTCAGCAAAGACACCACAGGTGCATCAGCAACAGCCTGGACTTTGCCTGTCTCTACCCCTTCACCGAGCGAAGCAGCAACCAGCAAATCAGAACTAATCACAGGCAGCGTCCCAGCTCTAACAGGCCCCAGGATGGTCTCTGGGGGGAACAAGGTGGCAACCAGGCTACCTTCCTTGGCTGTCACCAGTATCCCAGCTCTGGAGGGGCCAGTCCTGCTCCAGACCACACATGAGGCAGCAACTGTGGCAGTGGCAGCAAGAGATGTAGGTACAAGCACCTCCCAAGCCACCAGCACTGTGCTGGCAGCCGGAGCACCATGGGCTGCTTTCAACAGGACAGCAGTAAGCCCACACCTTGGTCCCAGCACCACTAGCAGCGGATCAGGAACAACTGTCTTATCTCCCACAACACACACCACCATGACAGAGCCAACCAATGGGTTCTTGGAGGAGTCTGACCCCAGCCATGCCATCGTGGTGCCCAGTACACCTTTCTCCAGCAAGTACAGTGCAAGAGAGGAGCCAATGACTCAGCCATCATCTGTTCCCAGTGACAACCCAACCACAGAACCAGCAGCATCCCTGGCAGTCAGATATGCTGCACCCAAGCCAGCAACAGGCTCTTCTTCTCCCATGGCCGTCAACAACCCTGTGCCACGACAGACATTGAGCACGTCACCTGCTGTCACACAGAGGTCCCTGGGACAACCTGGCTCAGGGGACAAAACAACCAAACCTGCCAGCAGTAGCTTAGCCACCATAATTCCTGACATCCCAGACAGGTCAACAAGCCATGTTTCTTCTCTTGCCTTTGCCCCCATGACCAGCTCCACTGACATGCAGCTGGGAAACAGCACAGCTCTGCCCAGCCCTCCTGGTGCCCCAACCAGGCTGGTGCTACCAGCGGCTTCCCCCAGGCATGGGGCCATGGACAACGCTATGACAAGTCCCTTTCACTCCCCCAGTTATGGCTCAGCCAACATGCCAGCCACGGCGGCGTCCCCTGCAGTCCTGAATAGCAATGCTGCAGGGGCAGTCAGGAACGAACCCCAGTCTGGGGTGCTCCCCACACTCGCCAAGGGCCTCACCACCCCGCAGGAAGGTCTGGGGACTTTATCTCTCTCTGGCACCCATGCAACTGTGCCTGTCCCTGCGGCGAGCAGCCAGGCTGGATCACAGGCTGCGTTCACCACCGTGTCCATTCTTCCTGCCTCTGCCACCAGTCCAGAGCCAGGCACCATGGACAAAACCAGCCCCTCAGCGTCTCTGCTCATGTCAGCAGGGGCTGGAAACAGAGTGTCCAAAGCAGGGCTCGCAGAGAGCATCACCCCAGCGGCTGGCACCATCACGGCCATCTCAGCACGCGCCGCTCTGCCCGTCGCACCTGTGGGTCCGGCCACGACGCAGGGCAGCTTGGAGGAGGAGGGGAGATCCCTCCTGGGAGGCACCACTGCAGCACCGGGCAAGCCACCAGCATCCCCCAGCCCCACCACGGCTCCTGCTTTTGGGATGCAGATGGGACCAGCCACGGCACCCAGGGCTTCTGCCCACACCATCTCTAGCCACAGGAATCCCACGTTTATGCCTCTGCCTGGGCCCTGGCCCACCCTGGGGCTTAGTAGTAAGTAGATTTTCTTCCTTCCCTTTCTTCCTAAAGCAGAGAACGTGAGGGAGGGGCTGGCCCTACTGAGCTGCTGTGACTGCGTATGACATGGGATGGCCCAGGGGTGGCTCATCTGCAATAGGTGTCAGCCTGGGGAATTAATAGGAAAGGGTGAAACAGGGAATGTGAGAGTAGAGCATCTCACCCAGCTGACACATGCTGCTTCCCCACGCCTGGGAAGCTCAAGTACTCAGCGGTGGAGACTTCCTTGTCCTTGCACGAAACCGTGCAGGGATTGCACCTCCCTGGCTGCCTATAAAGGTCACCCTGACCCAAAGTCTCCTCTCCATCCCTGCTCAGAACAGTGCAAGTATCCACAGCCAGTCAAGTTCAAACCCTGCACACGGGGTCATCCCCTCTTTCCTCTCCTCTGTGTTCATTTTTGTCTGATCTTCCACAGCTCAGGTGAAGGAAATCATTTAAGTACCCGCTCACAGCTGAAATCCCTGAACTGGGAAGGCAGGTTTCTTTACAGGACGTCATAGAGACAATAGACGTAGTGGACTATGCCAGGACTTGCTTGGCCTGGAGGTGTGAGAAGTAGAATGGATTTACTTTTAATTTTCCATTAATGACCTACTTGTGTTAGTTCCAGCTGTGTCGCTATACCCATACGGCATGGAAGGAAATGACAGACGATACGTTGAAAGGAAGGTGGACTTTAATTCCCCGCTGTTCAAACCAGAGATTGGATTCCCTTTGGGGAAAACCCTGTGTAACTCCCTCTATGTGAGTTTCTATGGCTGCAAAGCACAAGTGATACGTAAGTTGTGTGGGAAAAAGAAAAAATCCCAGAAAAATTGGAGCAGGAGACTAATTTAATATAATGTTATTTTTTCACAATTTAAAATGTCTGGTTTCTGCCTGTCCTTGGGCAGGATATAATTAAAAGTCACACTGCTGGGAAGGCACCACCTGGGGAGGCTGGTGTCAGATAATCAATAGCTATTATTTTGATTAGTATACAGATGATGGACAAATCATTTTCCCACCTACGGACAACTACGTCCCCTCCAACCCCAACCCACCTCCCCATGGATTCGGTGGCCAGGAGAGTTTGCCGATGGTGGCTGCATTTTGGGACAATGCGGATTTTTCCCAGGGAGTTGGCACCACATGGTACCAGGTAGGGGCCATTAGGAACCTTCCCAGCGGCTCCAACCTCCAGAGCAACCTCATCCTTTCCAAACTCCCCCCTTTGAAATCTTGCAGGAATATTCCACCCTTGGGTCTACCCAAAATGCCCTTGTCCGTGACGTGGAAGCAAAGATTGAGAGATACATGAAAACCTCATACACAGCCAAATGGACCCTGAAGGTGACATGGGAGGATGCTCCAGCGTACCCATCCCAGAGGAACGACACAAGGGTGAGCAAAGGCGGTCTGCAGGGACCCCACTGGTGATGGGGACCTGACAGTGGCCGGTCAGGGTGCGTTTGTGGCCTCTTGCAGCTTCATGCATGGGTTTCAGGTCTTGATGCAGCTTTGATTTTACCGTATCACAGCAGGACACAAACGCAGGTGGTACACCCAGCCGGGTTCCCACAGATAAACGCTTCCCTGCGAAGCCATCGATGGGTCAGAGATTCCCTGCTTGCTTTGCTCAGGATTTTTCGGGTCTGCTCACAAAGGGCCTTCTCCTACTGTTGTCCCACCCGGGAAGCCTGGATGACTTCTTCTCCCCTGTGTCCCCTTGAGACTGCTCTGTGGGAAGAGGGGGGCTCTGCCGTGGGCTGACTGGCTGCTGTGGGTTTCTCTAGACAAACACGTACCAGGCGGTCCTCACCACCGACGGGAACCAGTCCTTTGCCCTGCTCCTCTATCAGGATGGTGACATGCGGTGGGACTTTACCAAGCTTGCAGCGAAGAACGTGCTCATCGGCTTTTCCAGGTGCTGTGTGTGTGCATGCGTGTGCAAGGTAACACACGTGTGTGTGCACTGCTGGGTGTAAGTGGCAGTGTCTGTCACTCCTCATACAGATTTACACAGTCTCTAGGCCTCTCCTCTGCTTTCACCCGTGGCCCTGGGGTCTGGTGCTTCCTCTGTGGACTAGAAGGAAGGACCCATGCTGGGCCGTAGCATCATCAGCTCCTTCCTGCTTCGTGCTTGACAGGGAGATGCACTCCCAGGGGTGGCGAAAGGAGGCAAAGAGGTTTAGAGTTGTGTCCGGAGCATGATCCAGGACTTCCTCTCTTCACACAGTGGCGATGGATATGCCAAAAATAACGAGCTGATTCAAAAGCCGCCAGCAGTTAAATACCGACCTGACCAGTACAGAGGCTACAGCACTGGTACGTCGTGAGGGTGGTTCTTGCTTCAGTGCTGGGGAGCTGGAGAGGAGATGCATGCCCACAGGGTCTGCCCATGAGCGTGTGCCTGACACGCAACGTCCCTGAGGCACGACGGAGCCTGCACAAGGGCTGGCAGAGGAGAGCGAGAGAGGTCTAAAGGCAGAGATGAGCATAGATACAAGGGCAAAGCACAGCTCCCTGCCTAATCTTCTGCTGGGGCTGTCCACGGCTGCCCCAGCACCAGCAGCAGAGGAAGCCTGTGGACCTCCTGGGGGAGTCTAATAGCAGGGGACAATCATCCAAGCCTGGACCCTTGTCTCTGGATGAGGGGAGATGCCAGGAGTTTTGGCAGTCGCTGCAGGACGTTGGTTGTGTTGCTCACCATAGGCTGCGTTGTTGGCTGGTTGCTCCCCCAGGTCTGCGTGGGTTCTGGATCTACAAGCTGGACAGTCGTCCCCGCGTGAACTACAGGCTGCGCTGCCTCGCGTGGCTGGCGGCACAGCCGGAGCCCTCCAGCTGGAACGGAGGGCTGCTGCCGTGCCCCTGCTCACGGTCCCAGGCAGAGCTGGACCCCCGCTTCCGGCAGAGCAGAGGTGTCGGGCGCCCCTGCACGGGGAAAGGGGGAGCAGGGAAGAGACAACCAGAAACCTGGAGGAAGGAGATCTCAAACCCACTGTTGCATGGGTTTCATCCCGCTGATCAAGCCTCACTAATGAGACATCCCCATGGGCTCAAAGGCACCCAAACTGGGCCCCTTCACCCGTCACTTCGATAGTCCCTCTGGAAAGGGCTGAAGCCAGTGGATAAATGCTATGGGGTGGGATGGGGCTGGGGCTCTCTTGCTCTCAGGCCCCTGGGCCAGTTTCCAGGGCAGCCAGTGACACCCCGAATATTTTCAGACCTGGTGGATGCCTCCGTGACCATGCTGCGCACCTCATCCCCGAGCCAGACTGGAGCGGGCGTCCGGTGTCTTTATCGGAATGAGAGTTTTCTGGAAGGCTGGCAGGAGAGGGTCTGGAGCCTTGCGCTCAATACCACCACTGGTAAGCAAGCCCTGTGGCTCTCTTCCCTTCAAACACCTGCAGATGAGTCCCAAGAATGATGCAGAGCCCAGAGCTCTTCTGGGGTGACAGGAGTGGTGGCCCATGGCTGTGGCAGGCCCTGTGTCTGAGAGGCCTGATAGCCCCAGCAGCAGTCGTCCACCTTCCTCTGCAGATGGGGAGCTGGAGGCCTTTGACTGGTGCTGCCAGCGCGTGGGGAAACCCCTGTTGTGCACCAGGTTTGCTGAGAAGAGACCCAGGGCCAGTTGTGAGGGATACGTGCCACCCGCCCCTGGTGAGTTCCCAGGGCTGCCCATGCCATCTCCCTGCTGTGACAGGGCAAGAGCCAGCCCCAGGCCCTGGTGCTGCGCAGATGGCTGTGCATGGTCCCCACTGCGACCGCAGCTTTCCGTGCTCAGCACTGGACCGTGGTCCACTCTTTGCAATGATACCAGCAATTGCCTTTCTTCCTCCCTGCAAAATTCCTTCACCCCCTTGTGATCCTAGCCAGTGCCTTCGGGGACCCCCACATCACCACCCTGGATGGACTCACCTACACCTTCAACGGGCTCGGTGACTTTGTCCTCCTCATGGCCAGCGATGCCCGGACCAGTTTCATCCTGCAAGGGCGCACGGCCCAGACTGGCACAGCCCAGGCCACCAACTTCGTGGCTTTCGCTGCCCAGTACATCTCCACTAACACCACAGTAGTAAGTAGCAGTCACCTGGTTACAGATCTGAGCAACTAATAGGAGAAACCCAGCAGACAGGTTGGGCAGCACATCTACACTTCCTAGAAATGTCCAGAACTTGCAAAACACCCCCTCTCCTCTTTGTACCACCTCTCATAAGAAACCTGAGCAACCAGCTAAGTGCAGGGGTTGAACAAAGACTAGCAAGAGCCAGCTCTAGCACCTCATGCATGCTGTCCAACCTTGGTCTGAAGGTCTACAGAAACAGTATCTACTTCATCCTTTTATTGCTCCATCCTTTACCTTGAACACTGGTCTCCTCCAGGCTATCTCCACAGTTACATCCTTTCCCTTTCTTTGTATAATTGCTCCCTGTTTCTAGAGGAAGTCAGTAAGTCAAATCCCCTGATGCCATAAGAAGCAGCCTTGAGCAATGGGAGAGCAATTCTCAGATCCTGGAAGCCCGCATGGCAAGCACACCAACACAACCTCTAGGGCTGAGCAGTTCTGAGGAGGATGGGGTCTAGCTCCTGGGTCTCCAGCATGAGCTGGGAACAGAGAGTCGCAGTGGGACAAGCGGATGGCCTAACTGGGACAACTTCTGTGTTTTGCAGGTTGAGTGGACCCTGGGAAGACAAGGTGATATCCAGATCCTGTTGAACTACCAGCCCATCCTGTTTTCCTACTCCAAAGGTGCGTAGGACATAGTGGCCTCCTCTAGCAACTGACCCTACCAGTTGCATCCTGCAAGGGGGTCTCTGAGGGCAGCCCAGGGTCATTTGTGTCAGAAGCAGTGAGACTGTGCAGGGAGCCCTCAGCAGGGTCCCAGTGGCAGCTGGGTCCCGGCCCGGTGGACCTTGTGCAGACTATCCACTCTGTGCTCATCTTCACTTGCAGACATGGACGCCAAGGTATATTACAGCCCCGGTGTTCTGGTGGTCAATGGCTCCTCCATCACAGCTGTCTTCGACGGGGCTGTTGCTGTCTCTGTCTTGGCCACCTCCGGGATCCTCAGTGTGGTCTGCAGCCTGCCCGATCGGTACCTCAACGCCACCAAGGGCCTGCTGGGTGAGAGGCCAGGCGGGCACCCATGCAAAGGCCGCAGGGTGAGATCAGTGCCATGCAGACCAGGCAGCAGCCTATCCCCAAGGCTTGTGGCTACCTGCCCAAGGCATGGTTGCCTCAAGCTGGCAACCCAACTCCCTATCAAGGAGGCTGGTGGGGTGGTGACAGTGGTGGAGGAACTTGGCAGCATTGCTTTGGCCCCGAGCTTAGGGGGCTGCAGAAATCCAGGACTATCCAAGCTCTGCTTAGAGCTGGGACCCAGATGCACTACCACCCTCCGTCTCTGTCTCCCTCCACCTCCAAGCTGGAGTGCAATATCCTCTTAGTACCTCAGAGCAGGTTAGAGGATAGGGTTTGAGAGGGCAGGGGGCAGAACCCACCTGGGCCTTCTCACATGGCTAAACTAAACCCCAGTCTATGTCAGAGGGGGTGGCCAACTGTGACCTGGGGGGCTCCAATCCTCCTGTGATGCTCTTCCAGGTGTATGGGACCACAACTCTGCAGACGACTTCCAGATGCTGAATGGCACTAGCATCCCCACAAACAGCAGTGAGGAGGAAATCTTCAGCTATGGCATGACCTGTAAGTCTGGACTCAGGATCCATCCTGGGAATCCTCTACTTCAGCATCTTCAGCTTTTGTTTTGTCTGGAGGAATTTAAATATTTGCTTGAGCAAAATCAGTGCCAAGGATACCCTTTGGTCTCTCTACTGCTCCATGGAAACCAACACAAAAGTAGGCATCCTTAAAAACCCTTGTCCATCCCCATGGCGTGCTCTTTTGCAGGGGTTGTTGGAAAGCACAGCCTGTTTGCTGAGCCGCTGGCAGCTCCGGTGACAAACTTCACGCCTGTCTTCTTGTCTCGGCTGCGGCAGGAGAACGAAAGCCAGTACGAGCTGGCAGCCTCGCAGTGCCACGGGAGCAGGGAGTGCATCTACGACGCTCTGAGCACCGGAGATGTGGCCCTGGGCTTGGCCACCCAGAGCCTCGCAGATGATTTCCAGCAGAAGAAGGCAGCGCTAAGTGAGTGGAGCAGGTGGTCACCTTGGAGAGGTCTTGGGATGGCTCCCTGGGGGACGCTGTTCTCCTTGCCCAGAGCCTCCAGCCAAAGATGCCAGCCAAGGTCTCTGAGTTGTACTGCCCGACTGGGTGGTCCCCAAGGATGGGACACGGTGGTGCAGTGAAAGAAGAGGGCTTTGTTGGTAGGTGGCCAAGGCCATGTCTGCTTGGGGTCCTGTCTGCTTGGTATCTGTTTGGGGTCATGTCCTCACCGGGAGAGGTACAGTCACAGGACAACATCCCCACATGGCAAACACGCAGCTATGTGCCCGGCTGTTCTTTCCTCAGACACTTTTCCTCCCACCATCACCGGTGACACCTCGCTCACAGCCTACAGGATGGAAAGGGTGACAAAGCAGTACCAAGTGGAGGGGACAGGCACACGGTTTGTCCCTCACACCTCTCCGGAGCTCAACATAACAGGTAGGGTGAGCTCAGTGGTGCTGCTGAGACCCCCAATCTGGCCCTTTCCCTGCACCTTGCCCCTCTCTCCTGCCACCTCCTCTCCTTCCTGGTTCTTCCCATGCAGAGAACGGCACCCTCACGTGGGAACCCACCAGCACAGCCCCCTTCACAGTCAGCCTGGAGGCCGTGGGAGCCAACAACCTCTCTGCCATCCTCCTGCTCAGCTTTATCCTTTGCAACTGCAGCAGGAGCCACCAGTGTGATTACAATGACACCAGCACCGTTGGCAGCTCCTCCTTGCAGGTAGCGGGGTTTGGTCAGCACCACGTCCCCAGGGACACACATCAGCATGGAAAGCTCCTCTGGCATCATGCAAGGAGCTGACCCCTGCCAGCCGCCCTGCCCATGTCCTCTTGTCTCTAAGCCAGAGTCACCATCCCCTTCCACAGCTCACAGCCTGCAGGTGTGACGATGGCTACTCTGGTCGCTTCTGCCAGGACCCACCAGACCCCTGCGCGCGGGGCTGCTTTCCCGGTGTGAGGTGCCACCCACGCACTGGCTGCGGCCCCTGCCCTGCTGGCCTCACTGGTGACGGGATTCACTGCGCAGGTGAGGGGCACGGGCTCGCTGGGTCACAGCTTACCCCCATTTCTCTTGGTGCCACATGCCCTTGACTCAGCAGATATCGATGAGTGCGCACAGGCGACAGCATGTGTGGGGAATGCCACCTGTACCAACACCGTGGGAAGCTACCTGTGCACCTGCACGCCCAGTGAGGCCGGTGAGTGCTGCTGCTGCCAGCAGAATCTCTGCCTCAAAACATGGGTGGCAAGGCCAAAGAGCCTTCCCCGGGGCTGTGGATGAGGCTGAGGAGGGGAGAGGGTGGTAAGATCTGCACCCAAGTGCCTTGCTGATGTGCTGTCCTTCATGCCACATGGGATGGAGATACTTCAGACCCAAACCGAACAGCACTTGGTGCTCCTGGGCTGCAAACACTCATCTATTGGGAAGGGATTTTTGTGGGGGATTTTTCTGTGAGGAAAATCCCATCTGATCAACCCTTTCACGTATGTGAGGCAAAGAGGTTTGGGGGCTCAAAATCAAGTCCTGATTTTAGAATAGTTTTGGCAGGAGAGAGGAAGATTTTTTACTACAGTTATAAAATGTCAGCCTGGCATTTATACTTTTATATAAAAGGCATTTATACTTTTATATATATACTATACATTTATTTTTTATAACAAGATTCCAGTTGGCAGGTGTGGGGGTTACAGTGGTTCTGAAAGGCTCTGAAATTGTATTAGAAGCCACTAGACGTGCAAAGAAAATCATTGCAGCCTGAGGTGAAGCTGAGCACAGGCTGGGTTGGCTCTGGTGCCCACCAAACGCAAGGGCTGTGACCCAGTACCTGTTTTACCTCATTTTCCACCGCCCTCATGCTGGTAGGCGCAGGGACAGGCTGCGTGGCCGCATGTGGGTCCCGCACCTGCCCCGAGAGCTTCTGCAGCAACGGGGGCCAATGCCACCTGGACGCGGCGACCTGCACGCCCACCTGCCTGTGCCCCCCTGCCTTCACCGACCGTCACTGCCTGGTGGCAGGCGCTGATTTTCGGCCCCCGGCTAGCCCAGGTGGGTGTCTGCCCCACGTCGCATGGGCTCCCACCCAGCTTGCCCGAGCCACAGATGTTGTGAGAAACTGCCACATATTTCTCCCAGCAGACCTGCCCCGGCGGAGCGTGCGCTTGCACGTCCGGGCACTGCAGAACGTCACCGACGGTGAAGTCAACCGAACCGTATGTCATCCAAGGGGGCCGAGTTATTGCTCTGTGCCCGGGGGTCCGCATGGCAGGGGATGGGATGCTGTTGGGATGTTGCTTTGGAAGGCACTGAGTGGGCATCCCCTGCATCCTTGCCCTTCAGACTCTGCCCCATATCGGAGCTGTCCTGCGTTCCTCTAATGCTGCCTCCCACTCGCCCCTGTGCAGGTCGCAGCCATCCTGGCATCACTGGAGGTGAAGGCTTTCTGGAGCAACACCAACATCACCCG
>JAUBNY010000666.1:11300757-11322896 GCA_032275445.1 Crypturellus soui | reverse complement strand
GGTGAAGGACACAGATACCACCAGCCCAAAGGACCATCTTGGGAGGCCACCTAAGGCTACCAGGTGTTCAGGGCTTGGCTGCATTTGCCTTGTATGAGGTGCAGAAACCCTTTTCCACGTGCTGGGACACAGCTAGCCTTCCCCGGGTGCAGGGAGGGGGAGAGAGTTGACTGACATAGCTCAGAAACACCTGCCCCCCTCCCCACCAACAAGGAGCAGCCCAATGCAGCAGGTACCCAAAAAGGCTACAGCCAGGAAAGGGTGGAAAAAAAAAGCAACCAAATCCCTGTGACATCTGGGAAATCTGGGAAAGAAATGTGAATGTCTATCAGCAAATGCAACTGCAAGCACTGGCCACGTGAGCGCCAGTGCTGCGCAGAGGGCATGGGACAACAGTGGCTGTGGTGAACAGGGGAAGGGGGCCACACAGTTTTCCCATGTTTGGTAGCAAATGGCTGGTTGGAGGGTCAGCCACAGCTCATTGGACAATGAGAGGGTGAGTGTGGAGTTACTCGGCATCTCCATCTGCAAGGAAGAAGAAATATTAAGTGCTTGTCAACTTGAACAGGGTCAGAACCAGCCATGGCCCATGGCCTCTCACTGGGGCTGGGGGGTTCTGCCTGCTGGGACAGGCCCCTGCACGCTCACCTTCCTGCTCCTCCGAGTGGCTGTTTGCCTCTTCTGACGACCGCCCTGGCAGTCACAAGGGAGATCACGGGTCAGTTTGCATGGAAGAACCGCGTTGTCCATGTTTCTCCGCCCCTCTTGGCTCCATCACCCCCAGCTTACACAAGCACATGAACAGCTCTCTGAGGTAGCCTCTGTCCAAGCCAGGCACCACAAAAGCTAATTTGTGCTCCATGTTTTGAACCCAATAGCTCCCCAGGAAGGAGGTGTTACAAGCTCTGTTAGCAAGAAAGAGCCATCACTGCTGGTCACTCAATTTCCTTGGCTCATCATGTCACTTCCCCGAGATCTCTCAGGGAGTGGAGGGTCTCCTAACCAGACCCTTGCTCAAAACCCTCCTCTGCTGGCATCTCTCTCCCAGTCTCCTCCAAAGAAGCCTAGTTTCAGGTGTGCAGTCTTTGTGGACATCCCAAAACCTTTTGCATGCCCACCACAGGCTGTCTATTAGCCACATGGAGGTTGAGCTGGTCTCCCATCCTGGCACAGAGTGACACCGCACCAGCTGGAAACCCACCCGTGCCAGGTGCCTGGTATCCATCGCAGCCGATCTCCGGTCTCTTCTCGCTGTACCTGGCACAGAGCTGGGCGCTTCCTGCCTGGTTACAGCACCAGTCATGCAGCTTCAGCTCCTGATCTAGAGGCAGAAATCAGAGTGAGAGCAGGAGAGCAAGCAGTGCTGGCTTTGAGCAGGGCAGCATGCACTGGCCCCAGCACAAGGGCTCACGCTCTGTTTTGTGGGTATCAGATCATCCATACTACCTCCAAGGGCAACAGCACATCAGGAAATAGGTTTGCACGGAGATTAAAATGATTTACAGGCTGCAGTGATGCCAACTTCAGCCACGCGACTTGGCACGAGGAGTCCCTACTGCCACCCTGATCCAACCCCGACCTCCCCAGTGTCGCAGGCAAGGGGAGGAGGAGAAGGGCTTTAGTACATTCACCCATGGCACTGAGCCTGGGAAATCTGTGTGCCTTTGAAAGCCCTTCATTTACTGGGATAAAATCCCTTCCGGAAGAACATCACATCTACGCCTTTATCCCCACAGTCTCATTTCACACCAATTTCATGCCTTGTCTGATTTCACACCGATTTGCTCTCCCAACCTTCTGGGTTTCTTGCTGCCTGGCCTCACCTCCTGCTGACTGCGAGGGGCTGCACTTAGCTGGGCTTAGCTTGGTGTTGCTGCGTCAACTCCATGTTACTAAAGGCTTAGGATATAAGGGCACTGCTTTCAGCCTCCTGCCCAGGTGCAAAATCTCGCCTAGCTAAAGATATCAAGGAGCCTCCACAGTCTTCTAAAGGAGGCTAATACTCCTAGACCACTGAACATCGCTGCCATGGGTTATGTTCAGGAGAGCGGGGCTCTTACCACGATACGAGGATGCCTGCCTCGAGGACCGCCAGTACCTCTCCTGCCGCCCCTCAGCAAACTGGCCCTGGCTGTCGTAGAGGCAGCGGACCCCAGCACCGTGCTGGTTCGGCGAGGCGGAGTGCAGCATCGTCAAGCGGGAGCCATCAAGCCGGCCTGAAACAGGGCAGTGGTGAGTATCCTACTGCAGAGGGGAGAGGGGCTCCCCTTTACCATCACCCACCGGTCCTGCCACCTCCCGGGGACACTGGTGGGGTCTGTCCCAGTGGCACCCCAAGGTGAGGCCCCCACTGCCCTCCGCTGCTGTGTCCCTCCTCTTACGGCACCCGATGTCCCCAGCCTGGCATGCTCGTGGTGAGCCCAGCCACCCTGCAGGGGACCCGGGTTGGGATGGGTTAGAGGGGTCTGGAAAGTGCTGGTGCCACTTGCCTCCCCGGGCGCTCCTGAAGCGCGGGTCCCGCTGCCCTCGCTGCAGGGAGCAGGGGCAGGAGGGCAGGTCCCGGCTCCACACTCGCGGCTCCTGCTGCCGCCCCGTCCATGCCAGGCACTTCAGCCTGTAGTTGGCCCCCACGCGGCTCTCCAGCTTGTATATCCACAGCCCATGGAGATCTGCGTAGAGAAGTCATCAGCTGTTGCCTCCAGCCAAAGCTGCCTTCGGCTTAATGAGAGAGGTGAATATTCCTGGTGCAGAAATTAAGCCAGCATGGACCTCTGACCATCAGTCCCAAATATAACAACCAGCCATGCCAGGGAAGTGGCGGAGATGCTTCTCCCAGAGAAGAAATCCTGGACAGAGCCATTTTTGAAGAGCACTGCTAAAAGTGCCTATGAGCATGAGCACGGTAGGGATATTTCAGGCATCCCCCCTGGGCAGACCTCCCCAGCCACTCATACACCATGCACTGTGGGTCCCCACCTGTGTTGGAGCCCCTGAACTGGTCAGGGCGGTATTTAGCAGATGGAGGTCTTTGAGTAAGATCGTCGTTGTGATAAGATCCATCCCCGCTGTGTGCAGAAAGAGAAATAAGTAAGGAAAGTAAGTCAGAGATTCCACCTGCTGCAGGGGTGCATGCCCTTCCACGAGGTGCCCTCGGTTTTGGGTGCTGCTGAGGCTCAAGGCCCTGGGGAACAGGGGATTATACTGTTTGCACAGCTGTGAGACAGAGTGGCTGTGCATTAGCACTCACACACAAACGTGCAGGCACAAGCGTGCACACACTGCGCTCCTCACCCCAGAAGCAGAAAACCAAAAATAACCAGGTCCTGAAGCCTGCCAGTCAGCAAAGCCCCAGCACAGAGCAGGTAGAATGCAACCATGGCAGGAAGCAACTCTCGAGCCAAGCCACTGGAAATTTCTTCCTGAAGCAGCACAAAGTTGATTAAACACTACCTTTTCCCCACTTCTAAGCCCCAAACTGCCAAGGCACGTCCAGTCTCCGGCTGCAGTGGGATGTGAAGATCTTATCGTAAGCATAGCCCAGCAGATAAGAGTTTTGCAAGTGATCCAGCTAATTGGGCAAATATCCACGCACAGGGCTGCGTGGGTGGGCAGACCTCAGCTGGGCTACCTTATCCATCCAGGGCGCTCTGGTGGGGAAGGGCTAAACCAGCCAGAGCCTGCAGTTTGGCAGAAGGCAAGGGTAGGAAACCATCCGTACAGCTCCAATTACCTGGAATAGCCGATCAGCACATTCGTAGCAGCGAGCTGGCTGTAATCCCATCTCATGCCTCCGTCTTGGTACAGGATCAGGAGGTAGGATCTGAAGCCGTCAGTGGTGAGCACAGCCTGGTATGTGCTTGTCTGTGGGGACACACAGCAGTCAGCTAAGGAGCCAAGCAAAGCTGACAGGTCTAATAATAATAATACAGGTCAGTGCTTGCAGCAGAAGGTGGGAAGAAGAGGGACTCAGACTCTAATGTGTGAGACAAATGCAAGTCCAAATTGTTTTGCATTTGCAACAAGAATGATATTTTTGTTCTGGTGTTGGTTCATGAGAACCCTCAAAGTCAGGAAAATTTTGCCAGTCATGGTGGCAGCCCCCTTAGGTTCCAGTCCCTCACCCTCCTGGTGTCCGTCCGCGCTGTGTGGGCAGGAGCCTTCTCCCAGGTGATCTTCAGGGTCCACACTGCCGAGTACGAGGTTTTCATGTACCGCCGAATCTTGGCTTCCACATCATGTACGAAGGGAGGTTTGGCAGAGTTCAAGGTGAAGAACTCCTATGGTTTGGTACATGCACAGGGATGTTACCCCCAATAAAGCAAAGACATTTCTAAATTTGCCACTGCCTTCACATCCCAAGCTCTACCCCATGGCTAACAGCTTGAACGAGCCTGAGAAGGTGAGCACTTCACTCTTATGTCTGGCCCAAACACAGGAAAAGCTTCTCATTAGTTCCATAGGGGCATCCAAGAAACACACAGTGAATTTATCATCAAAAGGTGCTTAAGGCAAAAGCCCTCAGCACAACCCAGGTGGCTTCACTGACCTGGTAGAAGGTGGTGCCAACCCCTCTGGAGAAGTCGGCATCGTCCCAAAACACGGCGATCATGGGAACCCTCTCGCGGCCATTAAACCCACCGGGAGGTGGGTTGGGGAACGGGAAGAGGTTCTTGTCCGAGGCTGGGAAGATGATTTGTCCGTTGTCTGTGAACTGAACACAACGATCCATGTGTCATGCCCTGTGTCTGGCAGGCAAAGACAGCACAGGCAGGACCAGCTGCTCAGACATGTGTGGGCCTGGCCAGTCCCCCTGGATGCCTGTGGGTTTGTGCCAGCCCCCAATGCACATGCAGCTTGGTGGGACCCCCAGGACCCCATGCAGACTTGATGGGGCCTGGGAACTATCCTGTGGTCCTATTGGAAACTATATCACAGGGGAAAATGATTAAAGCTTTGGGTTCTCTGTTGGGCACTCCCAAATCAGCCACTGGAAGCCACTTTATAAAATAGGCATGAGAATGGCCCCACTATTTCTAACAGTGACATCCAGCAGGTGGAAACTGGCATTTCTGAGAACAAAAACAGAAGAAGGCACTGCCAGCCCCCCTGAAACAGCCACAAAGTCCCTGTCCGCTGCAAATGGGCACTGAAACATCCCGCTCAATTTGTTTCTCCAAGCAGCCCATCCTAAGTCCTCCCCTCCTAGGTTTTTGGGTGATGGCCACCTAGAGCAAGCCAAATTAATTAGACTCACATAGAGAGAATCACGCAGGGCTTTCCCAAAGGGGAATCCGGTCTCGGGCTTGAAAAGTGGCGAATTGAAGTCCACTCGCCTTTCCACATATTCCTGGTCATTTTCTCTTGGCCCGTATGCGTAGAGGGGCACCGCTGCAGCCAAAAGAAAACGCGTACAGCAAGGGGATGCAGTGTTTAAACACCCCCTGCCTCTTTCTAGAGACGGTCATAGCCTCCATCTCCAATTTCATGTCTGTTAAATAAAGTATTTGAAGGGGATTTTTTCCATACGATGGCAGGCAACTCTGCTCTGCCTGAAGGAAGAGGCAGGTTCCTGCTGCACGTGCTCAACGTGCTCCCGCGCTCCAGGTGCTGCGGGAGCTCCCAACGGCACATCTGCTGCTGGACCCCCATGGTGACCTCCTCAACTCTCCATCCCCATCTACCCCGAGGTGGATCCAGACCCACCACTGCTCCCACACCAGGTCACCCTACCTGCGGTCATGGGCAGCGGGGCGGCGGGGGCCACAGGACCTCCCAGTGGCGCTGGAAACTCGTTGGATGATGCCTGGGGAAGCTGAGCAGCTGCCCCATTCGCTCCAGGCTCGTGGATCGCCTTGCGGAGGGAGGTTTGCGAGGCCGGGGCAGCGGCCGTGGGGCTGCAGGACACGGATGGGCGCGTGGTGGCCGGTGGCCCTCCCTGCGCTGCCCCCTGCCCCGGGCCAGCTCCAGGGAGAACGGGCCGAGACGCAGCAGGGCCGGCGGCAGCCGTGTGGCTGAGGCCCGCGACGACCTTGCTGCTTGAGGAGGACTGCAGGACTGCGGGTGATGAACCACCAGCAGATCCCGCTGCCGGGAATTTTGTCAGGGAGGTTCCAGCTGCAGCCCCGATGGGAGCAAGGCCAGAGGACCCTCCTGTCGAGCCCTGCGCTATCGAGGACTGAGCAGGGGGCCCAGCGGCTGTCCTGGGAGGCAGCTGAGCTGCTGCCCCCGGCCCTGCTGCCGCACCGGGGAGCCCAGGACTCGGCTGCCCTGGGCTGTCTGCGTCCCCTCTCCCTTCAGCAGCTGCAGGAGCGGATGGGACCCCGGGGCTTTGGGGATGGGGAGGTGGCAGGAGCAGGGCAGATCCATAAGGACCAGCAGAGGCTGCCCCAAGAGCTCCATTTTCCAGCGGGGAGGGTCCCGCTGTCAGGTCACTTGTTGAACCTGGAGAGGAAAATCTGGAGCCAGGAGAAAGTCTCTCAGCAGCAGGAGGCACAGCTGGGCCCACATTGGGAGACGCAAGGGCAGCCGGGGGCTCTTCTCCCGAAGGTGCCGGCATTCCTGAGGCCACCTCGCTGTCAGGAGACCAAGGGAGGGTGGTCTCAGCACCGGCCAGGGGCCCATGGGGCACATTTGCTGCAGGCAGCGGTGCGCCCGCGGCCCCCAAGCTGCTTCCGCTGTGGATGCTGGAGGGAGAGAGGGGCTTCTCCTTAGGCACCAGCCCGGAGCTTCCTCCCGTGCCTTCCAAGGAGGCAGGCAACGCTCCAGGCCCGTGTGCAGGGAGCAGCAGAGAAGAGCCCAGCAAGCTGGCAATGCCAGCGGTGGCAACACCAGTGTCCAGAGCCGGCGGGAGCAGGGTCTGCACCCGTTGCGGGGAGGCAAGGGCCAGTGGGGCCAGCACTCCTGGTGCTGCTTGCACGATTCCTCCTGCTCCAGCTCCTAAAATGGCACCAAGGGAAGCTTCCTTATCAGCAGAGACTCCCCTGTCTCCCCCAGGCAGCTCCACCACATTGTCTTGGCTTGGTTTTGCTTCAGAATCTCCAAGATCTGAACCGCTCTGGATGCCAGGGGCAGATACAGGAGCACCCTCAGCGCCTGAAGACCCTGGGCCAGAAGCAGCTGTGTTTGAACCATCGGCTCCTCCACTGGCATCAGGAAGGCCTGCCCGCTCCGTAGCCACGCTGGCTGTCCCAAGTGATGAAGAGCCTCCTACAGACAGAGAAGAGGGTGCAGAGTGCTCCACAGCAGTTCCTGCTCCATCAAAGGCTTCCAGAACAGAGGTTCCCACTGCAACAGAGCCTTGGGACTCCCCAGGAGATGCTCCTTCACCAGGAACAACCTTGGCCGGTTCATCTCCTTCCCCTGTGGCAGGAGGGAGCTCAGGCTGAGCGGCCCCTGAGGCAGGAGCATCCCACAAGGTAGGCTGCGAAAGGCCGGGAGCACGGGGAACTCCTCCAAAGTTGTTCACATTGTCAGTATCCCAAACTGGGGACGCTGCAGCCGCATCACTGGCAGAGGCGGGACCAGACAGGGACCCAGCATCAGGCAGCTGATCCGTCCCGGTCACTTTGCTGGTGCCCAGAGCAGAGCCCAGGGACTGCTCAGCCCCGACTGTGCTGCCACCTTCTCCTGGGATCTGCTCTGCCGTGCCGGCTTTGCCCCCCTCCACTGCTGGTAGCCCTGGGCCAGCACCAGGAGAGCCCTGGGGGACGGGCAACACGGGTCCCCCCAGGCTGAAGGATGCTGGACTTTGGGCCTCCAATGCTGGATTCAAGCCAGGTCCACTGGTTCCAGGGAGACCTGCTCCATTGGAAGTGCTGCCCATAGTCCCCTGTGGCTCCAACCCTCCAAGAGATGGGACCACAGGAGAAATGAGGTTGGGACTTGCTGGTGTCTCTGCTCTGTTGTCAGCCCCAGGCAGGATGGGGGCACCTGGGGCCAGCTGAAGAGAGTCACCAGGAGCTGCAGCAACGTCTGGGCCACCCTCTCTGGCCAAGGAGGTCTGGGAAAGACCATCAGGGCCAGGAGCTGCTGCTGGGATGGGTCCTGCTGCATCAGTCTCTGAAATGGCAGAAGCTGCAGCCACATCAATGGAAGATGGTCCTGCTGGGGACCCGGCGTCAGGCAGCTGATCTGTCCCAAGTGCTGTCCCGCTGCCTGGGATGAAGCTTGAGGATGATGCAGCCCCGGCTGCACTGCCACCTCCTCCCAGCGCCTGCTCTGCTGCAGTGGCTTCGCTCCCCTCCTCTGCCGGCAGCCCCAGGCTGGCACCGGGCAACTCAGGTCCCTCAGGTCCAGAAGATCCCGAGCTGGAGACATCCAGTGCTGGGTTGGAGCTGGTGCCTGGTCTGTCAGCTGAAGGGAGTCCTGCTCCCCCAGCAGAACCACTCACTGTCTCCTGTGGCTCCAACCCTCCAAGGGACAAGGACTCAGCACCAAAGTTGGGACTTGCTGCTGTGTCTCGTGTCTCTGCTCCATCGTCAACCCCAGGCAGGGTGCTGGCACCTGGGGTGAGCTGAGGAGAGTCACCAGGAGCTGCAGCAACGTCTGGGCCACCCTCTCTGGCCAAAGAGGCCTGGGAAAGACCATCAGGGCCAGGAGCTGCTGCTGGGATGGGTCCTGCTGCATCAGTCTCTGAAACAGCAGAAGCTGCAGCCACATCAATGGAAGATGGTCCTGCTGGGGACCCGGTGTCAGGCAGCTGATCTGTCCCAAGTGCTGTCCCGCTGCCTAGGATGAAGCTTGAGGATGATGCAGCCCCAACTGCACTGCCACCTCCTCCCAGTGCCTGCTCTGCTGCGGCGGCTTCGCTCCCCTCCTCTGCCGGCAGCCCCAGGCTGGCACCGGGCAGCTCTGGTCCCTCAGCTCCAGAAGATCCTGAGCTGGAGACATCCAGTGCTGGGTTGGAACTGGTGCCTTGTCCATCAGCCAAGGGGAGTCCTGCTGCCACAGCAGAGCCACTCACCATCCCCTGCAGCTCTGACCCTCCAAGGGACAAGGGCTCAGCACCAAGGTTGGGACTTGCTGCTGTCTCTGGTGTCTCTGCTCCATCGTCAGCCTCAGGCAGGGTGCTGGCACCTGGGGTGAGCTGAGGAGAATCACCAGGAACTGCAACAAAGTCTGAGGTCTGGGGAAGACCATCAGGACCAGGAGATCCTTCTGGGATGGGTCC
This sequence comes from Crypturellus soui, assembly GCA_032275445.1. NCBI lineage: Eukaryota > Metazoa > Chordata > Aves > Tinamiformes > Tinamidae > Crypturellus > Crypturellus soui. Next base: position 11,313,727 of record JAUBNY010000666.1, on the reverse strand, counting down.
TGTTACATCAGTCTCTGAAATGGCAGAAGCTGCAGCCACATCAAAGGGAGAAGATGGTCCTGCTGGGGACCCGGTGTCAGGCAGCTGATCTGTCCCAAGTGCTGTCCCTCTGCCTGGGATGAAGCTTGAGGATGATGCAGCCCCGGCTGCACTGCCACCTCCTCCCAGTGCCTGCTCTGCTGCGGCAGCTTCGCTCCCCTCCTCTGCCGGCAGCCCCAGGCTGGCACCAGGCAGCTCTGGTCCCTCAGGTCCAGAAGATCCTGAGCTGGAGACATCCAGTGCTGGGTTGGAGCTGGTGCCTGGTCTGTCAGCCGAAGGGAGTCCTGCTGCCCCAGCAGAACCACTCTCCGTCCCCTGTGACTCTGACCCTCTAAGGGACAAGGGCTCAGCACCAAGGCTGGGACTTGCTGCTGTCTCTGCTCCATGGTCAGCCCCAGGCAGGGGCCTGACTGCACCACCTGGGGCCAGTTGAGAAGAGTCAGGAGCACCGGGCGGCTGACTGGGCAAATCCCCTCGTCCTGCATCTGTCCCAAGGTCGGAATCCAAGCCAGCACTGCCAGGAGCTGCGGGACCAGACAGGGTCTGTTCTCCCAAGGCTACTGCCTCTCCTGCTCCACTCCTGAGAAGAGATGGAGGGGACAGTTCAGAATCTGTCAAAGCTCTGTCTTCTCCTGGTGATGGCTTGCCCAGAGGGGCAATATCCTGCTGTGGCCTGAAGGCTGGAGGACTCATGTCTGTATCAGGGCTTGTGCTCGGGAGATTTCCCATTCCTGCGCCTGCCATAGCCCCAGCAGTCTTAGCCCCCAGAGTTGCAACAACGTCTGGGCCACCCTCTCTGGCCAAGGAGGCCTGGGAAAGACCATCAGGGCCGGGAGCTGCTGCTGGGATGGGTCCTGCTGCATCAGTCTCTGAAAAGGCAGAAGCTGCAGCCACATCAATGGAAGATGGTCCTGCTGGGGACTCGGTGTCAGGCAGCTGATCTGTCCCAAGTGCTGTCCCGCTGCCTGGGAAGAAGCTTGAGGATGATGCAGCCCCGACTGCACTGCCACCTCCTCCCAGTGCCTGCTCTGCTGCGGCGGCTTCACTTCCCTCCTCTGCCGGCAGCCCCAGGCTGGCACCGGGCAACTCAGGTCCCTCAGGTCCAGAAGATCCTGAGCTGGAGACATCCAGTGCTGGGTTGGAGCTGGTGCCTTGTCCATCAGCCAAGGGGAGTCCTGCTGCCCCAGCAGAACCACTCACTGTCTCCTGTGGCTCCAACCCTCCAAGGGACAAGGACTCAGCACCAAAGTTGGGACTTGCTGCTGTGTCTCGTGTCTCTGCTCCATCGTCAACCCCAGGCAGGGTGCTGGCACCTGGGGTGAGCTGAGGAGAGTCACCAGGAGCTGCAGCAACGTCTGGGCCACCCTCTCTGGCCAAAGAGGCCTGGGAAAGACCATCAGGGCCAGGAGCTGCTGCTGGGATGGGTCCTGCTGCATCAGTCTCTGAAACAGCAGAAGCTGCAGCCACATCAACGGGAGAAGATGGTCCTGCTGGGGACCCGGTGTCAGGCAGCTGATCTGTCCCACTGCCTGGGATGAAGCCTGAGGATGATGCAGCCCCGACTGCACTGCCACCTCCTCCCAGTGCCTGTTCTGCTGCGACGGCTTTGCTCCCCTCCTCTCCCGGCAGCCCCAGGCTGGCACCAGGTGACTCGGGTCCCTCAGGTGCGAGGGACACTGAGCTGGAGGCATCCAGTGCTGGGTTGGAGCTGGTGGCTGCAGCAGTCTCCGAAGCAGAGGATGCTGCAGCCACATCACTGGAAAAGGCAGGAGCAGATGGGGAGCTGGTGTCTTGATCTATCCCAGCTGCTGTCTCACTGACCTTAGCAGAGCTCAGGGATGGTTCATCCCCAGCGGTGCTGCCACCTCCTCCTAGTGCCTGTTCTGCTGCACCAGCTTCACTGCCCTCAGCTGCTGGCTGTTCCAGGCCCGTGCCAAGCCAGCCCCCAGGGACACGGGATGCCAGGCTGGGGTCATCCAATGCTGGATTCAAGCTGATGCCTGGTCCATCCTCTGAGGGGAGTCCTGCTCCCTCAGAAGTGCCAGCTGCCATCCCCTGTAGCTCAGGCTCCCCAAGGGACACAGGAATATTGAGGTTGGGGCTTGCCAACACCTCTGCTCCATCATCAGCCCCAGGAAGGGTGCTGGCCACAGCATCCAGGGCCGGCTGAGGGGAGTTGGCAGTGCTAGATGAGGCAGGAGAGGATGAGGACCCATTGGGGATGTCCACAGGGGATGGCAGACCTCCAGCAGCAGCATCCCATGGCACAGGGAGCAGCGAAGGCTCTTCCGTAGCTGCAGTCCCTGCAGGCAGCGGTGCCGTGCGCGCTGGGAGCGCTGCAGTGGCTGCAGAGCTGGAGACACTTTTCACATCAGGCTCTGCAGGGGCTGCAAGCACCTCACTAGCTGCAGGAGATGGAACTGAATAAGGACTGACCAAATCCACCCCTGGAGATCCCTGTTCAACCCTGTCTGGTCCTAGTGATGTTTCCAGGCTTGGCTCTGTCTTGCCAGCAAGGCGGGAGGTTTCCTCTGGGTTTCCCACTGTTCCTGACACAGTCTCGCTCCCCAGAGATGAATGGGACAAGTCAGGTGCACCAAAAGCATCACCTGGAGTGTCTCCTGCATTTCCAGCCTCCAAAGGAGCAGGATGTTCCTCAGCAGTTGGGCCTGTTTCTCCTGCTGGCTCCTGGGTGGCTTGGGTGGCCTCACTTGCCTGCTCATCCTGCCGTGTTGCAAGCAGCTCCTCAGGGTTTGGACTCAAAGAAGGGGCACTTGCTCTGCTCTGGAAACCCACAGAGAGGGATACTCCTTCCTTGCTCACTCCCGTTGTGGCCGTATCCAGCCCTCCGCTCGACAGCGCGGTGATGCCCAGACCCAAGGGGCTGTTGGTAGTAGCGTACCCCATGGCCCTGGGGGTTGGTTGTGTCCCCAGAGCTGATGGAGAAGAGAAGTTTGGAACAGATGTGGTGTCAGCAACAGGCTCCAAACCTTCTGCTCCCTCTCTTGTCACAGGTACTGAGACATTGTTACTGACATCCACAAACTGTGGGGAGGCCAGGGTAGTACCAAGGAATGTGTTAGGAGGAGCTCCCATTATGCTGGGCTCTGCACTCAGGGAGAAGAGAGGCTCACGTGTGGAGAACGAGGCAGCATCTGCAGCTGGGGCATCATTTTCCTGAGACACATTAACAGATCTGGTGGCATTTGTCAAAGCTTGGGGATCTCCAGCAGGCACCTGTGTTTCTTCTGGCCCTGGAGGCAGTGGACCAGCCTCAGCATCACTCCCTGCTGGTGAGCGGGGACTATATTCGCTTGCTGGGGTGGCTGCATGAGGGCCATATTCACTTGCTGCTGTTGCCACATTGCTCAGCTCTGCTCCGGTGGGGAAGGCTGGGCTCGTGGGGCCTCCACTGAGGAGGTCATCCGTCAGCGAGGCAGGGACCTCAGCCGTGGTGGCCGGCGGCAGAGGTGCCGCGGTGCTCGTCTCTGTGGTCCCTGGCACCAGGGCACGGGGTGCTTGGCTCTCCACAGCAGAGGGAAAAGCTGTGCCCGTGCTGAATGGCCCTTCCGTGGGGACAGGGACAGCAACGGCAACATTGAGACCTGCAGAGAAACGGAGTGGAACCGGGTTACGGAGCAGTTGTCCCTGCAGCCAGGCAGTTGGGAAACACCTCAGGGGACCTGCAGGAAAGCAGGGAGCTTTGCTAAGCCCTGTTTTCTCCTGCTGCCACCTTCCAATGTACTCTCTGTTTTAAGGCACAAGAATCGCCATCCAGGCCGTCACGTACGCAACGTGGCGACACGTTGCATCCCGCTGCATTAGCGCAGCCGGCTGAGGCGGGACACAGCTCAATCCAGGCCGGGGAGAGGCACTCGCACAGGCACAAGGGGCTGCGGAGTGCTCGATACCGCAGGACGGTGCAGCCCAACCCAGACACACCATGAAGGGATGGCACTGCCTGGCGGTCGCCTCAGAAGAGCTGGGAACCTGTAAATCTAGTTCACATCCCCACGAGCGTTTTGAAGTGCAATACTAGGAGAGCCCTTAGTGCTCCATCCTCTTTGCAGGAATACCTCAGAACAGACTTGCTTCTGCAGAGCCTTTCTGGTTCTTACATTTTGCACTTTTTGGGTATCTGGGATAAATTAAAATGCACTTTCCTTAAAGCTCTTCGGCAGGTAAGAAATCATATTTCAGTGAAACATTTATTATTTGCAAATGTCTTCTGACTCACTGCAGTTATCCAGGGTCATCAACCCTCTCCTGGGGCTGAGCCTGTGTGCTCCAGCCCAGGTACCTGAGATGGGCTAGTGCTGAATGCTCTCATCAAGAACCAAGGGAGCTGGCACCCTTGGAGGAAATATTGAGCAGCTCCCAGTCTTCTTTTAGGACGGGGATGCAGCCCTTGGGATGCTGGCTCTGGGAAGGGGCTGGAGGACCTGCTGACACTTGTCTTCAGGTAGCTGCAATTAGGGGAGACAAAGTCTGCCCTGAGGGTGAGACGGTGCCCTCAGCACCATCCTCGCAGCTCGAGCCTGTTCCTCACCTGGCACTCCAGCTCATCAGGTTCCCTGCCAGGGAGACAGTTCCCCCGAGCACTGGAGATGCCTCCGACCTCACTGCCAGCCGAGCTCATTATTTTGCTGACAGCAAAGTTGTTATTGAAAACTGTTATCCCAGACCAATCCTCATGGGATCCATCCTCCTCCAGCCCCCCGTTTCCCTTTCCGACAGGCCATTTCCTCCCCTTAGCCCCACTGTACTTCCCCCATCTTCACCCACTGGGCTAAGGATTGTGCAAAACCCAACGCTTTCCTATCGGCCAGAGATCAGCTGCTTCCCTTCTTGTCTCAAAGTAAACAAAACAAGGCAGTTGTGGCCCCCAAGGTAAGCCTGGTATGCTCCACCCCTATATACATGTTTTTTCTTAACTCTTCCATGGACAGCAGGAAATGCCGTCCCTGTGGACCGGTGACCTGAGCTGCAGATTCACGGAAAGTTTCTGCCAGAGGAGCCTTGCACCAAGCAGCAGACCTTGCTCTTCCCCAGGGCATGGGAGAGACCGGAGCAGACCTGGTTTGTCAGGCAGCCGCTCCGTTTCCCGGATGGAGGTGCGTGGCACCAAGGCCGGCTCCCCAGTCTGGGCTCCCACAGGATGGTGCAGCCTGAAACTGGCCTTGCAGCTGCTGCAGCCCATTGCAAAAGCAGGGAGATGCCCATCCAAGAAACACTTCCCTCACTTTTTGGCTGCAAGTGCTGCGCATAGGAAAAAGCTTCCGACTTTTCCTATGGGCAGGGAAGAGGGCAGGGTAGGCAGGGAAAAACAGCAGCTCAGATCCTTTCCTGCTGGCTCAGGGAGCACTAGAGGTTTGGGAGGGCTCTGGTACTCGCAGGGAAACAGAGGACGTACCGTGCAAAATCCAGGCGCAGCATCCCACGAAGGCGCGCAGCATCCATGCTCTGGTCCCCATGCCCCAGGCTCCTCCCCGGCTGGGAAGGCTTGGAGGGAGGCGAGAGCAGCAGAGGCAGCCTCGTCCCTGCCCGCGTCCCACAGGTGCAGTCCTGCTCCTGAGCCCTCCTATTTATAGGCATGACTAAAGGAGGCAGGTTGCAGCCGCTGTCCCCTCCCTCCCCCCTGTTCTTTCCATGTCCCTGTCACCATTCCCCTCCTGCAAAATCCTGCCCCGAGGGCCAGCGGGGGCACAGAGTGAAGCCCTGCTCCCTCCCAGGGCCGAGGACAGGGAGGGCACAGGGGGAAAGGCCCCATTCAGCCGAGACGTGGCATGGGGTTTGCTGCATCAGCGTGGGAGCTGCCACGCAGCGAGCAACCTGCCTTGAAGCCCATGGGGACACTCTGGGCTTCGAGACCAGCTACCCAGCAGGATCCTGCCCTGGTGCAAGGCAGGATTCAAATTCCCGCTTGTCTCTCTGCTGCCTAAGGGCCTCAGAGGGTTTGCACACCCCAAGGGGCAGGGCTGGGGCAGGCCCTGGGGCACCAGCCCAGGCTCCATCCCTCAGCTGCCCCCAGGAGCACTGGGGGTCCCAGTGCGGGCAGCCAGAATGGACTTGAACACCTCAGTGCTGGGTGGCTGCAGCTGCAGGAGGGTGCAGCGGTCAGGGAAGCTCCACTGCAAGGTGGGACCAGTTTCCCCAGTGGTTAGAGTGGGGAAAGGCTCAGTCCTGGCGCCTCTTCCCCACTGCTGGCTCAGCTTCTGGCTCACCTCGTCCCTGTTCCTCTGCATCCCACCCCCCTTTCCCCAGCTGTAGCAATTCTGCTCCCTGCTTGCAAAGTCCTTTGAGCTCCCCAAGTGCAAAGCATTATGCAAACACCCACCATTACATGTTTTTGTAATCAATTAAATGCCTCTTAAGCAGAAATGCCCCAAGCAATGCCTGCGAAGTGTTATTAGAGGTGTTGCAACCCCAGAGCTGCGAGTACACAGTGTCCCGCTGGAGCCTGCCCCTTATTAAGTGGGCAGCCGAGTCAAGGGACATGTCCCGCAGCCAGCCATCCCCGGACGGGCAGCCTTCCCAAGGGAAATGCCAAGGGAAGCCAAGTCACGGCTGATGAGTGCCCATGGTACAAACCCACGCATTGCCCCTGGCACAGCAGCCCGGGAGCAGGGCACACTCCATAAATCAGGACTGAGCGCCGCTAGCCCGGAACGAACATCCACCGACAGCACCAAAGCAGTAGCGTGGCCGGCAGGACGGCGCGGTGAGGGACCGTTTGGGCAGCTGTCACACCGGGACTGGTGGCAGCAGAACCCTTTACTGCATCTTCAGGCGGTGCTGATGACCCCATATTGCTTTGGAAAACCTGTACCAGAAAGGAATATTAGTGTGTGGCATGGGAAGCTGTTTGAGGTGCACAGTGCAGTATGAGCCACATGTGTCACTGTAAACTCTCTGCTTGGTGGAATAGCTGCATTACCATGAGAGGCTTCCAACCTGTCTTGCTCTTGGACCTCTTGCAAGCTCCTACCTGGTGCACTGGCACCAACGCCGAGTGGAGCCCCTCGTGGTTGCTCCTCCAGCCAGTGCTGCCCCTCAAAAACTCTGTCTCCCTGGTGCTCCTCTAGCTTTGGTCAGACCTTGGAGTAAAGGCATGGACAGGTATTGAGCTAAGCTCATCCTTGTATTCCAGTTGCTCTGGGAAAACCACAGCTCCATGGCAGCGGATTTGACTATCCCTCATCATGAGGTGTCCCATCCCTACTCTGGAAAGAGTCTTTTCATTGATCCCTCTGTGATGCTCCAAAAGCAGGTCCCCAGCAAGCTGGTGGCTCCTGCAAGGATGGTAATTGTGGTCTAAGGCTGGCCAGGGCACCCCGTGGCAGTGCTGGTGGGACCAGTTAGAGGGAGCAGGGTCTTCCCAGGCCACTCGACAGGGTGCTGAGTGGCAAATGCACGTGAAGCTGCCCGAAAGGACCCCACACAGGGTGGACACCAGAGACAGGTAATAAGGAGGAGATCAGGTTTGAGCTCTGTAGAAGGAGCCTGATTTCTAGGTTGATGACAACAGAGTCTTTTCAGATCCAAACCATCAAGGAAAGCCAAGCCAGGGAAAGGCTGGTTTTGAGGATGGGAGCAGGCGCTCTCACTCAGCAACCCAAACCTGGAGGGCAGCAAGGTAGCAGATGCCGGCACACAGCATCCTGCTGGGCCTGGGCAGCAGCCCTGGGGGGTGCAGGAGGTGGGCAGCCCCCGCATGCGGGCCCTTATCGGCATTCCTGGGATTAATGGGCTGGTTGTTCCAGCCCCGCGGAGCTTACGGCATCACTCAGTGGGCCTGCTCCGACGTCCCAACAAGGGCATTTCGAGACAGAGTGGGACCAGGTTATCCATCAACCCTGCCGGTTCCGGATCATTTGGAATGCCATGGCCACCGGGAGGGATGAAGGAGAGGGTGACGCTGGAAGGGCCACCTGAGTCAGAAGGGGCTGGTGATTTGGGAAGCAGCCCTTGACACCGCTCCAGCTGCACTGTGGGGATTTTTTCTCTGGACACATAAGAGCCAGGATACCCAAGGGGGAGCAGAGCGGCTCTGGGGGACGCTGCTGCTCTGCAGGTTACAGCAAAGAGACTGAGAAATTATTTAAGGGCTGGAAAAGCCCCCGGCTGTGGGGGACCTCCCTAGCTCAGTCTGTTTAGTTCATCACAGAGCCCTGGTTACAGCCAAAGCCCATCCTTCTGGGGAGGCACGGGAGGAAGAAACCCAAAAAGACATCCGTGCCCGGACACGGAGGCCAGATCAATCCAGAGCAGGACTGTGCAGTGCCGCTGGCAGCAGCTCAGCAGGGAAGGGCGCCAAGGGCCCCCGTAGCTCCCCATCACCAGCAGCTCCCAGACGGAAGCGGATGCTTAGCCTTTGCTGGGCAATTCTGTGCTCAGGACAGCAATGGTCCCTGGATCCTGCTCCTGAAGGAGCCAGGTGTCCATGGGAAGTGAGGGGCAAGCAGCCTCGGGACACAGGGGCGTCCAGCTCCAGTGGGATGGCCAGCACAGAGACCTCGGGCATCTGGCAGTGCTGGGAAGGGGTTGCACAGAGTAGTGCCCGAGGCTGGAGCAGTGCCAGAGTCACATCTCTGCTCCGCATCCCAGGCCCAGGGAGGGAAGGACCCACCAGGATAGGAGCATCTCCTGTCCCGCACTCCCTCATCACCGCCACACTGCAAGGGGGCCGTGCTGGCCAGGGATAGTAAGTGCCCCGGTCACCTTTTCATCCCAGCACTTCAGGACCTTTTCCTCCCTTTGTGACGCACTTTGGCTCCATTATCCCAGCTTTGGCCCCGTTCCATGTCCTGGGGTCTGAAGTTATGGATTCAGCAGCCGGAGAAATCAGCCCGGTGGGACTTGGCGTGGGAGGACTCTTGGCCTCACTCCACAGCGTAGGTTGATCATGAGGATCATTTCCCAGCACCCCAGCAGGCATCCGGCTCGGGCACCCCTTCTAGCACCCTTTTCCCTGGCTGCCCACGCACCTCAGCCGGGCGCTCAGGGACCAGTTGTGCCATGGTGCTGATGGTCACGGCAAGAGCTCCAAGAAGCCAGACAAAGCCCTGGAGTAACGGAATGCGAGGGGCATCCGGGATGCAGGGGGCTGGCTGTGCTTTCCGCCTTTCCTGAGGGGGAGGTGGATACATCTCCAGGAACCGGATAAATTCCTGAGGAAGGAGCCTTACCCTCTGCCCCACAAAGATGCAGACGCTGGCGGCAGCACATCCCCAAGGCAGCCTGCAGACAGCTCCCAGCAGTGTCCCCCTCCGGCAACATGACCAGGAGGAACAAGCATCGTCCCTGGTGATAGGCAGCCCGTGAGGAAGAGGAGGATGTGCCATGACACAGGCAGGGTCCCAAAGTGACCGCAGGAGCCAGCGGAATGTGGGATGGTTTCAAAGGACCTTTGCCCATCCTGCCTCGCTGCTGGCTTCTTTCCCGAATGGATAGTAGCCCAAGAGGACTAGAGTCCCTGAGTCTGGCTTCCCATCAAAACCCTCCTGCAGCCCTCTCACCATCCCAGCTGGACTGGCACCTTCTCACCTGCCCTTGTCACCAGCCCTTTCCTTTTCCAGGGCTTCATAGACTGTAAGCCCAAGCAAAGGCTGCAGAAAGAGATCAGACAAAAACAACAAGAACAGCACAGCTATTTTGCTCATTAATTTAGTTTCCAATCTCCCCACGAGGTGACTTGTTAAGGGTAATAACTGCTCCAGTTTGATTTTATCTGCCCAATTAAGCAGTTAATAAATGACTTTACTGCAGGGAGACAGACACTACAGCCGTCTCCTTAGCTGCAGACTGGAAAGAAAAACAAGGGGAGAGCCACAGCCCGTAGGGTTTCCATGGCCCCACTGTGCACGTGGCCGCACCAGCAGCAGGAGGGCTCTAATGGGCCAGAGAGCAGCGAGGCAGGGGGTGCCGCGAGCCCCCAGGCCCATTCGGAGGCTGGATGTTGGGGGCCGAGATCCACCCGCATGGAAAGGTTTTTCCTATTCCCACCCTCGTTCTATCAGCTCTGCAGCCAGGCAGGTTTCCCTGGGGGCTACCAGCCTACTGCCCCCAACCCAGCTCCCTGCAGCTGGGTTCTGGGTAAGAAAATCACCCGCTCCACTTGAGGGAACTGCAGAGATCAGTCTACCAGCCCATCATTTATTTCAGAGAAGGAAGCACATAAATAAAGGTCCAGCTGTGCAGGAACTCATTCTAGCTGGTGGCCAGTGCTGGTGTCTAAGGAGTAATCAGATCATTTGGTTCTCAGTTGGATCCAGTTGGTTTTCCTCCACTGTACCTCTGCTGGAGAGCAAAGCCAAAAATCCAGGAAGGCAACTTGGAAAAAAGAAGTCATCATATTTGCATAGAAAATGTGGGATTTCTCTTCAGTCCCCTGCCTGCGTTGGTGTGGGTGCATTGCTCCATTACCAACAGCGCAGGCAGACCCAGGGGGAGAGGTGATGAGCTTCGTTTTCACTCAGCCTCCACGCTGCAGGGCTGAGGAGCACGGCTGGCCCCAGGGCTGCACTCAGCTGGAGAAGGGGGGCTCATTTCCTCTGCTGTTTCATTCCCAGAGCCACCCCCGTACTCCATCCTGGCCCCGCTCCGGACACAAAGCAGCCCTCCGACTTCTTCCCATCTGGCAGCAGCTCTCCAAGGGTTCTGGTATTAGAGCATCTCCAGGCTCCAAAGCCTTGGAGGTCACTACTACCGACATATGGATTCTGGACGTAGAGACCTGCCATCTACCAGTGTTAACTAACCCAGCAGCAGGATCTCCAGGTTTCCTTTCTCTTATTTATCAGCCCCATTGGTGGCTTTTATGACTCAGCCATCCCTCATTGCCATGAAAGCCCAGCCCTTGCAGGGTCTCATGGGCAGCCTGATTCTCTCCTTCCAGCCCCCTGAGAGAACCAGAGGACCCAAAAGTGGACATCGAGACTGGTACAAGGCCATGGGAAGGCTTGAGCTCTGCAGAATGGGCAAGATGCAGTGGACTGCAGGACGTGGCAGGGAGCACCCCAGCCCGGGGGAACAGTGGGGTGCAGGATGTACTGTTGGTCCTTGGCAGGCAGAGGCGCAGTGTTGGATCGGAGTCAGGGTTCATCAGGAGCTGCACAGGTTACCCAAGAAAGGCACACCAACATGGATTAAGGAATTGAGAGGAGAAGGTTTGCAAATTTACTCAGGTCCCTGCCCTGCAGACCTCAGGCTGGGAAGAGAGCGTTCAGGTCCTCCTCTTCCCTCTCCACTCCACCGTGAAGCCGGCGCACGGGAACGCAGTCTGCAGATCCCCACGGAGCTGGAGAGAGAGGAAAGCCATGAAAACTCTCACAGCATTTAAAAACAGCCTAGGTGGGGCCCCTGGTACCCATTTCCCACCAGGAGATGGGGCCAGCCCAGATGAAGGAGAACTTCTTTAATTTGAAAGGGCTCAGGGTAAAATCCAATGCAAGTTACAGTCATTCTCCCTGCTCCAGCTATGACTCCCTTCCAGTTTATCCCATCTTGGTTGGCAGATGCAAACTGGTACCTGCTCTTCAGTGCACTTCTAGGAGGTCTCACCTTCGACAAAATCAGCTCCTGAGCCATGGGGTTTTCAAGGTCCAGGGGAACAGCTAGGCGCAGTGACAGGAAAAGGTGAGATGCATCTAGGAACAGAAAATGTGGTTCTTGTTATCCTTTCCAACCCTTCAGTTGCACTGTGACAAAATCTGGAGACCTCTCCCACGGACCACAGCACCCTGCTTCCAGAGCTGTGCTGTCATAAGAGACAGTCCTTGTCCCCGCCTGGGGTTTATATCACCATCCATATGGTACAGGGAAGCATGGAGAGATGAAATGGCTTGTCAAAGGCTACGCAGCAAAGCATGTGAGAAAGCAGAGGTTGCTACGGGGACAGCAGCCAGCTCCCTAGTCCAGAACTGACACTGAGACACACAGGCCCTTTCTCAGACCACAGGTTAGTCATGTCATGCACCCCTACACTGGCAGGTGAACGAGCCTCCCTGTGTACAGAAAACAGGGCTGCTGCTCTCCACCTACAACACAGCTGGGAAAACACGCATTGCTCTTATTTTGTCCATCTCCACTGGCAGCAGGAGAGAGCTCGAGACGGGCATGTGGATGGAGTGGGTATGGAGGAGGTCTCCCTTCCACCGTTCAAGACTGCCAGGTCTTTTCAGACCTGCTTTGCAGGCTGCTGCCTGCCCTGGATGTTCCCAAGGGACCAGCACCAAGCACAGGCCATCAGTGTCTCTGGACCAAGAACACAGCGAAGGTGCTGGGCTCCACAGGCCAGCCTGGACACCCACACGCTGACTGCCGCGAAGCCCTGTGGCTACTGCAGTGCTGGAGTGATGGCAGCGCCCACGGCGCAGCGGGGCACACACAGGTCTGTGAGCCCAGCTGGAGGCGGGTTGGAGCCCTAGAAGGTGAGGAGCACTTACTGGTGTTAGTTGCAGCGCTGGGGCAGACAAGCGGTGTTGTTGGCTCAACTGTGGTGGTGCTGCTGGTAACCTCTGGACTTGGGGTTGAGTTAGTAGCAGGGGAAGAGAGCTCCGTGGATGGATAAGGTGAGGTTACATCAGCAGTGCCTGCAGAGATGCAAGATGCTCCTACAGTTTCTACAGCTGGGAAAGGACTAACCAAAAACAATAAGGCCTCCTCTGCTGCCAGGTCCTCATTTCCTGAAGTTCTGGCAAGCGCATACACAGCAGGGAACTGGGCATTGTATTTTCCCAGCTGCTGATGGCTTCTATTGCGGTAAGATCCCGTAAATTTTTCTGCAGGACTTTTCACCAGCATTTCCCCAGCAAGCTGTATCTGCCAGTGTTTCTGGCATCCTACATGCGGCACCAACACTCTGTCTGCAATGTACCAGCATGTGGTGCATGATCCACTCTCACTGGAGGGCTGTTGCATCTGAGTTGTA
>JAUBNY010000666.1:11254498-11286800 GCA_032275445.1 Crypturellus soui | reverse complement strand
TTCACCTTCCGGTACAGGGCAGCATTGATATCCTGCACGTTGAAGAGTGGGTCGCTCCAGATCTTGCTCAGCAGGTCTTTGGAGAAGTTGCTCACATAATACTTGCTGAAGTCCCACTTGCGCAGGATGCGGCTAGGGATGACTGTCTGGGCATTCTCATGGCAGCACTGGCAGAAATATTTCCCCAGGTATTCACAGTACCGCAGTCGCTTGATGTAATCTGGTCAAGCCAAAGATGGAAAAAAAATCAACTGAGGTGTAGGCAGCTTCTACCTAGGCACGTATTGGACTTCAGCGTTGCTCCATTTCCAGCAGGCAAGGCAGCCTTGCCTGTCCTTCTTCAGCCTCAGACTGGGGTCTGCAAGAGCCTCCATAGACTGTCTCTGGGCTTGCAACCTGCCTGTTGGATGCAGGGAGTCATATTTACCTACACGGTTAGGAAAGGCAGCTGCTTCAGGGAGCTCCGCAGTTGTACGCACAGCAGATGAGCACTGCAACAGTACAGCTCTGTGCATGGCCCGTCAGCCAAAGTAGAAGTTTTAGAGGGACCCATGGAACCTGTGATCCAAATTTGTGGATACAACCCACTAGTTTACCAGACAACACAAAGTGTGCAAAGTCCCTTGCTTTACAGGGCCCCAGTAGATGATTTTGTCTTAGACAAATCAACATAAAACTCCTCAGAATGGCAGGTCAGCTGCTCCTTGCTTTCCCCAGCCCCACAACTGCCTGGGGAAGGAGGCTCCTCTGTGGGTGGCACATGCTGAGCTGCAGACAGAGGCGGAGTAATTATAGTGGGTAAGAGCACACCATTTTTCCATGCCATAATCCACCCACTTTTTTCCAAGCCATAACCTACCCACCTTGTGTTTTCCAATGTATTCACTTTCCAACCAAGGGACAGAGGCTGAGCACTCACCAGGATCAGTCCGGATGCCACAGCCAGCGCACCGGTAATTCTGCTTGGCCACAGCCACCTTCCTCCTGCCCAGCAACAAGAAAAGACACACAAGTCCAGCACTGATAGCAGCCAGCACCACAGCACGGGCATCGGCACAGCTCTGGCTGAGCCAGCCGTACACTTTGCCAGTTAAGCATAGAAAATACTGCAGCGGAGGAGAAAAGCCCCTGTTGTGCCCTACTGCATCACAGCCACGGCTCTGCCTTGCGGCACCAGCTGCCAGACGATCAGGCTGAGAGCAGGGAGCAGACCCACACGCAAGGCAGGAAGGAGAAAATAATCAACTCTATGAAAGGGCAGGTGCCCGGAGAGGCTGCTGCCCAGAAGCTCCTTACGTTGGTGCTGGGTGAATGTTGAAGATGATCTGTGGCCGTGGTGGGGCCCACTCCAGGTTTCCACGCACACGAATCCTCAGCTTGTAGATGTCAGCGTGTTCTCCATCATCAGGAGAGATGGGCAGAGAGTCGGGGATGGGCAGGAGCTGGGAGAGGCAGGCCAAGAGGGTCAGATCCTTGCCTGGTACCACAAGGGCAATGCCACAGGGTGGCTTAAAAGGCCTTTATAAATGCAGGTCACTGGAAAAGAGCCTGGCACCCATTTCCTGTATCTGTCCCAAAACTAGGCTGCCCCATCTGAATGGAGGGACTGCAGAAAGTATTTTTCTGGGGATCTGAGCACTCTTGCTGCAGGATAACCCAGTAGCTGAGCCCAGCTCTGATGCATCCATCTCCATAGAGGCTCTTCCTGGCATTTTCACCCCCCTCCTACTCTCCAGGCAGGCCAGGGAATCTCTCTATGCTTCCCCACACAAATCTGGCTTCCCAGCTCACTAGGCTGTGGATGCTCCAGCTCTGCAGGGCATGAACTGGTCATCAGCAGGTTGAAGAGTTTAGCAGAGAGCTCAGCACCAAGCAGGATGGAAGTCACTGATGTTAAATGACGTGCCCTCAAGCCTAGGCCACTCCAGAGGGACATGAGCATGTCTTTGGCATGGTTAGGGCCACAGGAGGGAGAGATGCAGCCCCTTCCTGCTGTGAGATGAGGCCCACAGCAGAGATGGGGCATAGCGTGTCTTGCATTTCCAGGTCAGGGCACTGCAAACAGACCAACTGGCCCTTTGGTAGTTACATCCATCCCTCAGAGAGGCACCAACACCAAACTCCCTGGCATCAGAGGGGCACATGCTTATGTCACCCATTTGAGCACAGCTCAGTTGAGACTGTTAGTGCACACTGTGGTCCATGCACATTCCCTCCAGGCACACCGTACACTCCTCACATACCAGAAGGAGCTTTCTGGAAAGCTGCCTTTTCTTATACCAGCCAGGGCGCCTAAAGAGCTTTTTTAGAGACTGTCTCAGGCCCTGAAAACCAACAGCAAATAGCCCATTAATATGCTCCACAAGAGTGGCCAGGGAGCAGCTGCTGCAGGCTGAGCCACTGCCCCAGTTCTACCTTGCACAGAATTGCTGCTGTTCCCAGATTGCTTCCTCTGCCCTTGCGACTGCCTGGCTACCACCCGCTGCACACAGCAGCGCACAGTAACTGCCACAGGCCAACACCACAGCTCAGGCGCAGATAAGCAACCAGAGCAAAACTCGTCCTTCTCTTCGCCTGGACTACCAAAACCCTTAGGCAGTGGGCACAAAGTGGGTGCAGAGCCAGGAATTCAGGAAGGAATGATCACATATATCAGTGGCTCTGAATTTCTAGAGCGCAGTGGAAGCTCTGCGTTGCCTGCTCCTCCATCTAGGATGCTTCACTGCTGTCTCCTTTCTGTCCTGGCAACTCCAGACAGTCCCGCCTGCCTCCATGGAAGCTTCCCAGCAGCTCTGACAACCTTCTGCATGTGCGCGCACACACACACTCTCACACACACTCTCACACTTACCTTCTGGGGGGCATCATGCTCCGGAACCAGCCATTCCAGCTCGGAGGCAGCTGGGAGCTGCATGCCTTCAAACTGCTTCAGCAGACCCATGGCCACAGCCTCTGCTGAGTTCGAATTGAGGAAGGAGTGGGATCTACACAGTGAAGGAGATGGTTAATACTATGCATCTCAGAGCTACATCAACTTCACAAACACTTGTGAAGTTTGCTTGTTTCAAAAGCAACTTTTAGCAGCTGTTTATAAAGCCAAGCACAAAAATATCTCACATAACAAAACCTGTGTCCTGTTTGTAGAAGGAGCTGCAAACAGACGGACAGCGTCTGTATGAGACAGAAGTAACTGCTCTTCCAGTACTAATGTACCTGAGAAGCTGCCAAGCAGAAACAAAGCTTTTCATCTCACCCAACATGCAGAGTATCTCTGCACCCCAAAGGGAGGGAAAGACGTCCACTCCAATGTAAAGCAGCAGCAGACACATTTTGAAGAGCAAATTTGGGCAGGGAGGGGAACTGGTACCAAGATGTCTCACTAGAAGTCAAAGACGTACATGGACTCAGAAGACCGAAAGGACTTCCTGCTGGAGGCTGGGTTCCTCTTGATGTCTGCATCTGAATCACAAACAGGTACAAGGTGAAGACAACAAGGCAGGGCAGGAAGATATACTCACTTCAAGCCAAAGATTTCCTTTAAAATTCATCAAGCTATTTAGAAACACGTAAACTACAGCTTCAAATTCTACCAGTGACAAGAAGCAGCAATGAGAGGTACAGTCTAACCAGTCACCTGGTGGAGCTGCAAGGGAAGGACGTGTGGGGATGCTGTGAAAACACAGGGAATCTGGGGCTGGGGGATGAGAAGTGATTGTTGGTACAGGTTACACACCAAGTCCTAGAGGTTACATAGCCTGAAAAAGTACAAACACACAGACACACACACACAGAGTTGGAACTAGGAGAGCAAGAGAGCAGGGTTAGCAACAATATTTAGTATGCAGGAGATTAGCAATGGGATGCAGAATATTTCTCACTGCTTAACTGAAACCCATAAGATGAAAGCCTAGCCATGCCACAGCTCATCAACAACCCACACAATGATGGGCCCTGGCAGCCTGAACCCAGCATCAAAAGACATGTCAAGATCCGTGCAGTGAACTGGCCAACAACAGCAGTGGCCAAGCGTCTGCAGAGACCATCACGGCCTCTCTAGGAAGGAGGGTCCAAGTTAAGCTCTTGTGGGGTCCTTTTCTCCTCCCATCGATCGTGTCCCTGACAGCCCAGGGCTGCACCACTCCTCCAGCCACATACTCCTTCTTGGCACTGGCCTCAGAGCACTCTCCAAGCACTATCTTCATCACTCGTCTGTCACTATAGCAGGTTTCTCTGTTGAACCCTGACAGGGAATTCATCTGAATGGTAGAAGAACGCTGGGACGGGACAAAGCAGAAGGAAGCAGATGGAAAGAAACCATGTTTCACTATAGATAAACTTCTAGAAAAAAAAGGGAGGAAGGGATGTCAGGGGAAAGGATTCTAAATCAAGGAAGGAAAGAGGCCACTGCTACAGCTCCAGGCCCAGCAATTCCCCTTCCTTGCATCCTTAGAAGCTCTAGGAATGGGATCTGTAGTGACCACATTTAACCCACAGACACCGGCAGCTGCTCTCCTGACCCAACTGCTCAGCGCGTGGCCCAGGGAAGCTCCAGGGTCATTCTGCTCATCTACCCGAAGCAGGGTGGCTACATGCACCCACACAGTACCCATCCATTCCTAGTCTGGCACCAACTGCACACGAAGGCCCACAAGCTCGCAGTCCAGCCCCGCAGAGAGCCAGCAAAGAGCAACTCCTGAGCTGTCCGGGAGAGCCTGGCTGCCTCGTAGGGCTGCCCTGGCACAAAAAGAAGTGGCACTTCCAAAATGAGCAGAGTACCCTGCAGGTGTGATGACAGCAAGTACCTTCACTTCAGAAAGGGAAAAAGATATGCAAAGAACCAAGATAACCTTCATAGTCCTTACAGTAAATTCACAGCATCATGCCAGTAGAGCTCAGCACGGACACTTAACCCTCCTTGTTTGGCCTCCATTACTAAAATCAGGCACACAGAAGCATCCCAATGCTAAGCAATCCACATATTTATATCACACGGATTTCTAGATGCAGAAAACAGGGAAGTCTGCAAACACAGCCCCCCAAATATGTACAACACGGGACAGACATATCTGCCATGCTCTGCTGCCTTCACCTCTGTACAGAAAGGCACTTGCATGGTCCTATGCTACGACAAACTCAAGCAAACAGTAGAGCACACAGAGAGTGGGCCAGGTATTACAGGTGGGGCCATGGGCAGAGGCTGGCATCATCTCAGGGATGGGAAAGGGAGATGAATCTGGTCCTAGGCTCCCTCAGAGCTAGCACTGGCATTATATCACCACCACTCCTGCCCCAGCTTCAACTGCAGAGAGGAAACCCTGGCACTAAACCCACATACCCGGTAAACACAGCAGGGCTGACAGCTTACTGTGCAATCACGTCCAGCAGGAGCAATGCACTGATGCTGGATGCCCAACAGGATGGATTAGCAGCACCAGCCGAGTGAAACCTGGCTGCACATGACCCCCCTGGGCAGGGCTTCCACTGGGAACAAAATGCCTGCGCCCTGTCTTCTCTCCCTTACTCCTTTCAAGACTTCCTAGTGGAAGGATTCTTTCCTGCGGCAAGTCTGAACAGGAAGGGAATGGTTGGCCATGGTTCAGACCAGAGTCAGCCCCACAAAGTTAAAGAGGGTAACTCTCCTCAAAACACCAGCTGCAACTTTGGTCCTGTGGTAGCCGCACCCAATTGACAAAAGTTGACAGCAAGGTCATTTTCAGAGCAAGGCTCCTTCCCTCCCGGCTCTCCTTGTCTTGCATGTGATCAGAGAAGCCAAGATTTACAATGGGAGCTGCAGGAGAGCTCCACTCAAATTGACAGGGACAGACTCTCTGGGATGGAGACCTGGTCCCAGGTCATAAAAGGACTGTGCCCTCACCCAGGCCCCAGCCCAGACTCTTCCTTGAGCAGCTACAGAGCTGCAGCGCTGCAGCACTGCCCTGCTGAACCCCACCCCAGGCAAGGCAGGTTATCACAGCAGTGGGCGTGCTTGATATATCCAGAATATTGTACAGAAATCATGTTCTGGGGATGGTGCCCACAGCAGAGTTGCTCTAGCTCCTCTCTGCTTTCCTGCAATACATCACTCTTCTGTGGCTTTTCCTACTGTTACTTGGACAATGGTGTACACAGTTACCAAGCCAGGCACACCAGAGCTAACAAGGAGCTGGTCTATATGTACAGAGTAGTAAGGGAGAAGAGCAGAAATACCCTCACCTCAGATGCCCGAACACGGATCCAGACCTCTGCTCAGCCTGTGACACCCAGAGGGGACACACTGGGAAGTGCATGTGCGCACGCACACACACACCTTGCACACACACGCGCGCGTGTTGCCAGGGAGCTCTGTGGGTACTACCTGAGAACAAGGAAGCCATTGACACTGAGAGGCCGTTCTTGGACATTTGAATCAGGTTAGATCCATCGTTACCATCTGTATAACACGGTGATGACAAAACAGTTCACTTCAGTGCTTTGGCCAGGCCAAAGAGAAAGGGCATAACACAAGAGCAGCACGAACATCAGAGAAGCCCAGAACTGAATTCACACACCCCTTCACAGACTTCAGAACTGAGCCCAAAATCTAGCCCTCAGGGACTGAAACAAGGGCTCTGTTGTCAGCAGTCAGAGACAGGAAGATTGAGTATTTATAGCTGGATGCTGGACTCCACTGTCTTCTGATTGTCATTTATAGACAGTCTGATGGAAGTATTGCTGAGAAATGAATCCACCCTGGAGGATGAACCAGACTTTGAAGAAAAGGGACACTCAGAGACTCACACAACTCTCCTGTAGGCAATAAACTTAGCTACTAAAGCTGCTAAGAGCAGAGCTCACAGTTATTACAAGTCAAGATGTGACCAGCATTCATTGCTCCTACCCAAGAGAGAAAAAAAAAAAAAAAGTGTTCAAAACTATGACTTCTGCCTGGGCGGGAGAGCAGGGCTCTCCCATCTCTTTCTAAACCTGTGACACCAGTTCCACAGACCTGGCAAGTGAAGCAGGAACCTCCTACATGCTAGCGGTAGGAGGAACTAAAGGATTATAAAAGATCCTGAAGGCAAGTCATGTCACCATATAAGGGAAACTGGTTGCTCTGCTCATGCTCAGGTTTCAGCCATCTGCTTGGAAAAAGCCACCTCGAAGGCCAAGGGACATGCTCCTCTTCAGTGTGACTGACCTCAACACAATCATACCCAGGAGAAGTCTGGTTCTAAGCAAGCACCCAACACAGCCGTTCCCTCTTACCTTGGATCTCATACTCTTCCACATCCTCTGCAGAGCCCGAGTCAGACAGTCGCATGGAGCCGTGGGAGCTGAACTGGGACTCACTGTCTGTCGCCACGAGGCCTGGGAGACAAAAGAAACCCAACACAGTGAGGCCATCAGTGGGAGCAGTCTGAAGGGGTCACTGCCAGCTAAGGGAGAAGCTGACACACAGACAGGCCCAGGGCGAGGAGGGACAGATGTTAAGAGTGGAAAATATTACGGTTTTCTGGTGAAAAGGCATCCCAAAACTCAATGCCAGAGTAGCACAAGTGTTACTAGTGTATAGTATCAGTTTGATTAAGGTCTTCCAGAGTTTTGCAAATCTCTGCAGCACCCTGATAAAAATATGATTGTTTCCCACAAACAGACAGGAAGACAGGGTACTGTATGCACAACTAATGGGCAGAAAACCACACCCAACCATTTGATGCCCCCAAAAGACATCACCCACTGTCTGAACCCATCTGGCAGGTAGGGAAGAGGTGTTTGGTGCGGATTTGCTGGCGCCGAATGCGAATCTTTTGCTTAAGTTCCTGGATCTCCTTGTCACTGTCTTCTTCCTCCTCTTCCAGCTGCCGGCTCATCATGTTGCATTTCATCAGCTCAATGGCAGCAATCAGTGACTCTGAGATACTGAAGTGGGCATTCTCCTGTGGGGAAAAAGCAAAAGCTTTTGTTTTTCAGGTTTGTATCACAGGAAACCTGGGACTTTGGGGAGAACATTGTTCTGGCATCTGTGGCAAGAAAGAGCTGAATATTCCTTGAGGGAGGTAAAAGTACCTTAATCCCTGCTGACCATATGAAACCTGACTCTCCGATGAGGACCTAGAAATTCAAGCCCTCCTAGGCACCAGAATTCTTGCAAAACACAGAGTAATCTACAAAATAGGATGTGCAACACATTCACTCTGGAATCCTTGAGGAGCCATGACGTCTTGCAAAGCTGCCAGGTATATACTGTATGGGCTGATCCTGACTGCCAGACACCAATGAGAAACTCTGGCCATATATTCAAAGCAGAAGTCCTCTGAACAGTTCTAAGGCAGGAAAAAACTGTGGGATTTTCTTCCCAAGGGAGGGAAGAATTGCAAATATACTTTCTCCCATTCACACTTGCTTCTGCTGCATTTCTCACCTTCTCCAGGTCTGCACAGCTGCCGAAGTCCTGTTCAGAGAGATAGCTGATGAGGGACTGCCCTTCTGAAGGTCTTCTGAACATCCCTTCCCCTGAACTCAGGTACTGGCCAGAGTCTAAAAAAAGTAAAAGATAAACCTAAGAGGGAGGGACTTGGAAATTCACCGCTGAAAACACTGGAAAACATCCCACACTCTGCACTAAGACACCATCAAGCCCACACAGCCAACAGCTGGTCCATCCCACTGTAAGAACAGAGTAGACTGATCTGTGTTCCATCCACCCTCGTGTCTTAACAGGAACCAATACGAAGTTCTTCAGATGACAACACAAAATCACACAGCTGGCATGCTGACATCACTGGAGCACAAGGACTCCTTGATCTCACAAAGTCCAAGGTGACATCCAACTCAAAAGACTCAGAGAAAAATCCTGAAACTACTTTCTCAGTATAAACACTGCTGGACCGACAATGGCTACTGCAGAGCCCCCATCTCCAGTATTTCCTCTCTCCAGCCTTTTGGAGTATCCAAATACTAGCATATTTGGAGGTCTTCATTAACTGAAGTACAGGGCAAGATGCACCTTTTGGCTGCTTTCTCCATGTGAACTAGCTCTGCCAGATCCCAGCTAGCTCAACACAGAGCCATCTCCTGTCTGCCTGTACACCTCAAGCAGGCACCTGAAGCTGAAGCAACTGCAGTACATAGAGGAGTCTCGTCACAAGCCAAGTCCCCACTGGGACTCACGGTACTCACCATACTCCATGTAGAGAGAGCTGGGTGTGCTCAGTTCGCTGCTCTGGGCAGAACTGGAGATGGGCCCTCTTCTTCCGCCTGTGTCACCATGGGATTCTGTAAGGGATGACAACACCACACACACATCAGCATCCAAGAGGCACCCGTCCCAACCCGGAGTACAGTGTGAAATGGAACGAGCTCATCGTCACAGGGGCACACACAAATGGATGGAAATCAACAGGGGAAATCATCCACTTGGCTGGTGCCAGACATGAAATGGAGCAGGGCACCAGCCCATATGCAAACCCATAAAGAGGACAAAACTATAGGGGCATTTTAGGCAGGTAAAAAGCAAGCTGATGGCGAAGGGGCACTACTAAACTGCTCTGCAGTGCCCAAGGACAACTCTCCCTGAGAGGAAGAAGAGAGGAGAAGGGGAAAGAAGAGGTGAGAAAATCATAAAAGCCACAGAGTGGTTGAGTCTGCAGCCACCCTCTTTTTAATCCCCAGCAGAAACAGGGAACGTAACTGCCTCTAGCAAGTGCCCCTACCAGCCTCCTCTTTTGCCTTTGAGAGCATCTTCAAGAGCAACCCACAGAGCAAGGAGTCACGATACAAAGGGAAACCTGAGCTGCCAAGGGATCTGTGGGGCTCCCAGCCCTGGAGAACAGCCTGGACAGAGGTGGCAAGAGGG
Source organism: Crypturellus soui (assembly GCA_032275445.1). Lineage (NCBI taxonomy): Eukaryota > Metazoa > Chordata > Aves > Tinamiformes > Tinamidae > Crypturellus > Crypturellus soui. The sequence continues at coordinate 11,276,965 of JAUBNY010000666.1, read as the reverse complement.
AGCTGAAGGGCACACCAACGCTCAGCTAGGAAAGGTAGGTTCCCTACACAAACCTCCCTAGCACAACGTGTGTGTGTGCATTGGAGGGCTCAAGGTGAGCTGCACACGCTGCTGCCAGGCCCTGCTCCAGTGCTGGGCACTGCCAGGCTGAGCCAGTAGTGACTGCCACGAGCCAGCCCAGTCACAGATAAACCCTCACTGCTGCCCCAGGGAGAGCAGTGCCCCCAGAGAACACCTGAACAGAGAAACTCAAGGGCTACTACCACACAGGAACACCTAGACAGCTAGGGGTAAAGGAGGAGATTGAAAATACCCTGAAAAGAATGGGGAGGGGAAGGGGAATGGGAACGGGAACAACAGAAGGGCAAACACTGTCCTTTGCACCTCCTACCCCTCTTCGCCTCTACCTTCATGCCATAACCCTGATCAAGAGGCTCCAGAGCCTGGTGACACCTCCCTGCCGAGGCCACAAGAAGCAACTGCCAGGACCTGGCCCGGGACCAAGGCACCTCACACCCTGGTCACAGGACGGCAGCCACACGCGAGACCTGCTGGGCTGAGAGGCTCTCAGTTAACTGCCGCAGCCCAGCAGCCCTCATGTGAACAAGGTCGCCCAAAGTCACATCAGTCCTAACAAAAAAAAAAAAAAAAAAGAAAAAAAAAAGAAAAAAAAAAGAAAACGGCCCTTTTTTGAGCCTTTATTCCCTATGTGAGAGATGAAACCTCTCCTGGTTTCTAAAGAAATAGGAAGTGGAAAAGAGGTTAAGGGGAGACAACACTTCATAACGCCATGCAGGGGAGTCAGACACCATTCTTGGTGTGGGGTCCTCAGTCAGGTAGCATGCATTAACTTAAGGAATCCTTCAAAGTATAATTTGGGATTGGGGGAAGAAACTGTGTTTCTTTTTCTAAATGGACACCAATGGGTTGATGGAAATCCTGAATTTAATGCAGTGATCGCTGATGAAGGGCTGTTACTCTGGCTCCCAAACCTGCCACTGGATCTTCTATTATAATGGTGATATCCCTGAGGCCTCCTGGACACAGAGGAGGAGGAGGGCAGCATTAAGGGAGAGAAAACAGAGACAGACTGGTTATCACTCAGCAAGTATCTGCCATTCTCACCTGAAAGCGGTACCAGCAAGGCAAACCTCAATGAACTGGTTGCCCCTTCATGTCCCACTCCTCCCCCCAATCTGCTCATCCACTCAAAAGCATAAGCAGACCCAGCAAATTACCAGTACGATGGATGTCAAGAGGCCCAAGCCCCAGCCCCAGGCCCTGCCACGGCCCCAGCCAGGCAAGACCGGTGGGAAGGCAGGAGAGCTTGCACCGCAGCATCACTGCCATTCCCTAGGCCTCTGGAGAAGGCCACAGGGCAGCCAACACCAGTAACGGATGGGCAAGAGGAATTCAACTCTGGGAACAAGGGGTCAGTCTGCCTCCCAGCACACAGCAGGGAAGGTTATGGCAAAGACCCCATTTCCCATCTGCCCGCCCACACGTCCTCTAATTCATCTGTGCTGTATAGTGCCAAACAGCAGCCAGCACCAGCCTCTTGGTAATGGCACTTCTCACAGGCCACATCTCACCTCTGTGCCCGCACCCCAAAGCCAACCCCGTGCCCACAAAAGCAGTCCCATTACCGTGTAATTTCCCCGAAGCCACATTGGTATCGGAGTGTGAGCGCACGTGGCTCTTCTTCAGGATGCCCTGTGGGGCTGATGTCTGTCCCTCCGAGAAGCTGGAGCGGCGCAAGAGGCTCATGCCCCTGCTTCCACCTCCACCACTTGCCCCCTGCTCTCCCAAGGAGGAGACTGAGTCCAGTTTCTGGGAGCTGCTGGAGGAGAACAGGTTGGAGCTGCTGCTCTTGGTGCTGTTGCTGCTGGTGCTGCTGCAGGCCCGGCCCCGGCGCCCCAAGTTTCCAATGGCCAAGTATTCCGGCCCATCATTAGCATCGCTCTGCGGGTCGTCCTGGCTCCCCATCCAAGCATCCTCGCTCTGGCTGGTGGTGCTGGAACTCATCTCACTGGTTGGAGAGAAGGGGTCTTTGGGTGAGGGAATGTGGCAGCGGGTGACAGAGTTGGACTGCTCCAGAGGGGACCTGCCCACACTGAAGGAGGAGGACCTGGTGGATGGGCAGTGTTCCTGAGGCTGGTTGGTGCCACAAAAGACAGAGGAGCTTGCTGGTCTCCTGTCTGGACAGAGGCAGAAACAGATGTCAAATGTCTTGGCACAAGCAGGGCCCTCTACGGCAACAAGCACATGGCTTCAAACCAGCATGCCTGGTCCCCATGGGCAAAGGCAAGGAGTATCCGTATAAAAAAAGGCAGAGATCTCCCTGCACCAGTCCAGCACAACGAATCTAACAGCAGAGAAAATGCCAGACCTTGTCCTAGCTGCAGCTCTATTTCCAAAGCAGCAGCCCAGAAGGGCCCAGCACACATGTGCTACTTCTGCTTTGTGCAGAAGCTCAGGAAGCTCACAGCATGCACAACACTCACCCCACTGTGCTACTGCCAGCTGCACAGAGGGGTTTTATAACATGTTTTTCAGAAGCCTGAGTAAGCTGCAAAAATGTGCTCCTTTGAGCTGCATTTTGACATCTGAAAGACGATCCTGAGCAAGCTGTGGACTCTCAGAACAGATGCTGAATGAGCAAGGGGCCTATTCTGAGCTTCCCAGCCCACTCTCGTTACCTGAAAGGCTGGAAGAGGCTGGGTGGTGCAGGCTAGAGAAGGAGCCCAAGCAACGCTGCTGTGTGCAGTCTGCAGCTGGTATCTGCAGGAATCCAGGGGAAGCAGTCAGGCTCCGTCTCTTTGTCACTGGAGACAGACCTTCACCCTTCCTGGTAAACTGAACAGAGGGGGCATCATTAACACATCAGCACCTACAGGACTATACATCAACGGAGCAGCTATGGAGACAGAAAGAAATAGACCTGCAGTGCCCGTGTGAGCACCTGGTCACCAGCCAGTGAAGACAGCTGCAGCTCTGGAGCCCAGAGGGAAGCAGCTAAGTCTGTAGGGTGGGGAGAAAAAACACCATGGCATAGAAGGGAAATGGCTCTCTATTCACAGCTAAGCAGCAGGCTCCCATCTGGAAATTACCAGGCTCTCAGTGCAATGATCCAGGCAGCCTAGTGCCCCAGGCAGACGGCTCTCGTGTCCTTCAGCGTCACGGTCACACGTCTCTCTTGTCCCAGCGGAGGAACTTGACGCGCACACGGATGGCAGTGACGTGCCGGCCAGCTGAAAGAACACAGCCCCGATTTAATGAAACAGCATTAGTGTCTCTCCCCTGGGCAGCTCTCTGCAAAGAAAACAGCCACTGCTGCCCTCCTCTGGAGAGGCGATGGCTGGCACAGGACTGCCCCAGGAGTCAGTGGTGGCACCACAGGTGGGAACCCAGGTGTTCTGGGCCTTGGGTACTTGCACTTCCCCTCTGAGAACAGCTGTCCCTCAGCACCAGGGAGCTGTCTGCTAGTCTTGAGGCCTGAGGCTTCAGGAGACAATTTTAAAGGTATTTCTTCCACAGAACTTGTTCCTGCTACCAGGTCCTGACACTAAAATGCTAGAAACCAGCCAGAAATTAGGTGCCTCAATATAGACTGCAAGTAGCCATCTCCCTTGACAGGCTCATATGGACAGTGCGGGGAAAACTTTGTCACTTCCTTCTCTCTCAGAGCTCCTTTCGCTACTTCCAAATCCAGGCCCTTGTCCAAGGGCTCTGTGTGCTCTGAACGAGACATTGTATGAGCAGTCACAGCTGGACAGTGTTCTGGGTAGAGCCAGAGGCACAAAGCCTCAACTCACCATGGACGTGTCGATCTGAGCCAGGAGCCTGGGGTTGTTCTGTTCTACAGCCTCCAGGCACTGCAGCATGGCCGTGACGTGGGAGTCACTGAGCAGGAAGGCAGTGTCTGCAGAGAGGAGAGTGATGCTCAGTGCAAAAAGGGTTGGGAAATGAGAGTGCTGGACCAGGCCCTAAATCTCCACTCTATGGGGTCAAAGAGTCTCCTAGATCCAGCATAAACCTTAGCTGAAAGGCTCTCTTTCCAAATTATTATATTCTGGGTTAAGGTTTTTATTTTGATTAAAAAGGGGCTGCTGAAAAACTTCTCTCCCCATTACTCAAAAGCACAGGATTGAAGATCCTGGCCCCCATCCACAGAGAAGTTTGTCCTTGCTACCAACTTTTTGACAAAATTTAAAGCTTTCAAAAAGTTATTAACATGTATAGAGTTGCATAAAGCTTTTCCTTCAATTTTTATTTACAAAGTAGAAATACAGCTGCATTTCCATATGCCACCTAAGGTCAGAGCTTGATCTTGGTGCTCGTAGAAGGTAATCTCTGGTAGAAGGGAAAGCCCCAGCTAGATGTTTTAATAAGAACAGGAAAAAGGCTCATCTCTATTTACCTGCGTAGAACTTCCTTATGTACTGCCTGTTGCCCAGAAGGGGTTTGAGCTGTGCCGAGAGGCAGTGGAACTGCAGGCTGTGTTGTAGCCACAGCTTCGCAACAGCTTGGTCGCTTAGGCCGTCAGTGTTGGGCTGCCCGTTCTCATGCAGGCTGATGAACTGCAAACAAACACCACACGGCAGTCAGGGCATGCAGGGACTAGCAGAGCAGAGGTTATTCCACCCTTACAGCTCACGCGCCAGTCAGTGGAGGGGGAACACAGTCGCATCCTAACAACTTTCCAGCTACTGATCAAGGCAAGACAGGGAGACAAGAACACCAGAGAAGAACAACACTTCAAAGGTCAATCAGCACCGGTGACCAAAGTCCTCCTCCCTTCAGCCACAAGCACTACGTATTTCTCCTACATGCTTTCCCACCCATATGTCACACACCTGACCTCACAAGACCCCACGCTCCCCAAAGCAAATGGTTTCCTGAGGGGACAATCATCATCTTGCTGACACATTAACTGAGGAACATCATAGCTAATAGCCTGGGCTGTTGCAGCTTGAGTTGGAGAGCTGGACTGTGCTGCTGAGGGCAGTCACAGCTCGCGTCCTCCTGAGCCAGCCTTGAGCACCAGCCCAGGAGCAGCTTGCACATACAGACTAGCAGTGCTCAGCCCTTCGCGTTCCTCACTACTCCTTGAAGGAGACTGCAGCAGAGGCCATAGGCCCTGCTCACACTTTGTGTCTGTGCCCCAGAGCAAGGGATCTGCACCGGGGTGTCTGCGAGGAAACAGGGGCCGAGAAATGAGGGCATCCCCTGTGTCAGGATAGGGCACAAGCCAGAAATAGAACCACTAAGTGAACAGTCAGGCCAGGACACCTTTAGAGATTTGTACAGCTGCATAAATCACTCGTTAGCATAGAGAAGCATCATTTGTGCTGGTTCCCTTGGTAACGCCTTTGTACCAACCTCATGGAGTTGGAGACTGGCCTGTGAGAAATAAGCAGGCAATTGTCTCAGCCTAAACCACGGCGAGTTCCTGGGATGTGGCTTGTCACAAACACAAGGCTGCCCTGCTTGGTTCAGTCCCATATATATGGGGCTGGGGAGCCATCCCCTCCCTATCAGCTCCACTGTCTGCCTCTTCGTCTGCTGCAGGCCAACAGTGAAGACAAAACTGATTCACCAGGGAGGCTCACACCCCAGCTACCCCTTTCCTTCCCTGCTGGGTAAGCAGAGCCACTCCATCAGAACTCACCTTTTCCACGTGATGAGCTGAGTTGGGACTCAGCCAGCGAATGTCTTTCACAAACTGCCAGTAATCTTGTCTGCAACACACCTGTCCAGGAAAGGCACAGTTAGACTCCACCAAAGTCCTTCTGCAATGCCAACTGGGTGCAGCAAGTTCACAGCAGCAAATCTAGACACCAGACAATTCCAGCAGAGCTGCCACATGAGATTCAGCAGGCACTGAGACGGAAGAAGTAATTAAATCCTTCCGAGTAAAAGCAATACGACAGAGCTGGCCATCTCTGGATGGCCATCTGAAGGCGTTCAACCTACAACCTCCCAGGACTGATCATACAGCCCACAGTCTGCTTCCAACAGTCTCTCATCCAAAGGCTTTGGGAAGGAGAACTATTCTGATGGTAACACCCACCTCTGGCTTGTCCTGAGACCTTTTTATACCCAAAGAGGAAGTAGACGTTTGACAGAGTAGGTGAGATCACTGGCAGAGAAGAAACAACTGGAAGAATATACAGAGCCCCACCAAAGACTGGGCAACCCCAGTTCAGGGCCATCAGTCCCAAAGTCTGACCAGGGCATTCACTTCCCTAACACAGAAGACCTGCAGACTTGCTCAGTAAGGCCTGATCACCCTTTTTCCTGGACAAGGGAGTTGTGTAGCCCAGGGTTCATGGCACCATCCTTGCTGCCATCAGGTTGCTACAAGGAAGAACAGGCCTTTGAATTGAAGTTGCCCTCCCTAGTCCCTGGCCCTGGAGAACCTCAGCAGCAGCTAAAAGACAGATAAAAGACTAGCCTCATTTTACCATGAGCCTTAACCCCAGCAGGTGGGAAAACAGGCCCATAGAAGACAAACAGAAAAGGAACAACAGTGCTGCACAATAAAGGAAAAATAATGACAGTAAAAGAAAGTTATATTGACGCAAAAGGGGACAGAGATCGAGCAAAGAAATATTGGGCTGATGTAGATAAGTCATTTACTGTTCCTGCCACACTGACCAACCAGTTATGCATTCAGCTCCAAAGCAAAGCCATAGGGAGACAGCGGATCCCCAAGCTTTTTTTCATCCCACCAAGATCTTCAGACAGAGATGGGACATGGTACTGAAAAGCCCCAACCCCTGCTGTGGTGCAATGAAGACCCTAGACCCACAATGCGAACTGTAGCTCATCCTGAATCCTGGAGTAGAGCCAAAGCCACTACTGCTGAGCAGAAAAGGGCACACAGTTAGAAGGGACCACTCCTCAGCAGCAGCTTGGGTAACCTGCTGAGTCCCCAAACACAAATCAGAGAATTGTGCCCAAATCCGCCCAATCATTCCATGAATTGCTGCATCCCACCCTGCTTATTGTACTTGAAGGTCTGCCAAGTTCAAAGTCGACTGATTTCCCATTATCACTGTTCCTCTTCCTGCTAGAACAGGACCTGGAGGACAGACCCGACAACTCAGCACTGCACAGAGCCAGACTTCAGCAAGGGGACACAAAGGGCAACATGGAAACGCATTCGGGCCAAAATAAAACGACTGCTGTCCTCTAATATTGCAAACCTCCATCAAGGACACCAGCAGGGCTGAGCGCTGCAGATAAGAAACATGATACAACATGCTCTAACATTGCATTTCTCTTAGCTCTTTGTTGTTGTTTGCCTCACCTTTACTCAGAAAATGAGTTACTTCTTTTCAGTAACTCTTCCAGTTAAAGAGGAACTGCACATGGGTTGTTATTTGCCTCATCGCTTTACCATGTAAAAACATAGCCTCAAAATGTCTCTCAGTCAAAATGCTGATTTTCTCCTCCATCTTTATTTCCTCTTTCACAAATGTCAGACAAATAGGTTCTGTTTTGTGGTTTCTTTTTTTTTCTTAGTCTTTTAAGGGTAGAGAATTAGTAGAGAATTAGAATGGAATTTTTAGCCTTGTAGATCCATTTTTTTTTTTTGACAAAGAAATAAAACTCACTCAAAAGTTAAAAATCTCTCACCTGGTTCTGTTAACATGTACATATGGAAATTTTCATCTTTATTGCTTTTATTCCTGGTTGCAAAAACAAAGTTGATGTGAAAAAAAAAACAGATAAATAAAAGGAAGTGGTTAGCTGAAACAGATAGAAAAAAAATCTGCTAGGAAACTGTCTATTTTTATTAGGCTCCCTTTGCATCTATTTTAGATCCAGTCTTCTGTAGTATCACACATCCCTAAGCACTGGAGACAGAACTGTGTTTACATAACAACAAAAGCATCAAGAAAGGCAACATGCTGTCTACTTTTCTAAATTTTCTAAGGCTCTGGCATGAAAAACAACCACTATACAGACAAGGATAAATCATTCTAGACTATCAGAAAGGAGCAGTGCACACTTTGCATTTGAGAGCTAACTCCTTTCTCTCCTTCCCTGTTCCCCTAATGCAGCATTATATAGATGCAATTTTGCCACACCTGGACCCCAGCCAGCCCTGTGCAAACTTCTCTGGGTTTCTCTACCCTGCTAATTTGCTTGCAGAGCTGGCTGAGGGGAAGCTCACCCCAAAGCAGGTCCCGCAGGCTTGCTTTACCTTTCTACTGAGAAATAATTGTGGTGGAAGGAGGAAGCTGAAGGGGAGATCTTCATGTCTCTGCACACACTCTGTAGAGTGGAAAAGAAAAATGCTGCCAGGCACTCATGGAGGAGAGAATGGCTGGATGAGCAACTGCAAGGGATGGTGAGAACAAGGAAAGATATCCCATTGAAGCCAAGTGCAGACTGGGCTGTCAGCCACAATTATTAACAGGGCTAATCAGAAACAGTAAAGATATGAGGATTCTCTTGCCAGACCTCACTGGGGAGTTGTCCAAGTACCCATGATATGAGGCTGACTCACTGTGAATTCATTTTATCATTTTGCTGCAGGCTGCAGCAGGAAGAAAGAAGAAAGGGGCAGGTCTCTCACTGCAGAGGACATAGGTACTTGGAAAAAAACATGTCAAAGTATTTGTGACTGAAAGAACACATACATGGGTCCTTCCTACAACTACAGCGCTTTCAAGGCAAGCTCATTTCCTGCTCTAATTATTTCCCACACCGATAGAAGCATTGTACTCAATCTATACTATAGGCATAAAAAAAAAAAAGCATTAAATTAAACCTGCAAGGAGACACGTCCACCTGAGCCACTCAGGGACTGACACCAAAGCTGCTCAGACAGACAGCAGCATTGGCAGGACACAGACCTACCTTGTCATGGATGAGCCCATGATAGAGGATGCTGTGCATGTCTCTGCAGAGCCGTTCCAAGCCACCATACTTAGACCAGACATTTGGGTTGCTGGTGGACACCAGTCCTTCCACTGTGGTCTTCAGGTTGCCTAGCAGTTTCCAGTGCTCTTTCCTGGAGAGGAAAACAGCAAGTTCCCTAATGAGCATCAGATAGCTGAACAGCAGCTGCAGAGCAGGACAGTGGCAACACATCCTCTCCAAGATGATTTTGGTCAGGCAGAAACCTTTGGTAGCCCAGAAGGTAGCACGGCTAAGGCAGAGAGCTTTACACCTCCCTCTGGTCTAACCCTGTGGGCTCCTACCCATGGCCAGAGGACCAGAGCACTACAGTAATGCTTTAATGACTGGTATCTGCTGCCAACAGGGTCTCAGGCGACTGCGCATGGAATGAAGGTGTCTGCAACTCACTCTTTGTTTAGTATTGGCCAGCAAAGATTGAGGATCTCTTTTCCAACCAGCATCTTGCCTGCTTTACTCACACACACTACTAGAGACTATTAAAAGTAGGAGCATTTCAGCTGAAACGCACAGCAGCCACAGGGCAACATCGTGACACACAGCAACATACACTGCACCAGCAGGTACACGAACAGCCCAGGCTACATCCACCAGCGCTCTACGGGGCAGTTTGCTGTGCATCAAGCACTTGAGCACTTTCAGCATGAAGAAGTGTTCCATTCACCATTGGGGAAGTCTGTGAACGGCTCGGGGCAAACAAGCATTTTAGCTATTCAATTCAAGGATCTGGGGACGAGGCACGCTGACCCATGACACTGAAGACAGGCACATGGGCAGCCATGGGGCTGCTCTCCATCCCCTGAGCTACTGCAGATAAAAGCAGCAGTTCTTACAAAAAGCCAATTACATTCTTGACGGAGATTAACAACCTGCAAATGGCAGGTGTACTCAAGAACTTGTGCAGCATTTCTCATTGTCAGCTCCCTCTGCTGCCCTGCATACAGCAAAAAAATTAATTACCATGAACAGCCATAGAGAGTGACAGTACTGAAAGGTGGAGTGATTTGCCTATGCAACAGCAACTCTGGGGAAGGAAACCTTGGCAAATTCGCTTCTGGACCTGCCCAATGAAGCTACTTGACAGTGTAGCAGGAGAAATATCAGCTGTCAGACGTATTCAGTTAGGAGCAACTCTTTCAGAAGGAATGGGAATACTGCAAGGTATGTTTAGGTGCTGCTGCATTTTTTTTTAAACAAAAGCATTTGAGATAATCTCTTAGAACCTCTGAAGTTTAAACTGATGAGCAGCAAGCACAGAATCTCAGTCAGTAATTCCTCTCACCAAAGGCAACCTCCTGAGGCTTTTTTCCACTCATGTCATGGCTGCACAAAGCAGGAGCTGGGGCCCCTGGTCAGGGAGCAGTTGCTACCAGTGAACAGTTTCATTTCATCAGTTCCTTCCCAAGCTATTTCTAACACTCAGTGGTAAGTAATGCAAGCGAAAGCCCCGTCACACTGTCAATAGTACAAGACAGTGAGCCAGGGAAACTCCCTCCTTGTTATTTTATGCTATAAAAAGCATGTGATGCTCACAGTAACACAAGGCTGGTACACACTGAGTGACAGTGGAGCCCTGAGACCTTCCTAAATGGCCTATCTTGTTGAAGAAGGAATTGAGGGTCTCCACAGATATTGAAAAATTGCAGTCCAACAGACTAGAGTCACAGCTTGCCCTTAGCACTGAGAGACAAATATCAACTAATTAATCCTTTTAAAATAACCTAAAATGTTAAGATATTGCCTCTGCCACTGAACTCAAATGCACACAGGAAACAATCGGCGCAATAAAAGCATCTCTGTTGAGATGATTCAGAAGCTATGAAAAGTGAATTATATCCCTGAATCAACAGCAAGAATCCCAAAGGACTGAACTTGTTGACCCAAAGGATTCAAAAGCAATTCACAAGTTGGATGCACAGGACTCTGTTGATGCCCAGAACGCAGCTGTCTCTAGGTTTTTTCAGCAGGTGCTCACAGCAGTACTGAGAAGTCCAGTTGTTTTTACCAAATAAAGAGATTTCTTCTTTGCAGTTCTAAAAAAAACATAACCCAGCCTGATAAAGAGGGAAGAACAAGCAAAATCACAACATAGAAAAAGCCCGGAAAATTTTTAACGCCTGAAGCAAATCATGCTTCTTCCAGGAGGGGAAAAGGGAGCAGCAGACCCAGGACAGGTCATGCTGCATGAGCAGAGTTAGTGCTACAGGAATCATATCTGCTTCTTCTTTTGTGTTTTAACACAGCCTGGCTTTCCCCACCAAGACGAGCTGAGAGCATTTGCACAGCTCCCTGGTGCGCCTGCTCTGGCTCTGCAATTTGTGCATGGCAGCTGCTGCCAGGGTAACTGGTGCGTCTTTCCAGACACTGAACTCGGGTAAAAGGAGACTTGGCAGGAGGATGGTTCGCTCTGCTCTGCACCTGAAATGCAGCTGAATTTCTCAGGGTTTCATTCAGAAGAGCTCAGTTCTAGCTGGGGATGTAGGTCAGGCGCGGATCTGGATGTGATCTGACTTCAGAGGAGACACTGACAACGCCACAACCTAGATACCAGCAAGAGTATTTATTTCCTTGAGAAAACAATGTGTTGGGTGTGCCTGCACAAAATACAGTTATTATCTGAAGGATTATGGTATACTCCTTCACATAGCAAAAAAGAAAATTCCATCCTGAAAGGGGGACCGAGTTCTAAGCTTCAACAGACTTTCCCAAAGGATCTTGCTTCATTTATTGGAAAAAAATGAACAAACAAACTAACAACAGATCACTACTTCAGAGCTGCCCATGAAGTCTGAAACATGGGAATATCAGTGAAACCTCAAACACACCTCTTTCTCTTTAAAGATGCTCCCTGACTCAGCCTCCAGTTTTAACCATCAGCTCCATACAGTCAGCCTGGGAGCTCCCTGCTTTCCAGTACAAACTCTATCTCCAGCTAGAGCCACATCAGCTCGCTGCCAGGAATTGTTTCAGGGATAATTGAAGCTTCTACAGTGCAGTAATACAGGCAGAATCCAACCTTGGAGTTAGAAATTGCGTGATGCCACTGCTGAGAGGATGATGACGCAAGTCTCTCAGAAAAATCCTACTGTTCTCCCAGAGCTTTCTCAGTCCCTCCACACCAGCAAGAGGAGAAATTTCTTTTGGACCAAGTCAGCAAAGGTGACTCACAGCACATGCAGGAAGCCACTCTGCTGAGTCAGGAGAATGTCCTCATGTAAAAATAGCTCCTCAGTTACATCCAAAATAGGATCACATATATAGCTAGGATTCAAAAAATGTAAGCTTATTTTTCCTATAAAGGACATAAGTATTCATACACACCACAGGAGAAACCTAGCGACCATGTACCTGCTTGAACACCCCTCTCTACCTGCAGGAACCACTTGATCCTTCTTAGCACATTAAAGAGATTGATCCAAGGCTCCTGGGGTCATTTGTGGAGGGGCTTCTGTGAGGTTTCCCAGGGGTGCCCCTGCGCTGCTGGTTCCACCACAGGTTTCAAAGGTGACTGGGAGGCGCCCACGTTGCACGGGCTGCGCTGGACTCTGCCACGCACACGTTTCCTGGACTGTGGGCAGCACATCCCTGTGCTCCGCTCCCCAAGGCACGCGGGCTCGGTGCTGCTGGGAAGGGGAATTAGAAGAAATGGAAACACAATGCGATTTTGCTCTGAGCTGCCCACAAAGCAAAAGGACTCTTCAGCACAGCGGACCAGTGCAAGCAAACAATCGGGACCAGGGTACCCTGGGCAGCTCTCCACCAGACTTCAGTCCCCACAAGGCTTCCCTAGGACACACCAGCATGACAATCCCATTTCCAGAGCCCCACGCCCCGTGCAAGCCCTGCTGCAGTGAGTCGGTACATACAGCCAGCAGGGCTCAGGCAGCCCTGGCAGCGCACAGGGCTGCAGCGTCGCCACGCTCAGGCGGCCGCCCTGCGCCCCTCAGGACCTTCCCCACGCACTGCTCCAGGCAGCTGCTGTGGTTTTCACCTGGCTTGTGAGTGCACAGGCCACGGACACAATGGATGGGACAATCTTTGAGTAAATGGCATCTGTGAACTGCACTCCTGCTGCAACCCAGGGATGTCCTGCTGCAAGCAGCTGCCCCAGGCAGTGACATGCAAAGCAAGCCCCGGCTATACCTGCGCTTCAGACTTGTCACTCAGGAGAGATAGCAAAAGCAGGCACAAGATCCTCATTTTCCTCTCCTGCCTTTGCAGAAGGATGGGCTTCAGCAAAATGCCTTTTGCTTCTGTATTCCCCACGATCCCACGCAGGAAGATGGACCCACTGCATCCTATCACTATCAATCACATCCACAACCTGTAGTGAAATAGCACCTCACTGGGAATTAAAACACGAGACCATTTGCAAAAAGGATGACGAGGCTGTGGCAGGCCCATGCCAGAACACTTCCCAGTGTGCCAGAGAAAGAACTGACATCAGGTCAACAGGCACGTGCCACCACAGTGCTGGCACCAGAGGGGACAGTGCCCTCCTCCTTCCCGGAAGGATTACACAAGCATCTGCATCCATTTTAGCCTCTTCTCGCCTACCTTCCAAGTTGCAAAGCAATCCAAGAAAGAACAGAACTACCTTAGGCTCTGCTTCTCCAGCAACGGTTGCAGGAGTACAGGGGAAAGAAAACCAAAAATGAATGCAGCCAATTCCATTTACCCTTCTGCATCTGCCAAGAGTCTGAGACATCAGCTCAAAGGAGAATAGTTCAAATAATTCAAATAAAAATAGTACTCCACACCTGCAGCAGAATTTAAAAAGCACCATATGTTGCTAGCAGAAACATTCCATCTAACTGGAGTTTGTCAGATAAGGAAAGTGTCTCTGCTATCGAGTTTCAACAGTTCCCTCCTCCTCAGCCAGGGCTCTTATTTTCCTCCAGCACACTCCCAAGCAGCAGTGCAGGATGCAACCACAAAGCAAAGACTGCAAATATGAAAAAAAAAAGTCTGAAATAAGTAGGACTTATTATGAAAATATCTCCAAGGAACACCTCCTGCTACTTGAGTAAATGACAGCAAGAAAAAACATGCCTAGAGGATGGAATAAGATCACACAATGAAGCTACTGCAGTGTCGCCATTCTCACCTGTCAGTGTCCCAGAGCCCAGGCCTCCGGCCACACGCAGACAAAAGGCCTCGCGTTAATAAACACGAGCTAACGATTATCGCAAATGCGCGCACCAGGCGATGCAGCTGCCTGCCTAGGGAAAACGAGGCATAATCCCAAAGGGACGAGCCGAGGCGCAGCCCGGCCGTGTGGGCAGGATGGTTTCTCACGTAAGCAGTGAAACAGCGGCGCGGCAGCCGCCTCTGCGTGACGGTTGATGGGGAGACACCCTAGGGCAGCCGCAGCGAGCGTCGAGCGGGTGCAGGGCACCGCGCTGAGCCGGCCGTGCACCGAGGGCCGCAGCGCCGCCTGCGCCAGGGGCGTCACGGGGACCCGCGGGGGCAGCTGACATGCACAGACCCCGCTGTGCGTCTTGACAAAGGCTCTGATCGGGGTCCCTTTTGTACAGGCAAGATTCACTCCAGCGTGTCCCCCCACAGTGCTATGGCCCCATGCACGCGATAGCGCAGTGTGTCCCCTGTACACACACACGTTTTACACCCCCTATGCACACACACAGCAATTTTATACACATGTACATGTCTGACACCCCCATACACGCCCACAGCAGCTTTATATACACATGCATGTCTGATACCACCTATACACACACAGCAGTTTTATATACGCATACGTGTCTGATACCCCCTATGAACGCACACACCCCCCATACACATCTCCTTTGAGCTGCACACCCGTCATGCCTCCCCTGCACACCCACGAGAGTGTCACACCTTCCCTACACGTGCGGCCATAAAAATACACGGGCAACACGCAGCGCGCGGTGGCGCTGACACCCCCCGGAGTGCCGTCCCCTCACCCCTCCCAGGGGATGCCGCCAGTGTGCCCTGCCCCCTGCACACGCACACAGTGTCACGCACCCCTGGCACACGCACGCCCCGGGGTGTCTCGTCCGCTGCACACTCCCGTGTGGATGTCACGTCCCCCTGCCCCCGCACACACCGGCGTGTCACGGCCGAGCACACACGGCCGTGTCACGTCCCCGGTGCCAGGCTCCGCGCCGCGGCCCCACCTGCTCTCGGCGGGCCCCGCGCGGGCCCCGACCTCCCGCCCGGCCGCGCGGCCCCGCCACCACCACCGCCCTCGCCGCCGTCACGTGGGGCCGGCACCGCCCACCGCCGCCGCAAACTACAGCTCCCGGCGTGCCCCGCGCACGGCGGCCGTTGCCTGCCGCTCTGCGCAGCCCGGGACTACAAGTCCCGGCGTGCCCCGCGCGCGGAGGGTGTGGGGAAGGCGGGCGGGCTGGCGGCGGAACGCAGACACTCGCCGAGCCCCGCGTTAGGCGTCCGGGGCATCACCACGCCGCAGCGCCCCGCGGGCAGAGGCGGGAAGCGGTTTTCTGCTCTGCCACCCACTGCAAAGAGCTGTGGAAAAGATGCCGGAATCCTGCGGACTTTCCACTAGAAAAATCAAAGAAATGAAACTGGAAAAAGTGACACTGCTGACATCAGGCTGAGCCGCTCCGTGACAGGCGGCTGTGGGTGGGGAAACCCAAATGTGTCTCCAGAGCCGTTTGATGTGCCAGGACTGTCCCGGACAGCGGCGGTTTCTGTAGCTTGTACACAATGGAAAATTCCGGTAACTGTTACTCTTAATGATAAATACGTGATCCTCACTGCAATACGATCGCAAAGACACATACTGTATACATGCATATATTGATTGGCTTATAGGGTTAAACAGGGGCTAAAAAGGAGGATGATCTCCCAGTTTATACTGCAGGGACAAATTTGAGGAGTGCCAACAGAGGACAACAAATTTCAAAATACAAGCAGACCTTCATGCTAAACAATAGTGAAATCTAGAGCCTCACAGACCAAATTTCTGCTTGGGGAATTTTGGATGACATCAAGTCAAGCATTAAGTGTCACTTCTTTCCATACAAAAAGCACCTCTTGAAGAAGGCAGAACTGGCAGACACTGGTGGATGCTACAGAATCCGGAGATAGGAATAAGGTACTATTTCTAAGAGAGGCTGTATCTTGGAGGGAGAAAAAAAAAAAAGAAAAAAAAAAACCATAAGCCTCTTTTGGAAGATGCCAGCAACTCATGTATTTCCAGGATCGATGCAGGTGGGATACTCCATAGTCTGTAGCATACAGACTGTACTAGATGGTCCCCTCTGGCTTTTCATCTGTGGGTGCCCTTAGTTCCTGATTCTTTGGGTGTGGTTTCTGCTTGGTAATTGTAACAGCTCCTGCAGAGAATTTCAACCATGATGTTTAACAGGTAACACCTACTGTGTAACTCCTCCACAATGTACCATAGCAAGAGGGATTTCTGGACAGCCAGACTCTGGTGTCTCATTTCTGGGGGAGCTCAAGAAGCAATGGAGGAAGGAGAAGAGCCGACTCCAATACGTACTACAGCCTGGGATAGCTTCAGACATAGCGTCCCCCTTTGGTGAGATACAAACTTGGAAGGGCTGCTTAGCATTTCAGTAAGTGAAAACGGTGCTAGCTGTGCAGACTGAACTGAATAAGAGGGACAAAAATATTCAAATATACCAATGTGTTGACACACAAGATTCTGCTAGTAAGAAAATAAACATGCTGCTATTCTGAAAGACACTAAGAGTTGGAACATGATGTGGGAAGACCAAAATACAGTCTGCAACAGAACGAAGTTCTGTATATGACTGAAGTACCAGACATTTGTAATTCAGTGCCACATGGAGCCAGTGCCACTTGGCTGCCATGTTCCCGACAGCTAGACAGCAACACGAGAGCTGCCGACTGCTTCACAGCCTACAGGGTCCCTACATAATTTTGGCCATTTGAGGCTCTGAAGATCAAAACCTCTTCAGGAACCGAACATTTCCTTGATTTTCCATTGTGCTGAACAACGGACTGCTGATATCCAGTTTTGATAAGAAATGCCACCAGCTGATGTGGTACAATCTGCATTTTGTGTGTCTTCCACCTGTCACAAGGGCAGGTGGTATCTGTCACCTTTACAGCTAGCATATTTGCGGCTGGTTAAACAGAGCATTTGTTTATCAGACTGACACAGTCACCAGATGGAGCTGCACCCCACAGTGCCATAGATAAGCGGTTTAAAAATTTACAAAAAAAAAATTACATTTGATTTTAATACTGCTAATGATGGTATTTATTAGTAACTTGGTAGTAGCATCCTCCCTTTAGAAATAGAACCTTTGAAACAAATCCCACTGATATCAATGTCTGGAGGAAAACACATTTCAGATCTCTTACTCTAAGACTTGAAATGAAGCCGTGCATGGTGAATATGGAGAAGAAAGTGAGGTGAGAACTCGTGGCCTCCTGCACTCCTCACAGGCTCCTGTTCCTTGGATGAAGAGAAAATCTGTCACAAATTGAATATCCTAAGTAATTAATTGAACCATTCTCCTCTATCCAGTTGAAAGCAGCAAGGTGAACATCCAGAATGATTTTATTTGCCTTATTTTAAAAGGGGAGAGATGCATAGAAGTGTAAAAGTGCAAAGCCTTGTTACTGATCTGTTCTGCAGTACAGAGCAGAGACCAGAAAGCCTCAGCTTTTCTCTGATTCTCCAAGGATGCTTGGTTGATTCTCCAAGGATGTGGGCCTGTCTGTTCCTTCCTTAATATCTTTTGAACCCATTGACCAATTTCAAGCAAACCTGAGCAAGACATAGATATTTCAGTGATAATTACAATCGCTTACGTTTTATATGGAGTAGCTGGATGGAGGAAGGAAGTCCCACTGGATGAAGATGAGAGATCCCACATAGATAGCACCCATCTAGCAGCATCCAGCTCACGTGTGGCACTTGTGTGCTGCTGCCCAACAGCAAAGCACACATCTCTCAAAAATGCGAATATAAGGAAGAAAAAAAAATAATAAAAAATGAGCCTCGTTAGTTTTCTCATTTAAGTTGTTCCGATTTTGTGGAGGGGCCTCATTTCGCTCAGGCTTGGTACCCCCACCCGGCCAAGGATCATGGCGCCCCCTCCCGGCCCACAGGGGGCGGCAGAGCCTCTGCGCAGGCGCCCTGTTTCCGCGGCTGGGCGATGGTTACTGCGCATGCGCAGGCGTCACAGCCGAGGGAGCGCCTGTGCTTGGGGGTGGGCGGAGGTTGGCGCGCATGCGTCGCCGCACCCTGCGCATGCGCGTGGGGCGCTCGCGGTTGGCCGAGGCGGCGGCGGTGGTTCGGGCAGTCATGAGCGCGTTCGGGGCTGCGAAGCCGCTCTCGGGTTCCTCGGCTGCGCGGAACGGCAGTAGCGACAGCCTGGAGAAGATCGACATGTCGCTCGGTACGGAGAGCCGGGCCCGGTGCTCCGCGGGCGCGGGGGGAGTGAGCGGCACGGGCTGAACCAAGTACCGGCGCTCGGTGGGGGAGGAGCGCGCTCCGGAACGAACCGGCCGGGCGGAACCAACGGGAGGCTGTAGAGGGGACGGAGCTCACTAAGCGAAGCGGGGGAGCAGGGCCCTACCATGGTCGGAGCGCGGCGGGGGTGCCGCGAGGAACCGGCCCGGCCCGGCTCGGTTCGGCCGTGGCTCTCTTTGTTCCACCGGGAACGGGTCCCGGGGAGCCTACGGGGCCGACCTGACGCAGGGGCGGACCGCCGCCCTCCTCTCCCTGCTCCCTCTGAGCGGGAGGCAGCAGCTCTCCCGTGTGGCTCCGCCGAAGTAGTCTCTGTGTCGCGTTAGGCCTGATGTTGGCTCTGCGCGGTAGCTCCCTGCAAAAATCTGGCAAAGACGATTCCCAGCTTTCCAGTGTGGAGCTTTTCTAATGGAGAGTGTCTGTGTTCACACTCCTTTTATTTATTACTGTTGTGAAGATACGAAAATAGAATACAGCCCATAAAACCTCCAGGTGGTTGTTTGTGTTAGGGAAGGTTATGAAGTCTCACAAAAGATCTGTAGAGCTGCGTCTCAGTGGTACCCGCTCTGGCCCTCTGCGCTGAGCCCAGTAAGGCTGGGGAGCCCATCAGCACCTTCCAGGAGTGCATCTTCCAGTTCAGGCTTATGCAGAAAGAGCGGAGTTTGCCCCGAGCTGTGACTATGCTACCAAAACCTCATAGATGGGTATTACTGGGGACTTGCTTCAAAAAGTGGATTTGTGATTTGAGTTAGCTGATACAGAGCAAACCTTTTTGGCTCGTCTCACAATACATGGATTTTTCAGTTTGTTTTCTGAAAATGTGCAGAGATTGTCTGAATATGGAGTTGTTGTTTGTATGTAAATCTGTTTTTACTTTAATCTAGCAGACCAAATCAATGTGTTTCCAAGGTTACCAAGACTAAGAATCATTGATTCTGAGTAGCTCTGTCTGCTTTTGTGATGATGATTTTTTGGCTATATTCCTTTGAGCAAGTCACAATCAGGTTCCTGGACACTGTGTAATACTTGATTGCAAAGAATTTCTGCAGCATCATGGATGACACTTTATTTAAGAAGCTGTTGTGGGTGTCCCTCAACAACTTTAGTTGAAGAGTTACTTGCATGAAAACAGTGTTCTCCATGCCTACTGTTCTCAAGTCAACACCATGACCTGTGCTGTGTGATTTGCAGAGAGCAAAGATTAGATTTAATCCCACATCCGTCATGATATCGGTAAAGTTGACAGCGAGCCTGGGAATCCGAAGATAAAGACCTTAATATTATTTGTTTGTGTATTTGGTCATGCCCTTGAAACATAACATTTCATATCACATGTACATAGGGGTAGAAGTACCCATTAAACAGAATTATGTGTTTGCTCCTAAAAGCTTGAGAAGCTTTTTGTCTTGGGTTTCCTTTGCTGTCTGCAAAGGATAGCTCGGGAATCCCTGGACTAGGGATGATCGCCCTGGTAAAGAAGAGTCTATAGACATCAAACCCTGAGTTACCTGTGTCTATATTCCTTACCTTAAAGACTTTTTTTTTTTTTTACCATAATACACAATAATAGACAATCATTTCTGCAGTAAAGCAAGCTAATTCTTCCTATCATTACCTCAGTGGGATGCAAAACTTTTTTTTTTTCTTTTTTTTTGTTCTACTCTATCCACTTCCATTTGATCTGTTGAATATAGTAGCTCTCAGTCTCTCCGAGTCAAAAAGGGATGTCTACATCCCTGCGGTAGCTTGTATCAGTTTTACTTCCATGATCTAGATGACAATTGACATTATCTTCTATGCCCATTCTATAAGCTAGCTAGAATTCAAATAAAGCACTCCACAACATGCTTTACTCTCATTTCCTGAGCTACCTACCTGATTAGCGAAGGAAATAAAACTGGTTTGACATCATTTGTGCCAAATTTCCTGTTTACTTTCCATTGGTTTATTGTTTTATACATGTTCTCAAACTGATAATAATTTGTTTCACATTATTTTCCAGGATAACAGGTAAGATGATTGGTTTGGCTTGCAGATCATTGGGGGAGAGAGTTCTTCCTTGCTTTTCTTCCTTGCTTTTCTTCCTAATGATCTGGACCCAGTAAGCTTATCAAGAAGACTGTTTGCCCGAGTTCTCCCTGCATGACTTTCTTTAGTACTTTTGGATGAAAGAGCTGAGACTTGAATTGACATTTTGTCTGGAATTTGGAAAGTGGGAGGGAGATGAGGCTACCTTTTCTTTACAGGTAGTATACACAAACTAACAGTCATTAGACATATAATTTAATGCTGGACTAAATGACACAAGTTTTCAAGCATCTTGAGTATTCAGAGTGAATATAACTGCTTGTCTTTCTGCTGAGGACAATATTTTATAAAATATGTACTCTTAATACTCGCGGTCTGGGTGTTTTATAGAGATAATATTTCTGGAATTTTAACTCGTACGTGCTAGCTTTGCAAGATTAACTGGTCTGTTCCACCTGTCTTCAAGACACTAGGGTTTTTCTTCAGAACTGGAATTTATCAGCAAAGTATCAGAACACTTTTTTTTTTCTTCCCCTCCTCCTTACAGATGATATAATCAAGCTGAATAAAAAAGAAGAGCGAAAGCAATATTCCCCCAAAATGAAAAGGGGGCTTCACCAGAATGGAGCTCGGCAGTTTAGGACACCAGGCTCCAAGTGGGGAATTCAGCAGCAGAAAGGTATGTATCTTAATCATAGTATGGGCTATGCAATAACTTTATGAGCTGAAAAGTGACCTACTGAAAATGTGTGAACTGACATAGTCAATTCAGGTACCTTTCAAATAGTGCTATATACAGTTCTGACTGTAATTGTGTTCTTGGTGATCCATTTATATTTGTCTTTATATTTGTTTGAGTCAGAACAACATTGATGTGTTTGGTCATCAGGTTGCTTAGAACTTCTCCTTCAAGGAAAGATTGGCTTTCACTCCCCTTTTTAATTAATTTTATTTTAATTAGAGAAACTGTGTTGTTGCTTTGTCCCTCCTCAAAGATGGGAAGAAAGTATGCCAAGGTCAAACCCTGTAGACAGGGAAATATGGAGGCCTTGCCAGACCTCAGAGCTTTGTGCAAAACAGCCCACATATTTGTATTTGTGAGATAAAAATTTTCCTAGTAGCCGTCTCAAAAATAGCTCTTGCTGCAGACTGTAGTGCTGCCTCTGGGATATGCAAAGGGATAGTCCAGAGTGTCTGAGTCAGCTTTTCTGGGTAAGACTTTGAGCCGCAAGGAAGTACCATGCCAGGTTTCTTAACTCCATGTTTATGCAGTGGAGTAGAAAAGCAGAGGAAAATATACTAGAGAAGGGGTCAGGAGGGGAAGAGTAGCACAGTAACAACTTATTATAGATTCCCTGAGTACCTCTTGCCTTTTTCAATAAAGAGGATTCACATGCTAAAATGATTCTCAGATGTTAGTGCAGTACTGCTAGCACTTACTGAAGTAAAGACTGCTTTTACTTTTTTCAGTGTGCATGTGTGGTTTTTTTTTTTTCATTTAGTGTCAAAGTTTGCAACTCCCTAAAGTGCTGGTCATAATAATCACAGTAATTCACAGTAATCCTTATTTTATCTTTATTTTTGTTTAATATTTGTTCTAGCAGCATTCTTGTTCAGCATCCTATATATGCAATGCATTAGCATCCTATATAAAAATGTTTTTTGGGAGTGATGGAATGCCGTATAGTTCAAGACTCCAAAAGAATCTTATTTTTTACAGAGGTGGTGATGGAAGTGTTTCTTAGTTTGTGTGTCTTTCTGTAAATTTTGACAGTTGAGGAAAATGCTTGAGGTTCCTCAACCTAAGTATAAGAATATTTGTGGAGATGAAAGAACAAGCGATTTTAAGTGGTAGATAATCAAATATGTTGATTATATTATTTGTTATTACATGCAATATCATATTATATGTTATTACAATTATGATCGTCAATACAGTTGTTTATAGGAGGCCCAAAAGAAGCAAAGATTAGAGTATATCTAGTCTAGTATTTTGACTGTTAGGAGGAATTTGAGATGCAGATATA
>JAUBNY010000666.1:11234628-11248016 GCA_032275445.1 Crypturellus soui | reverse complement strand
TTTTTTTTTTTTTTTCCTTTTTTAAATTTGCAACACAGACTAAAAACAGTCAAAATTGTTATTCTGGCAGCAGTAAGTTTGTTGGGTTTTTTTGGTTTTTTTTTTTGCTTTAAAAATCTTGTATTCACTCTGTCTGTTTCAATGTTGGTCTTTCAAGTTCCCAGAAGTTACGATTGACTCGTACTCCTGTGCCCCCATTTCTGATGAAGAGAGACCAATCTGAAGAGAAGAAGATTCCCAAAGGAGTTCCTTTGCAGTTTGATATCAATAGTGTTGGAAAACAGGTAAAGGCAAATTCCTTTCTGAACTGTGGATTACTCCAAAATAGATAAAGTTGTTGAGCCAGGCACTTTACTCCTATTAGTGACAGAAAGAGGGAACTAGTAACTACTTCTTGTTTCCATTTCCAGTTCTTCTGCTAATGTGTTATGTAACTTGAAGCAAATATCTACACTTACTGTTCCTGCTCCTCTGGTTTAAATCTTGCATGACTGTGTGCTTTGAGTGGGATTTAAAATGATGAATATCTGTAAAATCCTTCTGATGTTTCTGCTGCTTGAATCGGCAAGTGTGTATAATTCAGGATGAGCTTTTTCAGTTGTGTAACTTGCTTGGGACGCTGGCATCTGCATTTTGTTACTTTTCAGCTGCATCAGAGCAACTTTTGTTATGCAGCAAAGGAAAAAAAAAAAGCAAAAATCAAATACAATGGTATAAAGATTTGAGAGAGGAATAAATTTTCAAAAGTTTCTCAAAAACAGATGAGTGAGTGTAATAGAGGCAATCTTAGTGTTCTCACTTGAAAAAAAAAAATGGCAGGGATAGAATTAGGCACTGGAGATTCCAGCCACAAAATCAGACTGTTCTTATAATTGACTTCTTACTGCCCTCTGCAGAAAACATGGGCTCAGAAAGTTGGTCAGGATTTTTCTTCCATAAACAAATAGTGTGTTGCTGATAGTCTTAAAAAAAAAAATAATTGATATGTCGGACTAGGTGCTAGTTTACTGCCTTGACTGGATGGACTGGAAAATAACCTGTGTTAAAGTTGTTAGAAACATGGCTTTTGTTGAAGCTACACAGAACCCATGCTTGGAAATGAGTCAAGTGAAAGTTCCCCTTTTCAGTCTGTTTTCAGCTCAACTTACATTTCTCTTGAGTTCATTTTCAGCCTTGGCTTTGTACCATATGTTCTTAATGAATTCCAGGAAATGTTAGCAGTTGATATGTATGTACTCCATTCTGGATTCTAAATGGTGCTGGAAAGGGTAAAACCTAATTAAATCTTAGTTAGAAATGCACTTAGAGTCATGTGATGATAATGAGAAAGGAATTATTCTGTCTACATTACTTTGATTAAATTAACCTAACATATTTAAAGTGTGTAATGAAATAAACTTATTTTTCTAGACAGGAATGACTTTGAATGAGCGTTTCGGGATCCTGAAGGAACAAAGAACAGCGCTGTCCCAGAGCAAAGGAAGCCGTTTTGTAACCGTGGGCTAACCTGTTGAGTGGACTCTGTACTGATCCCACCTATCTAAGAAACTGAGATAAAAGTGGGCAGAAGAACACAGCATACGTCACTGAAATTCTCCAGACTTCTCGCTAAGATAGTGACAGAGCTAACTGTCTTTATTACTTTTACTTGGAACAGTAAAAGACATGATGCCCTGGGGTGAAAAAGTGTGGAAACAAACCTGCCAGAGCAGCACCATGATCTGGTTGAAAAAGATTTTGTTGCCCAGCTGATGACAAATACTGATTTTTTTTTTTTGGTTCATCTTATAATCAAAATGCAAATATAAGGATAAAAGTTTGGGGGTGGGGTGGGTTGGTTTGTTTTGTTTAGGAATGCTTAGTACCTGTTCTTTGATCCCCTGCTATAGTAAAGACTGTCAATGTTTTCATTACAGTCCCATTTTTAGGGTGTTAGGGACTGCCTATAAACTTCCCTCTGGACTGCAGTTGGGCACAGAGCCTCAGTCTGTGAATATTCTGGTAGTGATGTAGCAGGATTTTTCATGGGAGCATTGCTTGTAATTCTCTATGCTTTTGATTTTTTTTTTCCTTTTTGTCCTTCCTTGGAGACTAAATATTTTGCATTTTCATTTTTGCAAATAAAGCTGTTAGCTGAGACCCAAAATATGTAATTGGGTTGGAAACTACTCTACTCTTATCCTTAAACGTGGTCCAGATAACATTAGAGGAATACTTCACAGGCAGTATGGGCATAGTTTATAGTACAAGTAGCTAAAGTTCCTTCTCTGCAAATGGAGTATGTCTGTGCCCTTCTTTTTTTTAACCTTAAAACTTCCTATTTCTTCTTGTAAGCTTTTTTTTTCTCCACATAAACTTAATGCAATAACTTCACATCTTTTTGAATAATTTTGTAGGAATAAATGCAACACTTCAGAAGGAAGTCAGTGGTGTGGTAGAGTTGCATACCTCCCCAGGCACAGGAGTCTCATCTTGCCCAAGAGGGTTCTCTGTGTCCCTTGGAAATGGCCAGAGACAAGCCATTTAATGGCATTTGTTTGTATGTACCAAAGAGAGGTAAGAAAGATGTGAAGCTGATCAGCAGTGCTCAGACGTCCTACAGCTGGCTGAAATCGGGCAAGAGTTGTTGGAATAAAGCCCACAGTCTGGCAGCATGTGTAAGGCATTAAGTAGTTCACGGAGTCCTTTGTGCCTGGTATTATGCATGAAAGTGAAGGATGGTGACAATTTGGGCTCCTTACTGTGAATTTATACCATCCCTAAAAGAGGCACCTGTTCATAATTAACTTTCTGTCAAAATTCCTTCCAGTACTGGGAGTGATGAACTTAACTCTGTTCTACAGCAATATGTTTTAGGTGCAGCCAGGTAAAAGAGTGATTGGCTGGCTGCATCCACAAATGTTTATGATGTGTGAAGTGTTTTTAATTACACTTATTTTTCTTGAAGAGTTTACACTTCTTAAGATGGTTTCCTTGCATTTTTATCTCAAGTTCAAGTTGATTGGCTGTTTCCTTGAATGTACATGTTGAAGAGGATTTGTCAGGAGAGGGATTTCTGTCATATAGCAGTTTTAATGTCAGAATGCATCCTTGACAGTATATAGTACTTAAAACCTTATTTTTAATGTTGAAAAATATACCTTAGCAAAACCAAACATTCAGTAATGGTGTTTTTCTTTCTCTTAATTGTTAAAAGGAATTTTGGAAAAAAAATCACACTGTTAGAATTTGAATAGATATTGTGGTGTTAGTCATCCTGTTTCAGTGTATACATTTTCCATGTGCCAGGATGCAACAAAAAAAAATCTTTTGCATCAACATAGATGCAAAACATTGATGCAATGCATCAAGAAATGCTAGTTTGTATTTAATGAGAAGATGCTTTACACTGTACCTTTTGGTATTTTTTGGAGAAGTTATTACATTTGATCTATTCTGGAGCTGTTATTTTTTTTTTTTAATAAAACATTACAGGTTTCATACTTTCTTGTTCCTGTTATAACCACTTGGGCACTATATTGATTCTATAAATGTTTTGATATCCTTAAGGGGTTGTTAATGATTAAATCATTATTAAATCTCAGAAATATACCAAAAATAAGTCTATTTTAAAGAGTTTGCACTCATTTCCAACTTAGTATTCTGAAAAACAAGACCTTATTGCACTGGAACTGTAAGATTCACTCGTCTTTGCAAAAGACATTAACTGACTTTTTCTTGGTACTGTCTGACTTAGTGGCTTGGTCGATGTTCAGTACCAGATACTTTGATGTGTCAGGTCATGTACTGGTTTTCATTTTTCTGTGACATGTCTCGCTAATAGGAAGTCTCTGTTGTAATCCGAGCATTTTATACAGCGTCAGCAGGAACCTCCTGATAAACTGCTGTAGTTTTCTAGTGTCTTCTAGCAGCGACGCTGGCAAAGAGCTGCTGGCCGGAGCTGCGGTACACGAGCAGGGGAAGTGCTGCCATTAATGGTGCACGATGGGAACAAACTGCCTATAGATGCAGAGCAGGGCGAGTGTCAGTCTTGGCACATGATTATGAAGCCCTTTTTTTATACTGTGTTTTTTGCATACTTATTTCTTCATTTTTTTTCAGACACGCAGCAGGTTTGTGATGTTTTGGTTCATAAGCAGCAGCTCTGCTTCCCGTGTGTCAGAGCAGTGTCCAGGGAGACTCTTGTCCAAGGGGACCTTTGGGGCAGGTGCCTTGGCGCTACCCAGGCACCGAAAAAACCTAAGTTTGGGGAAGTGCCCTTGTAGCATCCCTCCCGAGGGGCAAACCAGCCTTTCCGCTGGAGCTCAGGTGAGCTCTGGGCACAGGAGCCCTTGGCCGCTTGGGAGAGGCAGGCGCGCTCGAATTGGGCCCGTTTCGGGGTTTTTGCCGTCTGCGCTCAGGCGACGGGCGGGAGGGCGGCGCATGCGCGGTGCGACCTGCGAGCCTGTGGCGCGCGCATGCGCCCTGCGCGCCCATCGCTGGGCTCTCCCGCGCGTGCGCAGGGGCGCGCGAAGCCGGAGGGCTGCAGCGGGGGAAATGGCGGCCGCGGCGCTGGCGGCGCCGGAGGGCGGCTCAGCCGCGATGCCGGCGGGGAGCGCGGCGGCATGTCCGCCCGCGCCGGGTCCCTCGGGCCCGGGCTCGTGGAGTCGCTCCTTGGACCGAGCCTTGGAAGAAGCGGCGGCCAGCGGCACCCTCAGCTTGAGCGGCAGGAAACTCCGCGACTACCCGCGGGCCAGCGCCGCCAACCACGATCTGAGCGACACCACGCAGGCCGGTGAGGGCGGCGGGGAGCGGCGCGGAGGGGCCGGGAAGCCCCCACTGGGGCCGCTCGCTGCAGGAGGAGCAGAGAAAACCGCTCCGTAGCGCGGGCTTGGGGCAGTGGGCTGTGTCCCTGCCACCCTTCCGCTCCGTGTGCGCGCGGGGGGTCCCCCCTTCTCCTCCTCCCCCCGGGGGAGGTGACCCCTGTCGTGTCCCCCCCCCCCCCGTCCCGGGGCGATGCTGCTCGGCGCCTTTCTGCGCTGGGGCCGCTTCTCCCTCACGCCTCCCCCCGCACCCCGCCCTTCCTCCCGCCTCGGAGTGGCAGGATGGAGCGGGGGGAACGGGGGGGCTTCCTCTGCCCCTCGCAGCCCCACCGGAATGTACCCTGTGCCCCCCTCTGCCAGGCCGGGGTTCGGAGCCCTCTCCAGGGACTCCCTGCTGCGGTTTCAGTCGCGCCTGTCCTTTTGGTGATATATATGTGCGTATCTATATAAATATATACGTGCATGTGCACCCTCCCTCTCTCTTATCTTGTGCTGCTGATCGAGGAAACCCGCTTTAAAAACAGAGCTGTCAAGCATACGCGAGATAAAGTAAAAAGTAATTCTTCGTCTGCTGCTACTGTTGTCATTTCTGACAGCCACATGCACGATCTGAAAGATGCTGTGAAAAAAACGTGGTTTACTTCATTCTATCTTAGTTCTGGATTGAGAAAAATAATAATAGTTTTTAGGGAATGCTTTACAAGGTGCAGTAAGCAAAAGGAGTATTTTTCCCCTTTGCTCCCCAAGTAGGCTCATAGGGAGAAGATTAAAAATCCATGTGTTGCATGTAAACAGCTTGCCTGTAAGTAAAAACACATGCAAATGCTTCTGGGTTATGTTAACATATTAGTGTGTTGAACAGAGAGGTAAGGCTCATAAAATCAGTACATCATGGGATGGAGAACTTTTTTTAATGTATTATAGAGAGCAAATTCGGTTTGCATGTGTTTTAATTGTGTAGTTTTATCAGCAAAGCATAAATAGTCATGAAAGGTATTGACATGTCATTTACTTTTAGCCTTGATTACTTATAAATTTTTCTGTCAGTTGAGTCGTGATGCTTTCCTTTGAAGACACTAGCTCAAAAACTCTGAAAGTCACTTCTAAAGTTACTCTGTGTGTTAGTGTGTTGATATATTGCTTGTTAAATATTGCAAAATGGAGCCTGCTTTAAAATAGTTTAATGCCATACTGTGTCATATAATATCGTATTTCAGTAAAAATCTGTCAGTGCTGATAACGTCCCATCCCCCAAAAAAAGCTTAGAGATCTGCAAAATGTTTGGTGTTAACACATCTATAAATAGAAAGTGCTCCTTGTTTGAGTGTGAAGTACTTTTTTTTTTCTTCAGAAGGCTCTCTACAAATCAAATTTTGAATGAATGCCTAGTAGATTCATCTGTGAGTAAATGCAATATACTAATTTGTGCAGGATTGGGGCTTTTGTTTATGATACTATTCATTTACTGTATTATTGAACAATTTGTGGGAATTCTTGTTTCCATAAAGGTTCCCATCTATTGTGATGAGTATTTGCATTGTAGTTGTTCAAGAAGCATTAAATGCCAATAAGCGGCAGTGCATACCATGCACTTTGTGCGTTTTCCTTCACAATGAACCTTGGGAAAAGCTAAGGCTACTCCTAAGTTAAAAGAAGTAGAGCTTATTACAGAACAAGGGAAAAGTTTTATTGAAGTTCTCAGTTTTGAAGTCTCCTGTGAATAGCTTCATCTTAGGCCCTTCTTTTTTTGGTGTAACCTGCTCTGTGATTTTTCTTCTGCATAAGGCTGGCCAATGGAAGAAAATCACACCAGTGTTCCTGACCCCCAGGTGTTGGCTGAGGGCTCAGCTACAGATTTAATTTCTTCCCCTGTGTCGATTTCCTTCTTGTGAAACTTCCAGCTGCTATTACGTGTTAGCAGCCACAAATAACCTGGTGTAATGCAAAGTACGTGCTAGGTGTTACAAATGCTTACAACAGCCTGGTGGAGTCCAGGTGCCTTCCAGCGAGCTGTTCTGCAAAGGCTCAAATGCACTGGGATGGGTCAGGTGTGTGTGGAGCTTCACCAGAACCATTGGGACTTTCCTAACTATGAAACCAAGAATGAAGTAATTAATACCCAAATCTTACTGCTTTTTGTATATAAGCCTGTTCAGCGTGGATCGTGTTATACTGGTATAACTCATTCCCAGTCTTGTAGTAATAAAAGTAATTGCACTTCACTGTAACTGCGTCCACGTTAAAGAGGTGGGAGTGAATCACACACCTTTATTAAGGTAACTACACTGCTCTAGAATCAGCTTCTAGGATAGCCTGAAGCCTTAACAGGATCAGTGGCCTTGACTTGAAGCTCTTCTTAATACATATGAAGCACTAGAGTGGCTCAGTAGAAAGAACTGCGTCTAGAGATGAGATATGGCCTGGGTCAAGTTTACCTGGGTCCTTCATGCAGATATTGAAATGAAAGGATGTCTGGAACTGAATAACAACCAGAAAGTACATTTTCTGATGTTACACCCTGAAGAGCTTGTTTCTTTGGAACTTGTAAATGTTCAGAGTTTACAGTACTACTAGGAAAAATTTATAGAAGCTTATTTAATTGTCTTGTTTTCTTTCACTTACTGTATCTACGTTTAGATAACTCTAGATGTATTCCGGCAGTTAATGCCTGAATGTCCAAAAATGTGCACACATGGATGTGTTGGCACAGTGCTGCACACACGGTACTGCTTTATGTTCCATGTCAGATCAAAATACAAAGTTGTTTTGTTAACAATATTCTACTACATCCTGAATTTTTTTTTGAGTGTTGGGATGTGGTGCTTCAGGATAACAATACTAACAATGGCTTTTCCTCATTGACATTTTTCCCTCAATGGCATTATGGCAGGTCTGTTTAAGCAATGAGCTAATAGTAAACTTTCTCATGCTAAAGAATAAATGCAAACACATGGGGTCTATTTATATATATATATATATATATATATATATATATATATAGACAAAGATGGGCACACTCAAATCTTGCAAGTAATTCTTGGATTTTGATCCAGTTGTGTAAAAATACTAGTAATAAGATACATTTCTTATACTTGAATACATTATTTTTTGTGTGTGTTATTTTAAAGGTATAACTTGGCAATATTTTTTCTTTTAAGATTTGAAAATCTAAATCCTGGATTATAGAAAAACACGTGAACTCCTCTGAGTACTTCTAAGCAGTTGATTATCATAGCTGTTCCAGCAAGCTGGGAGGTGTTGATTTGTTTGTATTTGGTTACTACAGTTACTGTACTCCTAATCAAAGTGGAAAATACTTTTTTTGTTTATTTTTCTATTCTCCTCTCTCCTCATCCATCCCCAGTTACTGTAGCTCTGTAATGAACTGTAAGTTGCATCTGGGAGCTCATTCTCATCAAGTGGCTGCAGCCATGTCGTTCCTTGTGCTCTGGTCTAGTTGCACTTGAGAGCAAATACACAGGTATCATTCACAAAGGCTCCCTCAACAGTCATTACAACCAATTTTCTGGCAGGTGCAACTTGACTTTGGAAAAATGTTTGATAAACGAGTAGGGTTTGCTGCATTTTTATTCTGATATATTTCTGTTGAGCATCAGTGGGAGAATTTTCTTGTTAATTTTGTTTGAAGCAAATGATTCTCATTGCAAAGTGAAACCTGTACTAATGTCAGGGCCTCAGCTGCCCTCTGGAAATGCTGCCTTCTAGATACTTTTAAATCAAGATTAATGTTATCAGTTATTTTCAGAACTGAGTAGGTAACTTAAACAGGCACTGAAGTAGTAGTGAGGGGATTGTTTGGCTGGAATTAAGATTCTAATAAGAAGCGATGTACAAACATAAATTGGGGGAAACCAACCAACTTTAAATTGAGTTTGGTGTTTGCTTGCAAGCTTTGCAGTGGGTCATTGATAGGAACTACCTTACAGTGTGATGCAGCAGTTCTTCTAACATGGGGGGTGGTTTATTCACAAAAACTGCAGTATAATGGTAATTAAGACACTAAAAGTGAAGGAAGAGGAGGAAGAAACTGTTCTTTATGCTCATCTCTTACAACTTAAATTTGAATTTTAGGAAATGACTCAAACTTACACAGTACTGCTCACAATGATGAAGAATGAGCAAACTTCTTCATGAATAACAAAGAAGCACATTCTTTTTTATATACTCTTTTATTTGCCAGTATTATCCATCCCCATTTTATTTGGATTAAATTACAACCAGTTTGTTCATTCCATTCAACCAGGGAATAGGAGAAGGGAGGGCTGTAAACCATCTGAACTGAAAGGAAATGTAGTTGCATTTTGCCAGTGTTAATGTGGAGTGTGATGTCATCATTGGAGAACTTTCCCAAAGCATCCATTGAGCAAGAAAGTTATTTGTCAAACCCTCCAAGACAACCATAATTACCTAAACTACTTACTGTGTCTACATTTAAAAGAGAAAATGGGAATATGTGGGTATATGCAATAAAAAAAAGACTGTTGTATAGAGATCGACCCAGAGGGTAATTATATCCTGAGTACTATATCATGTTTCTGAAATATATTAATAATGAGAAAGGATAGCAAGATATTAAAGACAAAAAAAATTGCCAGTTACTACCTTTTGAATGACTTTGCTAGTAATGTGTCCTAATGTTTTTCTTTGCTGCTCTCCACAGAAATAAAATTTGACCATAGTCTCAATATGTTTTCTATACATTAACTGCTTATATGCATTTAGGAGGGTTACAGGGATTGTTTGACTCTTTTGCAGCAAGAGGTCTCATTGGTATTTTCACTTCCTGACAGAAATACAACTGATAATACTTTTGGTTACTAGCCTTACTGTACTCTTCATTTCATTATGATCTTTAAGAGAATTTGGAGGGAAAATAGATGATTTTTAGTTCAAGTAGTTGCTATTTAAGTAAGAAGAGATTACAGCATCAGTCTTTAATCTCCGAAGTTTCAGTATTAAAATCAAAATCTAATATTTTGCTAGGGTTCACACTCCTGTGCTCTAATGTGCATAGATCCTTCTGTTATTTAGTGTGTTGATCTTAAAAGAAAATTTTTAAAAAATAAACAATTCCCCAGTCAACTCTTTAACTACTAATGAACTCTTCCAGCTGATGTTCACAATTGTATGGGTTTCTGGTTATTTCCCTTGCAGTCTTTGACTTTCCTTTCTTCAGTGATTTGATACCATTGTGACTTAGTTTTGCTTTTTTTTTTTTTTAAATATAATCGTTTCTCTGTGTGCTCACTTTCAGTCATATTTTTTTGAGATAACTGTGTAATCACATAAAGACAGATGGAAAGGGACTAGTGAGTGAATATATTACATGCTGTGATCATACAAGGGACAAATAGAAGCTTAGGAAAGAAATCAGTGGCTTGCTTTCTTTCCTCATGTTTTCCAAACCTGTGGTTTTACCTATGCTTGGAGGTAGCAAATTTGTGTTAAGTTAAGTACTCCCTGAAAACAGTCATGGATCACATCAGGTTGTGGATTTAAGTTCTATGCTGATGCCAAAAAGGGAAGTTCTGTCTTCATATCCTGCTGTGCAGTCAACACCAGCAATTGGGTCGCCTTCCAGTAAACTATTTTGTACTTATCTGGCTGAAAATGAAGCCTGCAACTAGTTTTCATTTGGATCAATTCCTTGGACAGCTCACTACTCCAGCCAGCAGAAGGGGTGGAAAAGCTGTCTGGAGTGACAAAGAATGCGGGCCTGTTTTGGCAGAAATTCAAGATTAAGTTGAATTGATTGCGAAATCACATTTCAATGATCTGTTTTAAATTTGCTAATTATTTTTGGTAAAACAACAAGCTACTCTCCGAGTCTGTGAGTCTAGGACTGTTTTTCTTTGAGTTAAATTGCAGTGACACTTACTGCTGACAGATTTGGATCTCGTACTTCCATTTGACAAAATATTTTATGCAAGTAATTTTAAGCTGACGGTTTAGGTTTAGCTTTAGTTGACATAATTAGTTTCTTCAGTAAAAGAAACCAGCAATTAGGAATTAGTTACAACAAACATTGCAAATTATATAGCATGTGTTAAAAATAACATTACATGGTAGCTAATGAAAAGGCTATAACTCAGTTCAAGGGTTCTCTCTTTAATAATTGGTGAGGTTTGGAGCTCATGATTTCTGATTGTAACCAAAGAGCTTTAATGAACTGCAGTTGTGTGTTTAGCTGGAGTCATGGGCTGTGCAATGTGGTTTCTTTATCTGCTGCTGTTTGTGCCTCCTCCATGGAGGAGAAGGGAAACCTGTTCACATGAACAATGCTGGTATTTGCCTTTGCCAGTATGAGTATTAAGAGTTAAAGCACTACTTTAACACTCTGAATTATAGACATCTAAAGAAGACGTGAAAGGGCACTACACTGTGGTTTTTATAAGGTAGCTGTGTGTAAGTGATATTTTTATCTATTTTTAGGAAGAGGATTGTATTTTTCACTTAAATAGCTCTAAACTGTTCTGATATTCCTTTAGTGCAACTTTCCGCTAGGCTCAATACTACGAACTATTGCTTTTACGGAGATTTTGCTCTTTCCCAACTGGTCTGTTACTGCTTTGTGAATCATAATATTTACAATTATCATCTTCTCTATATGTAGTTCAAGTACCCAAAAATGAAGATATGTCTAAAAAAGAGCCCTTTGCTGCACTGCCCACACAATGACTTCTTTGCACGTAGTCTTTAATGATCCTGTCCTCTATAGAGGGCAATAGGATTAATGAGCATCTGTTCATTTTTTGCCTCATTGTTCAAGAAACCATGTGAATTTTGGTGTCTTTATTCTCTGTCTTGCTGAAACTGAGAGCCTTGTAATGAAAAGTGTAATTGTTATGTTGGGCTTTTGGGCAGTGCAAGTTTTAACTGAATAATTTTCAGATACTTTTCAGGTAGTTTAAGTGAAGCAAGATGATATTGATGCATTTTACAGATACAAAATATGTAATCGTAAAAAGATTGAAAATTATTACAGAGTTGGGATATCAGATTCAAAATAATGTCTGAATTTTTAGACAACCTGTTACATTTTTTTTTTTTCTTCCCCGAAGTACTATTCTTACTTCACTTCAGCTGCACTGGTGACTCCTCAGAAGTCTGGAAATCAAGCCTGAACATCTAGAAAAAAGAAAGTAGGTCGTTAATGATTACCTTTGAAAAAGTACTTCAGAAGATTTGCTTAGCATTAGGACGGAAGCAATCTTTTCTACAAAACAGTGCTCACTAGCTTTCATGTTGCCATCCTTTTTTCTTTCTGCAACTATTTAATTCCCTGATGCATCTGTATCAGTCCTGAGACTTGGATCTTGCACAGTGAATGCTACGTGAACAAACAAATCTTGAAGAGCAAAAGAAAAACAAAAGTTTTGCATGGTTGTTAAAGACTTGTGGATGGTAGATAGCTACCGAAAGTGAGGAATTAAATTTATGTGGGCATCCTTGGTTACAAACTGTCCTTTCTGCGAGCTTGGTTTGCCGGTCTTGAATGTTTTTTCAACTGATTTTTCTGTGTACAAATTATTGACTCATTTTTTTCAAGTTAGGTTTTTAATACAGAAATTGAGTCATGTGGAGTCATGCTGGCATCCGTGTGATTCATCAGGGCAGCTCAGACCTTTACATCCGTCCCGTCTCTTACTTCAACCAGCGAGATGGGTAGCAGCAGGTTATTATTCTCTCTCTGGACTCTGTAGCGGTGGAAGAAGCCCATGCTTTGCCTCCGAGTTGTACAGGTGTTTGCTGAGAGCACAGCAATGATGAGATTTAAGGATCTTGATTTCTGTACTAGATATAGAAGAGGTATATGATCTAGGAGATTGGGTTTCTTATGCCTATTTGTGTCAGATGTCCCCAGCAAAAGGTGTTATCTCAGTTCTCCCTCTCTTCTATCCTCATTTCATTTTTGTTCAATATCAGCTCAGTTTACTTCTCTCAGCCTTTATTTCTTTGCCTATTAATCTTGTCTTCCGTTTCAAATGCCTCTTATTGCCAGTTCCAGTCCCCTCACTAAAAATTAGCACATGACATAGTAGAATAATCTTCACCTTAACATTTTGTAGGGAAAAATCTTTTAAATCTGAGGAGAGTGTTAACTTTTGGGTGCTGATGAAATGAGTAGTAATTTAAATTTGCTTAATTCATTATTACTGTTACTATGCCAATATGTGTTACTTCTAAGTGCAGTCATAGTCCAAGGCTGTTAGTAGCCTTCCAGGTGGTGCTATATGTCCTTTCCCTGGGAGTAGGAGAGTCCCTAAGCACAGTTAACAGCAGTACAGTTGGATGCTTGTCATTGCCCTGACTCTAGGCTTAGCTATGGAACATGTGTTTTTGTAGAGGACCGTTACTGAATGTTGTTATGGGCCACGGCGTATTTGCTACTTGATTCTATTCCGCTGACTTGCCAACGGGCGGATGAGTTTGTGCTTAGCAGAGTAAAAAAACATCTTTGGAACTCATCTATGCTAAACCAGCAGATTAGTAGTTTGAGCAGTAAATGTGCTGGAAAATACACGTCTTAGATATCGAATGGCTCTGTTCTGCCACTGTGCAAAC
>JAUBNY010000666.1:11223382-11234528 GCA_032275445.1 Crypturellus soui | reverse complement strand
TTCAGTGGTGCTGATGTGTCCAAAGATGGTCAACACTGTGGTTAGAAGAAGAAAAAACTGGGATTATTAATATTCTTCACTGGTAATTAAGTATTAGCTTCTCATTCTGAGTATGCTAAAGAACATGTTCATGGAGAATTTTTTTTTCCCTTTCACACTCATTGGATTGCTGAATCTCTTTCAGAGTTGCTGTTCTTGAAAATACATATCTTACTAAAATCAACTTTGAACTGTGTCTTCAGTTTAAGGGGAGACAATATTTTACTCCCTATTTATTAGTGATCAACTTCACATCTGTTTTGCATCTGATTTTGGTGCATGCAGTTATGAAATATATTCCTAAGATTTTCCTTTTTTCAAGATACTTGCTCACAATTTTTATCCCCCTCCCTGAGGGAGGAAAAAAAAATAGCTCGTAATTCTTGTAATTTGAAATAAGAGGTGGAAGATTTCATTTTGTTTTGTTGTTGTCTGAATGCATGGCAACTATCAGAAATGTTCCTGAAGTATTACATTCTTCTTTCCCTTGGCTAAAAACATAGTGAATGATGGAACCAAAAGTTAATGGTATCGGATGAGGGATTTATCCCCCATTGTACAGCAGGAATGAGACTATCTTTCTGATGATTTATTTATGATACCAGAAATATCCTTTGGGGTATATCAGGATGTGTTTGTTTAAATATATAAATATATATATATCTATATATAGTGAAGGCCATAAGTTCTGTCAGACTGGGCTTGTTATATATGTTCAAGAATTAACTTTTTCCCAGGGCTGTGTTTTAAGATGCCAAGAATATAGGGGGTTACATAAGCACACCTGTATCCTAATTATTCTGAGAATGCTATTGATTGTGATAAGCTGAATTTTTTAAATACTTTCAGTGCCTTTTTCCATGTCGTTACATTCACTACAAGTTCAAACAC
Source organism: Crypturellus soui (assembly GCA_032275445.1). Taxonomy (NCBI): domain Eukaryota; kingdom Metazoa; phylum Chordata; class Aves; order Tinamiformes; family Tinamidae; genus Crypturellus; species Crypturellus soui. Next base: position 11,233,598 of record JAUBNY010000666.1, on the reverse strand, counting down.
GTAGGTGATGATGATCATTTGAATAAATATGATGTGATAAGGAGTCTGTTACAAAGCTGCAAACTGCTTTAAACCTAGATCTGTTCCTTACATTTAATTTTTCCAGTATGCTTTGGCAACTGTAAAGCACTACTATATACCATGTTTTTTAAAAAATGAGCCTTGAGAAATTGAAAGTAATTTCAGCGTACTGTGTTACACGTTACAAAGTCTTGATGGCTCTTCTCTTTTTTTCGAAACAGTGTTTCAGCACCTACTGCAAGAATCACTTCCAGTTTGTGGTATTTCATCCACACTGAAATATTAAAGAGCTAACAAAAAATCTTTAGAAAGGACTTTTGTGCCCAAATCTTTATTCTTTATAAAATTAATACTTTTTTTTTCTGCCCCATAACATTCTGTTCAAATTGCTTTTAGGGAATAAGTGAATGTTGCATTTGCTGCTATTTGCCAGTTAATGGGTATATGGCAGTTTGAAGAGGTAAGGTGCAATGCAAGTGCTATTTTCTTTCTCATGTTTCTGGTGCACATTATTTGGGTGTGAATTGTGTAACCAACTAATACAGATGTAATCTTTTAAACACCTGCTGCCTTTGCTGCTACAGATAGAAGCTAAAATGAGAAGCACAGCTGTTAATCTGTTGTGTTTTTGTGGCCCCACTACCACACTGGAATTTACATTCACAGTCCTGTAGAGCCATGCCAGTAAGTGGTTAAGAAATGAATCTATGGAATTTCCATTGCAGTAACAATTTGAAACTAATCAATTTAAGTAGGTTTTCACGTTTAAAGAAAATCTAAGACATTTTACAATGCATCTTCTAATTTTCTAAAACATCTCCAAGAACACCCCTTTTACAAGTGTGCAAGTTGTGTGAGTGCATTGTGGGATGACCTGAATGAGAAGTCCTCTCTGTTTTAGGGGAGGGGATTCCTGAAAGACTTCAACATGCGTTTCCAGAGCTTGCTTAGCAGCAGCGGTGGTGGTGGTGGCATTTGCCTCTGGTACAGACGAATGTTTGAGACCTTGGGGCTACGCAAGCAAAACCACCAGAAGTGACTAGAACAGAGCAAGTTCCGCTCTGCTCCTGCACGGCCCCGAGGCGCAGGTTGGAGAGGCTAGTGCTGCACAGGCAGTTTGTACTTCTACATTTCTCAGCTGAAACTGTTCATGTAGCTTCTCTAAGTTGCCTGTTTTTATTTCAGTCTACTTAGTACTTCTGTCTACTTCTAATACTTCTGTCCTACTAGAAGAAAAGGTGGTTTGCACTTAAAATAAGTGGCACTCCTTAATTTTGACTTTTGTTTTCTCCTCGCCATTTTGGACCTTAAAGAAATCCTTCTACCACTGCATTTCCTGTCTCTTCACAGCTTCCTTTTCCTAATTTGCATGGTACATCCTGCCCCCTCGCTGTTCACACTGTGATACACACTACTATCTGAGGCATTTACCCATGAAGGTTTTTGGTGCGTTGTTTTACTCTTGTAGGCACAGTCATGTGATTGTAAGTCTAGAGAATCCAATTTATCTCTCATGAAGAGGAGGGGAAAAACATCATCGTCTTGTTTTGGATGCCTGGGTTTCTTCTCATTTTAAGTTTTGCAGATAGATTACTTAAAAAAATATTTTATATACCTTTTATTTAATTTTCATGTTGGTTGATCTGAAACTATATTACTGCATGATGTAATCACATAAATTCCACATTCTGCAGGGCGTTAACTGTTGAGTCGGAGAAACTGGGCACATTGGTGGTTGTAAAGCTGGGAACATTCTTTCTGATAAGGCAAAATAATTTGTAGTGTTCTGAAGATCTGATTCGTAAAACTGAGTCAGCCAGTCTCTGGCTGGTATTTAGCTTCAGTGATGAGAAGATTAAAGAACAAGAGTTTAATGGAAGCGTGCATGCATGCCTGCTAAGTAGTGAATTTAACTTTTATTTCCCTCTAGCTGTTAGTTTGCTTTGTATTAGTTTGCATTTGGCTGGGGTCATTAGAGAAGACAATTTCTACTGTATTTTTGGCTCTGTCTTTCATGGATTGCCAAACTCTATTGGCAAATTTTTATTAGCCCAACTTTTACTCTGTTTATGGTATCCTGTCTTCTGATCTCTACCTTTCTTGCTATCAGTGAGGTGCAGTGCTCTGTATTTCCTTCATGAAGTATTTCTGTTTGCTGTTAAAACAGCTGTTTCCTCTTTGGCAGTAGTTAGTTTAATGGAGATGGAGAAATGTGCTTGTGTGGATTAAAAAAAAATCAGGTGAAATGCACTACAAATTGATTTTATTGTTGAATGTATTTTGTAGTGACACTTAGCAAGTTCCTCATTCTTGCCTTATGGTACCTTGAAGGATGTTATTCTGCACTTCTGACAGAAACAGAAGTATTTCTGGATTTGTAGTAATCTCAGTATAGATTATTTTTTTTCATCTGGTAATAACAAAAGGTTGGAGTTACTTTATAAGAGACCGAGGTATCCTGCCTCAGTACCATCCTTATGTCAATGCTTTATCCTCACTGTTCTTAATAAACTTCAAATATGCTGCTTGTCTTGCATTTTCCTACACTGACTGCTCTCTTTAGCTGATCTCTTCCATATTTATATTGAAGCTATATTAATATTTTAACTTTATGCTGTTTTTAATGTGCTGTCTTCAAAACTTTGTGTAGTAGCACAGGTTGTTTTCAGTCTTACCATTTTGTTTTCCTGCCTGTGCTTCATTGGGTACTGCTTTGCTTTTCCATGCAAATCAAACGTGCACTTCAAAACTCTGCTGTGTGTCACAGCCCTTCTCTTCGATTTCCCTGCTGCTCTGTGCAGACTTCTGAAAGCTGAAATATTTCCATCAAGTCTACTGTCTTAAGCCCAGGGAGTGTGTGTTGCAGTGGGAATGTTTTTTTCTTTGGTTAGTTTGTTTGTTTTCAGTATTTTAGATGCTGCAACATCTTGAGAACTGTTGTTTCAAAAACACAAGAGGCTTTTTTTTTTGTTTGTCTCGAGCTTTTTATCTTAGTGAGTTTTATTAGCAAGGAAAATGGATGGACCTTATTAAAAGTCCTGCGAAAGGCGGCGTGCTACGTCACAGGGGAGCAGGCTTAGGTTTTTATTCGTTTAGAGTGTCAATGTGCTCGTGACCAGGGCTTAGCACACACAAAGCAGTTTCTTCACAACATTTTGGTTTGGATTTTTGCAACACTTGCAGGTGAATGTTGTTTTACATAGTTTTGTGCTTAAGTAGAGTTATAAAAAATAACAGCAGTCAAAATGGTGTTTATGAACTAGAATGATGGACGTCTCTGGAAGTGAAATTCATTTCCTTCATTCATTCCTTTGTCCGAAAATTTGTCAAAGAGTCGTAGTAGGAGAAAAAGCCTTTGTTTTTTTGGTCCTTAGTTTCATGATGTTTGTACTGAGCCAGATAGGGTAGAACTCTCTCACACTCACAAAACTGTAATATCCCTCAGGAGGAGTTTGAGGGGTAGAGCCAGTCCTTGCACACGGGCCACCCAAAAACATTGCCAGCAACACTGGCTGTTTGATTAATTGGAATCTCTGCCTCATAGGATAAGTGTTTACTGTTCAGCCTTACCTGAAGCATTTTCCCAAACAAGGTTTTGTTGTTTTGTTTTCTTTTCTTTTGAAAAAGTCTATTTTCAGTCCTAAAAGGATCATTTGGGGTTTTGCTTCTTTGCTGCCAGAGATTCATAATGTTGTTTCTTTTTCATGGAAGAGCTTTATATAAATCTATACAAAATATTATCTAAGAGTGTAACCTTCATTTTGATGGCCTCATTACTGTTTTGTTGTTGTTGTTTATTTGTTTTGGTTTTGCAAACTTAGCTTTTAAAATAGCAAAGACACATGAAATTGTGGCTGTCAGTTCTGTAGTCCTTGATCCCTGCTAATATCTGCATTGTGTGTTCTTGCCTGAAGATGACTTTTATGATTTCCAGATTCAAGATTTATTTCATATTACGAACATATGTTTTGGCAACTGCTGTCATTTATCTCCTCATTTGGCCATTCTCTGTGTTTGCTGCAGGATATTTTCCATACGTATTCTTTGCTGTTGTTTTATTTCTCAACTCTGAAACGGACAGTGCCCTACAGATGACTTGGGGAGGTTCCAGCACTTTTTCTCCCATTCTAGCAGTGATTTGTCTTCTTGGAAGTTGCAGCTCTGCCTGGGTAAAGTGCAACAGACTTTTTGTGTTAGGGATGATGTCAGCAGGAGAGATAGCCTCAAGGGTCATTAAAAGAACATAGGACTTTTGACTGTTTGGATTTTACTGACTTTTCTCCTCTATAAAATACCATCCTGCTGAAGACAGATGGGTGTCTGCAGCAGTATGAGACAAACTTGGTGACCTCACTGTGTAGGATGATACAGCACCATCCCAGTGCCATAAGGATGCTCTTGACAGCTTTACAGATATGCATTAACAAGTGGCTTAAAATTTTATATAAATCCATGTTTGTCTATGAAAGTAATTGGCTTTTCAATATGAACTGCTGACTTTGCTTTGAGTTTTCAGTTTTGGTTTGAGCTGATTTTTTTCTATCTTGCCAAGTATAACTGAAATGAGTTGGTAGTCAAAACTTTTTTTGTGTGGTCTGTCCATCTATTGCTGACTTTAATGCAATGTTCTGTGTAAATGGTCTTAAATAAGAGGAGTATGGTAATATGTTTTGAATTAGTTGGTGCGATATATAGAGGGGAATGCGCAAAAAAAATTGGAAAAGGAAATATTGGGTACAGTGAGACTTATTGCTATTGTTTTAACTGAAATGCTGAAAGTTGAACTGAAAGTGTAATAACACTTGTAGAGGGAGATGTTTATGTACGATATTAAGATGAACCAAAGTCATTGCTAACATTTAATAAAATAAATATTTGAATGATGGGAAATATGAAGCCTTTGCTGGTAGCTTTTAACATTTCCAGCCTGTCTGCCTTTGCTTCATGCTAGGGTTCCTTCCCGAGGTTGAGGCTTAGTTGTAGAGCGGTTTGAACTGCTGGGTGTCACACATTTGACTGACACAAGAGCCAGGGAGCAGAGCGTTCAGCAGAGCAGTAGTAACCTCTGTTCTTCTTCACTCATCATCTTTTCATTTAGAATTCCCCATAGCTGTGAACAGGTTATCCAGGGTGGTTAACACACCTCTGCCTACAGTGTCTAAGCTGGTTGCATGGGTTAGGTTGGGCATTTTACCTGCATTCAAAAGGTGCTTTGCTGTCCTAGGCAGGTTTTCTAGCCTGGTCAGTGCTACCTGGGAGGTTTTGAGACTCCTCTGTCAGTAGTGCTATTACCTATGCTTGTACACTGGATATGTTTTATATTTACTAGGCTTTTTCTTTGTCCATATTATCTGACCATCCCTTCTCTCTCCTTTTCTGAATGATTGGGAGTTGACTATGGATTTTGTCCTATACTAGAGTATTTAGCATAGCGTCTAGGGACTAATTCATGAAACGGAGGAACTAACGTTTATTCTCCTGTCCTTTCTTTGAGGAGAAGTGTGTGTAGTATAGGTTCTTGGCTAGAATCCTTTCTGTTTTGCTTGTACTTGTGCATATGCACTACCTTACCTGCTGCTAAAGGTTTCTTGTTTAAAAAGTAGACAAATCACACAACTGGAACTAAATGGAGTGGTGACCAGGAGAAATGCATTTCTTTAAACTTACAGTAGTAAGGAAGTTGCCACGTTGAGCACATAGCCTTCTATCTCTCAATGCAGCCCTCCATCATGAGATCCTATATTCAAGTATAATTTTGAATGCGTCTTCCTCCATTATATAAGAACACTTTATGAAAGCTGGAGGAAGAATGTTGACATCCACTAGGTTGTGGTCTTTGTTCTGAGCAGTGTGATAATAACATTTTTGATTACAAATAAGATAAAATATACATTATTAAATGATCTGACTCTTAGATTCTGCCCTCCAACTGGAGACTGCAAATTAATATCTTCAAATTAAATTTAATGGAGCTCGAGTATAATTTCATGAGACACTGTATCAGTGGGCTGAAGAAGTTCTGGCCCTTTGCCATTCATTGCTATTTCTGCACAGCCATTTGTCTCCTCTCCACTCTGGACTGTAAACTAAATTACGGAATCTAACTGGGATAAGAAGAATATGTTATTAGTTATGGAGTAACAGCCACGTTGGTTCTGCCTTGTAAAAGGCACATATACTGTGATCGTGAGTGCTCACTGTCCAGAAGTGCTCGTGGGAAAGGGAGATGTAAAAGAAATAAGCTCTTCTCATTCTGAAGCATTTTAGTTCTTCCAGGATGCTAGATACATGATCTGGTAAAGCAGATGCAAGTTAAAGAAAGGAAAAACAACCAAGGAAGAAATACATCAAGAGAGTTAAATTTCATGTGGTGGATGCTGGGATTTAGGAGCCGAATCAGTAAAGCTGAAATGTTTGATGAGTCCAAGTGATGGTATGCAGCAAAACATTTACAAAATGAGCTTAGTCACCTTTGTTTAATGATACAAAAACAAAATGTTTAAGTATGAGGACTTGTCTGATTTCTTTCCAAGTAATGTCTATTTTGAAAATCCCATTTCAAAACTTTCTTCTAAAAATCTGTGTTCTCCATCTTTGTCTAAATATTTATTTTTCTCTTGTAAAGGCAAAGACTTGTCTGCATGCAGGGATGAGCTAGCTTACGGAGATTGCGTTGATGAAGGAAGTCCCCTATCCCTATGTATCAGCTGGAGATGCAGTTTGTGGAAGTCCTACTAGGTTAACTTCAGGCAGAATTTGTCAGAGTAGGTCAAACAATTTAAACTATTAGTATGAGCTAATTTGACTATCCTGTGTGCTCACACAAGGGCTGCAGAATCAGTGGCTTTCGGTAAAGAGGTGGTAAGGAATTGAGGTGAAGTCAACTCCAGATGATTCTCCATAAAACAGCCTAATTAATGAAAAAGGATATGTTACCTTACCAGAGAGTTGTTCTCCTGGAGATAAATACTGTATGTCCATGTGGGACCTGCAGTTGAACTTGCAAGTGGGGAACTGAACTTCTCTGCCAGTTTAACTCCATAATGACCTGGAGCCCCTGGCTCATTTCTCTGTTAGATCTCTTGCAACCTTACATCCCCTATTTACACTTACTTTAGTTAGCCTTGCTTGGTGTTTCAGTGTTTGAAGGGCCTTCAGCCAACAGCATAATCATGCAAGTTTAGTGTGGAAAAGAAATGAAATTGCTGGAAGAGAAAAGACCCTGTGGGGTAGAGTATACTGCATGTTGGGAGCAGAGTATATGTAAAAACTTCTTTAGCCCAAAACTTCATAGTGAAGGGTTACAATTAAGGCTTAGTTTCAAACATGGATGGTTGGTCTTCATCATCTCTGCTGTGTCAGTGCATTCACGTACAGTGTGTAGTCTGTCCATACTCTGTTTACTGAACAGCTGTAAAGCCTAGCTACTGGCTCATCTGTCTTCCTTGATTGTGGCTGCCTTTTACAGCCACTTAATTCTCCTCCCTACTCATCTGAAAAATTAATTACATCTCATTCCTGAAGTGTTTGCTGTGCTGCACCACATGTGATTCTTAAAACGTTGTATTGGGGCCACAAATACATACCCATAGTGAGCAAAAGTTTTGAAACATGCTGGAATCCCTGCTCACAACTGTACTGTTTGCTGCTTTGAAGAGAGAGCTCTGTTTTATTTAGCCACGTATATATTAAGGAACCCCAAAGTGTGGTTTCATGGTTATCATAAACGAGCCAGTCTAAATCTCAGCTACTGCCCAAAGTCACAGTCCTTTTTCTTCCACTTTCATGTAGCCACACATGGATCTCCTCCTCTCCTGTGTGTTGGTGTCAGAGGTTACACAGCTGCACCATGAATCAGATCATGCCTCAGAAGGGCTGAAAAAAATTTGGGGCCTTTTTTTTTTTTTTTTTTTTTTTGAGGATTTGTTCTCAGCAATGAGATCCAACTGGCTGTGTGGCTGTACAATCAAGCGGTAGCGCTGGCGTAAGAGAGGGGATGTGAGGAATCATTTCCTGCAGTAGTAGCCCTGGCTTGTCAGTGGCTGCTCAGCTGACTGAAACCACAGTCTATGTTTTTTTTTTTTTTAAAAAAAAGGGCCGAGGGGAAGCTTGACAGAACAGTTTATTCATTAAGGCTACTGATTTTCCTATTCTGGACCCTGTTAGAGGCTGAAGGTCAGAGAATATTGGTAGTTCCTTGTAAGGAACTAGAGCTAGAGCTTGTCACCTTTGCCTGTTTCCCAGCAGCCGCGCAAGAATAGACATATAATGATGTTCCATAGTCTCCATTCCTTTTTTTTTTTTTTCCAACTTATTTTCAATAAAAAGGTAATAGTTTTCCTTGCAGAAGGAGAATACTGTTATTTCTCAGATGAAGTGGCATTCTTTCTGAGTTGTCACTCTGATGGGAATGTTTATCTTCCTCTTGCAGTATTCATGTGGTCTATTGCTGTGTGAAAATCTTGCTTTAGCTGGGAATTGCCTTCTTGTCAAACAACCCTGTACAGCATCTGACATTAAGTGTGCAGGACCGTAAAGTGGATGTGTTTGTGTTTAGTCAGTGCTTTTCACTGTGACACCCAGAAGGTTTTAATTCATGTGTAAGAGAAGGCTAAACCACAGCAAATATACGTTAAATAACTCAGAAGAAGAAAGGGAGGACGAAAGGGAGTTGGTGTTTAGGATCTTCTCTGTTTTACTCTTTGATCCCAGGTGTGGCTGAGGTCATTTATTTCAGATATTCGTACATAGATTTTATTAGATATATAGTGAATATTGCAAAGATAAAGGTCAATGATAGTTTGAATCAATCCATTTCTTGGTTTAATGTGATGTATTTCAGTAGAGAAGAGCTGAAGGGCCAATTTAATATGCCAGCGTAGTTCAAGCGATGTGGATGTTAGATCCTGACAACTGCACAGAAGCCGGGCTTTTTTTTTTTTTTTTTAAGACTAACCTGGGAGTTGAGGGAGAAGCTAAATTCTTTGAACACAGTGTTCCTAAATCCTTTGTTTGAAGCAAATTTAGTGAGTTCTTAGTTCTTCAGAGTAAGGTATGGTTTTGTATGTTTGTTTTAAGCTGTGGTAAAAGCCTTATTGTTCGTATTGCAAGTTCCAAAAGCTTGGCCAAGGAAGTAGGATATATGAAATTTTGGCCCATACCTCTGAGATGAGGCAAAGATTTGGTGACAATCTGAAATGGGATTGATAAAGGACAGCAGGAGGCAACTTTGCCTGAGCTAAGCACCGCAAGCGTGTTTTCATACCTTGCCTTTAATAGAGTGAGGAGCCAGGAAAAGCAGAAGACTCTCAGATGAGACCTTTGCATGTTGGTGTGTTATCCGGTGTGGGTCTGGCTGCCATTTGGCCCAAACCACTAATCTTGCCTCATTTTCTGTATTGCTGAAGTCCTGCAGTCTGTTAGAAAGCAGCAAGCTGGTGATTCTTGGTTACAAAATGTCAGTCCTTGCAAGTACCGAAAAGTGATTTGCTCTCGCAGTTACTGCTAACTAAAAATATGTTATATATATGAAGAACAGATTGTATGTTTGACACTAACTTCTTTAACTTAATGAAATATTGCAAATGGAAGCCAAAAATGAGGGGCTGTGTTTCATTAGGCTATTTAGAAGAGTGCAAAAGTATTGCAGGTGAGAAGAATCTGCATTGTTAAAGTAGGCTCTGCTCAGTTCATGATATGCCAACTTCTTTCACCTTAAATTAATAGACTTAGCAGAGGTGTCTGAGCTAGATGGGAACAGACTTGAGAAAAGTTCTGGTTTGACAAGGCTGGCAAGTAAAGGTTGAGTCAGGGGAAGTCGTTTTTGAGGTACTTATTAAATTAGTGCTTACAAAGGTGGGTATGACAAAAGTGCCGCTGTTATATAATAGCGGGCAGGAAGAGGTAAGGTCATCCCTCTTGTGTCAGGAAATCCTCCAGGTGGGAAATGGAGCTTTAAGGATACATTTTCAGTGCTGAAAAGGGGAGGAAAACATTCCCAGTTTATGAGTTCAGAGTCCAACATCAGATTAATATCATAAAAGTATGATTTTTTTTCTTGTGCAAGAATTAAAAACAAGAATAACAGTAGTAGCCATCTGTCCAGGGTTATGCTTTCATTTTATTCATTTTCCCTGAGTAATGTTATGAGTGTTTTCTTCATTAGGGTCACAAGCTTTACAAGCTTTCATTTCAA
>JAUBNY010000666.1:11183004-11223282 GCA_032275445.1 Crypturellus soui | reverse complement strand
TTTTATTCATTTTCCCTGAGTAATGTTATGAGTGTTTTCTTCATTAGGGTCACAAGCTTTACAAGCTTTCATTTCAAATGTTGAAATGCTTGGGAGGTAAAACAAATCAGTACATGAGATTTGGCTAATAGAAAGGATAACAAATGCACAACAAATGCACCTTAAGTTTATGTAACAAAGCATTTCAAATGCATTTGGAAATATAAGTAATGGTTTCAATAGATTGGGTTGACAAGTGTGTTTTGTCATAAGTGAGATATCAAAGAACATCAAGAAGTTCCTCAAAAGATCTGTTTTAAAGTGCCTTTCAGGTGACATCACTAATGCCAGCAGGTAATTTCCAGGGAGGAGACGGGCTGCTATGAAGCAAAATGAATTTGTTAGGTGAAGTTTTTCCATATCTGCAAGATACATCAACTACTTACCTACTTTTTCATGGATATGCATGAGTGTTTATGAGAATCTGTTTTTTTCCACAGTTTCTTTACTATTACCATTGTGGAACTGTGGAATTTGTTGCTGGTCTTTAAGCTGTGCATGCAGGAAAAAAAATTAATTTCTATTTAAAAAGGAAAAGTGAGTGCTTTTAAATTACACATGCTTCATAGTTTTCAGAAAAAAAAAAAAAACAGAATATTTTCTTCAGATGAGGTAATCCTAATCTGAGGCCACATAAACTAGTAAATGTTACAGTCAGGATTTCAGTCTGTTTGCAGATCACGGTGTTGTTGCAGCACATTCATGGCTGATGTTCCATATATGCAACTGGTTTGTTACAGAAGACATGATGTATCATGGGCGGGAGCCCTCCGTTCACAGCTGCTGACATTATGTCCCAATCTCTTTCCCGTTAGTGTTTTGTCAATGGGTATTGTTTTGGTTGCTGACTTATGCTTTTGAATAGGCAGTCAAAAGTCCAGGGGATGTTGGTTTGCATTAAACAAATGCAAAGGACACGTGCAGATCAGGGGTAACAAAAGACGCTTTTTAAAAAAAATATACAAAACTTTATAACACAGACCAGACCAGAAGTCAGAATTGGGCTTCGTATCTTAGTTAATGGGAGTGAGAGCAGACACAGTATTCCCAGAGCAACCAGATTGATAGACTGATCAGAGCAGCATCCAGGGTGAACTAGAATTCAGCACCATCCTGCTTTTGCCATCAGCATTTAAGCATCAAATCCCCCTCTTTATAGCTTATGCCATGGGTTAAAGTGCCAGGTACTGTAGGGCTTCTTCCTGGATCTGTGGATTTCTTTTTGAAATAAGACTTGAGTTACAGTTTAGGTTAAAGATGGGATCATGGTCCTACTAATGTTTGATGCTACACTAGCGTTCTTTTTAGCAATAAGAGTGCCTTAGTGCCAAATGATGCAATTTTAAATGTGATGTATTCTCTAGTCACATTTATATTTGGATATACTGGGCTTTCTGAGTGAAATCCTGATTAATATGGAAAGGGTCAGCAATCTGACTCTGTTCTGAGACTCAATTTTGTGTTTGTATCGTTGGCTTTTTTATATCTTTCACAAAGAACCTTAGTTCCAAGGCACGTCTTCCCTTTGCCAAAATTCCACATGATCCTGCCTTCAAGGAAACAGAGCCATTTATAGCCGCCTGGAAGAGCCTTTTTAAAGCAGATTTCTGGTACCAGTAATTTTAACCCATAAAAGGTGAATGGAAATGAGTCATTCCTAGAGCAGATAATAACCATATTTCTCTTGCTTTTTTATTCATCATGAAATTCAGGATTTTTGCTTTCTGTATTTAATGGGATGCCAGCTACCAAGGGTATGCATACGTATGGTAAAGCAGGTATTTTGCCTCAAATTAATTAGTGTTTATTTGGGCAGCTATCATAATTCATACTCAGTACTTGTGAACATACTTCATAATTAGATAATAAGATCTCACTGTAGCATTTTATCATTTTTCTGCAAAATGGGAAAAAAAAAACCCTTCACGAGTTTTATAGTAGTTTGTGATGTAACTTCTGCTTTTTTTCTTTCTTCTTGTAGACTTGTTTATACATGTACGCATGTGCACGCACATACACACACACAACGTAAATGATCAGGTATTTTGAGCTAAATATGTTAATGTTGGTTCTGCTGTCTCAGCTCACTCTAGAGAAGCACCAAATGCTGCTGCTCTGCAGGCTAATACATATGTAAATATATAGCCAGTCATTGAGATGTTTTTCCTTAAAAATCTTCTCCCCTAGTTTTGTTAGAAATGTTCTTTACCTTTAGGTATTTTTAGGAGGAAGAAGGCAAAAGATTATTTTATATCAGGAAACCTGTTCCTGGTCCCATATAGAAATCTAGTTTCTGGGTTGAGGGAGGATACCAGAGAAATTGGCCAAAATCAAAAATGTCACTGATTCTTATGGAGGTTGTGGTTTGGATTTTGGGAGTTTAAAATACTTGCTGTTTAAGCCACGTTCTGTTTATTTATTTTATTTGGGAAGAGAAGGTTGCAAATAACCAAAGCAGTACTTCACATACAAACTTAAAATTCACACTGTATTTCATAATGTATTTGCTTATGTGGAAATCTTGAAGTGTCCTTGGAAATCATCCTACCTTGGTTTTGCAGCATCTTGGCCTGTTTTCCAGCACTTGCCTTTTTGTTCCTGGCAAGCCGCCCTCTTAGCTCCCCAGTCAAGCACGTGAAACCATGGATGCTCTGAATAAAATTGCATCCTATGACCATCATGTGAGCAGAGCTGCTCTAGTGTTATTAACTGACCTTGCAGTTGGTTATAACTGCTTTGAATGGTTTAAGAGACTGTATTGCTGCCTTGAAGTTCAGCTCCAATTTAAACTGCTTTCCAATGAATTTCCAGTGTTAGATGGAAATGCTGTGATTTAAAAAAGGCTGTAGATAAGCAAAGTCTGGACCAGTTAAGTCTTTACTGCTTGTCAACTTAAGCGTCTCTTCTCTATCACTTTCACGTTTATAGCTAAACCCTTTCCAAAATAGAGTTAAAACAAATCTTAAATGTGTAAATCTTAAATTTCTGCCAGAAAATGCCCTGTTAACTGAGAGGCCTATTTCCATGTTAAAATGGGTAGTATTAAAAACTGCTTTGCCAGTACAGCTGTGTGAAGAAGGGGTGAAGGGCATTAGGATTCTGTGAGATAATGATAGTGGAATTAACTCCCGTTGCTCTAAGTTCCCTCCCCAAAGCACTTTATGCAATGTAGGGGAACCCATCATGTAAAAAATCTTTAAAGTAGATGTATAAATATCCAGTAATGTAGAAGTGGAGACGATGAGTGGCTGGGACAATATGTTGAAAATCGCTGCTCTTGTTACATTTGAGGACAATGTTGGCACAGGAGGGATCCTACTGGAAGTGTTGCAATTCTGGGCATCGCGTTGCCCAGTGTTCTAGCTGTGTTATTCTGCTTCAACTGTACTTCAGCTACACAGCTTTCACAGATCCAGCACTGGAGTCTTTCTTTAATAGCTGTGTTGGCTTATGTTAGCTTGAGATTTATGTGAAAGACCTTTTTGGTATGAAGGCGACTCTTTAGCTCAGCCTGATTCGTTTACACACTTATTTATTATTTATATATTTTAAAGAATCTTGGGAGTTCCCTTTTGTCAGCTAAGAATCCATACCAAAGTAGTTGAGAAGGAGAAAAACGGCACATGGGGTGACTTGGCCTTGCTTGTTTCAAACAAATTTTGCAGTTGGGAAGTTTTGAGATGCAGCATTTGCTGCACAGGCGTTCTCTGAGGAGGTGGTAGATTTGTTGTTGATGATGGTTGTATCGACCACCTCGGATTGTGGAGCAGGCTGCCAGGATTTTGGCTTCACCCACCCTTTGACAGGAGGTACTTTGCCATTTGGTTTGTGCAATGGTATTTCTCAAGGTTCTCCAGCTTTGCAACTGCAGTTGACTTGCAGTGGGTTGTAGCTGTGATAGAATCAGGTGGGCGTGATGGTTTTTGACTGACTTACCAAGGAGGCTTGATCACATGTGTATCCTGGATCCTTCTGGATCAGTCACTATGCCCTGAGGTAACACTGGTTCAGGCTAGGTATTTTTTTTTTTTGACAGTAAATCACTGCTGTTGCTTTAAAATGTAAGGGTGAAGTGTCAGTTTGTTAAACTGCCAGGATCTTTATAGGAGCTCTCTGCTGACACCAGGCAATCTTTCTTGTGCTCTTAATAGAGAACATCCCTCTTGTCAGCATTCAGAGCCGGGTGTGTTAGGAAGCAGGAGCAGCTCATGTTTGTTTTGAGAACTGTCCCTTGGCATTTATTCCCTTGCCCTTCTTTAAACAAAAAACTAACCCTGTGCAACTGTGTTATTTATCACAGTCCAACTTTTGCGCTTGAAAGGAGTATAGTGTAGAGAGTAGTCTGAGGGGTATTTAGTATGTATAGACTTGGCAATTGGAATTGGCTTAGGAAAAAATGTTGATCTTAAAATATAAACATTTTATGCTACTTTTGATTAAATGTCCCCTGCCCAGAAGGGAATCTGTAATCAGAAAGAAATAGTAAACCTTAAGCTTGCAGCAAGCAGGCGGTTTCTGTGGAACTGGGGAGACCTTTAGTTCAAACCCTTGCATTGCCTGATTGAGAGTAAAAGCTTAAAACCTCCTTGAAAGGGAGAATGTTCTAATCATCATGCAAAAGGCTTTGTTAAGGTGTGTACTCCATGTATTTTCCCTATTTGAGCTGTCATCTATAAATGTGTGTCTATATGAAGTGTGTGTATGCAGGGAGATGGGAGAAGTGTATGTGTGCATGCTTTAGACACAACCTTTTACTATATAAAGTGTAATATATCCCTCATTTTAACCTTTCTTTTTTTCATTAAAACACGCAAATACCAAGTCCATAATCTAAAGATAGTCCTAGAAAAGAAATCAGAAGCTGGGCTTTTTCAGCATCTTAACCTAGCCCCGTGAGCATTAGGCACTTTGATATTGAGTGCACAACTGCTAGGGAGTATTGCATCTGCCTGTCTCTTTCTTACTGGGGCTTTACTAGGTAAAATTTTTAAAAGAGGTTGGCTTCTTTCCTGTGTGAAAGGAGAATCATTTTTTAATCTTGAAAATTTTGCAGGGCAGCAAAGGCAATTCCTGTCCACCCCTTCCCTTCACTGTATATCCACAGGCATTACTTGTTTGCCCTCATGAATTTTCACAGAGTGGTTTTTTTTTTTTCTGGCAGATTTGTCACGGAACAGGCTGTCAGAGCTCCCAGCAGAAGCATGTCACTTTGTTTCCCTCGAGAGCCTTAATTTGTACCAGAACTGCATTCGATACATCCCAGAGGCTATTCTGAACTTACAGTCTTTAACATTTCTAAATATCAGGTAATCTCTATCTTAAAGACCTTGATTTAGCATCAGTAGTCTGAGTTTATGCATCTTGGAACATTAATAAATTATACAGTCATGGTGTGCAACCATTGTTCTGTTATAGTGCATGTCCCTGAAACAAAGAAGTCTGAACCAGACATACAGACTTAGACTGATCAGGGAATGCAATGATTAAAAAGTGGAAAGTGAAGAAGACAGCTTAATTCCATCCTAAAGGACTCACAAAACAAATTTCAATAATTGGCATGTGAAAGAGATATGCTGATGGAAAAGAAAGGATGGACTTTTTGCATAGTCCTTATTCACCTCTGAACTGCTAAATATGATTTACTGAATTTCCATTTATGTTGGCTGTACTATTGGCTTTTGAAAGAGCTTTCTCAAGCATTTAATGCTTATCTGCTTGCACTGAAAACTAATTGCCAGAGTAGGGGCTGTTGATGAAATTCCACTGTGTATAGGATTCTCTCTTTTTAGAAACAATGTTTTAAGAGGTGTGGAAAGTTCCTAGCCATAAACTGACAATGATGCCAAACAAGAAAAGAAATCAGGCAATTTCTTTCTGGCGTTATATTTTGCCATTTGAATTTGTTTGTGTTTCTTTATTATTAGTATTATTATTAACTATGAGAATTGCAGGAATAGGATGTGAGTCAGCTATGGATTTCCTATTGCTGTGATCTCTAGCAGGTGCAATTATTGTCCTTTTAACAGCTGCAGTTGGTTCACCTACTACTCAGAACTGTTTTTCTTCTACCAGGGAAATGTAGGCTTCAGCCATGAAAAGAACTTACACCATATTTTGGTAAACATCAGCATCTGATTTTGTCCTTAGTTAAAATCATAAGCTTCTGATAGTCCAGTCACTACTGCTTGCTATGTTTTATTTTTAAAGAAAAGCTTTTCCTTTTATAAATTATTCTCATCCTGTCTGATTCATTCTGCGAGGTTACAGTCCAGTCATATGGCATCACATTTGCTTTAATAGTAGTTTATTGCAAAATGTGCAACACTGGATTTTGAAACAACCAAATCTCTTATACCACGATTCTTGATCCACATGACCTACTGAATATTTACAGTGTATTTCTAATTGAGTAAATAATGACTTCCTCTATGGGTTTTATATGTGTTGGCCTGCAACAGTAGCTATCTGAAAGGATTTCACACTGTGTTCAAATATATTATGTTGTGACAGAGCATGATCAGTTATCAGAAGCACTTAAAGCCCTGAAAATGTTGTGTTCCCCCACCTGTGATTTTCGATGAATCCAGTCAGTTAGTACCTCATCCTAAGAGTTTATTCACTCATAACTTGAAAAATTGAGTAATGAAGGTTTCATTATACTAATTTTACAGTAATAAGAGAGCAGTTGAGCTGATAATTAGGACTTGCTTTCAGTACATAATTTCAGTACATCTTTCACATCAGGCAATTTTGCATTGCAGTGAGATGATGATGAATTTCTTTTCTTTCTGTCCAAAAAGTCGAAACCAGCTTTCCACACTTCCAGTACACCTGTGTAGTCTACCACTAAAAGTTTTGATAGCTGGTAATAATAAATTGGTTTCGATACCTGAAGAAATCGGACAGCTCAGACAGCTGACAGAGCTTGTGAGTATGCAGTTATTTTTTTAACTATTGCTATTTGATCTTTAATTGATGTGTTTAGTAGGTTCATATGTGTTTCAGAAGAAATAACATTTTTTTAGCTAATTAAAAATAATGCAGTGATTTAGGATCTTGTCTTAGAATATGAGAGATCAGAATTGTTTCTTGTTCTTCTAAGAATTCTGTGATTGTAAACTGTCACTTGGATGTCATATTCAAGTAATGGAAATCTGCTTTGGCCTAAGAAAGACTGATTTCTGTCATTTTATCTCCATTTTTTTTTTTTTTGCTTAGCAATAGAGATATTAGAAAAGAATATGAAATATCATGAGAGACTTAAGAAAATTGATTTATGTGTGGAAAAGATACCTTGCTTTGGGGAACAAATGAGCCACATCACTGCAAGAGTTTCCCCTACTTCTGAGGGAGTCTGTAGGGAATTAGAGCTCCTGGTGTGTTTTATTCTGGCACGAAACTTTCATGTGGGAAGTTGCACCCTCTCAAATACCATCAAGTAACTTAAGTAACTTGAAATAGACTTACACATCTGAACGCTTAATTTTTTGAAGTTTCTATTCCGTCCTGTATTTAAAATGAAAATAATGGTCAGCTCAGAAATGAGTTGAGAATTAATAAGTCCAAGCATCCAAGGTGTTACATAAATAGTTGTCTCTCTTCTTTCAATCCCTAAATAAAACACCATGCCTCATAGTTAAGAGACTTACCAGTTAGTGGCAGTAATGTCAAAACTGCTAACTCTTTATTCTTGCTTTGTAGGATGTGAGCTGTAATGAAATACAGACAATACCTCCACAAATTGGCAATCTGGAGTGCTTGCGTGACCTAAATGTCAGAAGAAATAATTTGGTGCGTTTACCTGAAGGTGAGATAAAAGGCTGTTGGTCGTAACAGCAAAAAAATTGAACCCTTCCAGATGCTTTTTGATGTTTTTCTTCTGCTCCTGAGAGCTAGATGCAGGTGCATTTAATTAATCATTTTGTAAAACACACTACTGAGGGTTTTTTATGCTCCTTGTTTGTAAACCTGCTGAACTAGATATTGATTTTCCATCTCCAGAGCTTGCTGAGTTGCCTTTGATTCGGTTAGATATCTCCTGCAATAAAATAACAACAATCCCTGTTTGTTACCGGAACCTCAGACATCTGCAGACCATCATGTTAGAGAACAACCCCCTCCAATCACCCCCTGCACAGGTAAACTGCAGCGAGGAATTGGGATTAACATTTTATCTGAAAAGATTATATTAGAGCCTTTATTTAAGAACAAGTTTAAATAATGTTTATGCGCTAACATTTGTAAATGTACATTGCATTTGAAGAAGTTCTTCCCATGCTGATGGCATTAGTAGATTCTAGGTTATACCTAGAATCCCACTGTGAGCATCTTGCTAATATTAGCCAAAGATTTCTAATAGCTGTAGTTTCAGGAGAGCTATGGGAGGGAGGAAACAACTGTTAGGCAAAATTGGCTTAGTGCCACTCAAATGTTAACATTTACCCTAAGGACCCAGTTCTGTTATGTATCCTGTTTCATTTTGCAGTAGTGTACTCACATCAGCCTTTGGGCTAGAAACTGCAATATGGTCAGTGACTAATTTAAATTTTAATGTGACTGTATAAGCCCTTCAGTACTACAGGTTCCACTGTGAACTGCTGCTTCTGAATCAGGAGTGGCTTATGCTAAAACCTGTAGTTTCTTCCTGTAGAATGCAAAAACAGCTGCTGTTGGCTTCATTCACTTCCAATTTGAGCATGCTTTGGCAGTCTGCCACTGCCATTGAGAGTTAGGCATGGGTGGTATATGCATCTTTTCTGATGCCAAGTTATAAATTCTGGTGCTTATAAAAGCTTATATCGTTTGCCTGGTGAAACCTTGGTATTTAGATGCTGAAGTTGCGTGCGGGGCAGATGTACATGGAAAACAACTTCCATTTGTTTGTCGTGGGCTCCCTGTGACACTCCACTGTAGCTGTTTCTCTAAAATGCAGAAGGGTTGGAAGAAAAGATGCATTGGTTGATATAAATGTGCTCATTGATTACTCACAACAGCAGTTTAAGTGTCTTTCGAGTACTTTGGAAAGAGTACTGTAAATTTTTTTTTATTTGCTCTTTTTTATTTTTAGATATGTATAAAAGGAAAAATTCACATATTTAAATACCTAAACATAGAAGCATGCAAGATAGCTCCAGACTTGCCTGATTATGATAGGAGACCCATGGGGTTTGGATCCTGGTAAGTTTGGTACAATATAAATTCTGTGTTTTGATGTTGTTTCTGAAAGCTTGGTAGCTATCTGAATTTGAAAAACTAGATCCAAAGATTGTTCATTGATCAGTGCATTGATGGAAGTATCTTTGAAGAATATCATTCGAGTTATCTCATGTTGCATTCTAGCATGACACTGCTATAAAGAAGCAAAAGTCCAGAAGAAAAGGTAGGTAATATCATATGTAAGGCAGTGCTCGCATTAACATACAGAAGAAGAGTGTGCTGGTATCTTCAGAGAACAAGGTTATGCTTTCATGTTAGTAACAAGTGTGTTTACTTTGCAAGATACTAATATTTTCTGCACACTTACTGAAGTATAACTCTACTGTGATTTTTACTCTTTTGTACAAAAATTGTAACTGCTTTGCTGAAACCATAGGTGCAAATGCTGATGTCCACCCCATTAGTAAACTGTTGCTCTTTGCAAATTTTCACTTGGCACAATTGTTTACCATCAAATATTGAAGTAGTCAGCCGTATGAGCTGCTAAATTAAGACAGAGAGAAAGCAGGAGTGCAGGTTTATAACTTACAGAAAGCGGGAGTACAGATTTATAACTTACAGAAGGGAGGTAGTGAAGAATAAAGTTAAATATATTTTTAAATTACCTTGGAAAATGATGATAAGATGTGGAGGAGTAAGTTGCAAAAGAATGTGCCTCTGTCTTAGCAGTAATAAAACACAAATCAAAGGACCTGACAGTAAATCATGATGAGTTAGAGATTTATGAAGGAGAATTTGCATGTAGTCTGACGGAAGGATTCTTCATCAGCACTGAGTGTTTTGAATTATTTTTCTAGAGGAGGTCAATGTGAGTATCGTAATTATGAGTGTTACTCTGTTTCCTGGAATATAAGCTATTGCTGGCAGGATCACTGCCCTCATCTTACAAGATATGCCCTCCTCTTACTGAAAAGAAATAACATTTTGGCTCTAAATGGTAAATTATATTGCTCTGTTGATGTTGAGCATAGTTTTTTGTTTTTTTTTTTTTTTAAGAGAAACACCAATAAAATCAGAGAGAAACTATATTATTGTCTGTACTTCTGTTCTGTCACTACACAGAACCAGTTCAGGATACTTCTTCTAGCTTCACCTCCAGATTCAGCTGTGTGAATTGAACTGATTCTGTTGTCACTGAGCAATTTCATGGTTGGTTTTACTTCCTCAGCTGAAAAAGAGAGTTGTTTTTCTTTCTCCTTATTTGCTGTTAAGGTAGATGATCTTTTCTGTTCAACTACAAGACCGTGAGGATAAAACTGTTTGGACTAACCAAAATTCTATGCAGGTGTAAGAGTTTAGTACTTTGTGTCTGTTTGAAGGACCTAGAGCTGTGTAAAAGTAAATCTATATCTAATGTATACATTAGCCACTTCTGCAGCTCTTCATCCATTTTTTTTTTATTTTAGCTTGTCTGAATGTGCAAACAGCACAACGTGGTAGTCTGTCATTTTGTTCTACAAAATCCTGTGCATGCCTCTGGCACTGCATACATAACAGTAATAGCAGTCATATAAAAATAAGTATTTCCTGAAAGAGGGGTATTAGAGGGAGTAACAACTTGAGTGCAATACTAGTGAGAAAATGACTTGCAATTCAGTCATGATGGGGTGGAGCAATTAGCTTCCTGAAGCTTCCTGAAGTTCGCTTTTCCTTGCGTATTATGCAGTAATTACTGCTGCGCTTCTCCCTGGGGCATCGAGTGCCATGGAACAGTTGACGCTTTGTGAAGTGCCATCTGCAGCGGGTCAGACAAGTCCCATTGTTTCTGTGCTCTAACTAGCTGCAGCAGTTGCCAGACTTGACATCTGTGATGGCCACACTGCTGAATTACGTAGTTTCTGAGCCCAGAAACTTAGAGAAGAACTGGGTGGCTGTTCCGTTAGTGTGTGTTGTAACCCGTGACACTTCTCGTGCCTTTGTCTAGAGGTGTCCTTGACAAAGTCAGAGTCTGTAAATAAAAACTCTACTTTTATGTTATTCAAGTGCTGATGGATTATTTGAAATTACTGTCCTGCTTTCTGTGTGTTTTCTTAGGCAGTTCTGATATGGACAATGATTCTATAATGCTGTGTACCGTTCTCTAGAAGATGTATATTCTGATACAGCTATACTCATAGTAATTTTACATGATTTTATGATTGCTTATAAGAAGACTCAGGAAAAGAAGGCAAAAGTGTTATTCAGCCAAACATTTGGTTTGGCTCCTTAATGAAATAAGAGATGACTTTTGCAATTTTCTGTGTCAAGATTGCTGTTTGAAGATGTTTAAGTATAGGTAAATTCTTTGGATTATATTAGCACTTAAAACGCTAGACAGTGGCAGGTGGATGCTTGACTGACGGATAGGAATGGTTGTAGCTATGAACACGTAGCTTCTTGTTCTATGCAGCAAATGCAGTATGATGCTTTCTAATAGGCTGAGTCTGTGAACGGGCTCCAGCTGGGCTTGGAAATCTATTCATCTTTTCGTTCTGTAATAGCTGAGATTTTTTTTTTTGCAGTAATGTTTACACAGCAGTAACTAAATTTATGTGTTTGACAGCCATGAAGAACTTTATTCCAGTCGTCCATATGGAGCACTAGATTCTGGCTTCAATAGTGTGGACAGTGGAGACAAAAGATGGTCAGGGAATGAAGTAAGTGTTGAAGTTTTATTTATGTTGAATGCAAGTACAAGAAGGAGATATGATAAAAAGAGTAGATTTGGAAACATGCTTGGTAGATAACATCATAAGTTATTTCGGAGCAATAAAACTTGCACACTGTAAGTTTTACTGCTCTGAAATAACTTACAATTTTCTTGAGAAAAGCAAACAATTTAATTACCCAATTTATACAATTTTATACTGGATGAAATACAAAGTTGGAAATAATAAAAGGTATGTGTAAAACAGTGCATGACCAATGAATTTATTGGAATGTAACAGGTAGTGAAAAGGGGATTTCTGTTTAAACAAAACAAAAAGTGAATAACCGTATCATATTACAATGTTGAGTCATCTTCAATTATTCATAAATTATTGTTTCTATCAAATAAATCAGGACTGAAAATTAAGCTTCAAAAGTGAGATGGAAGTTTCATAATCTTACTTTACAGATTTTATTTAAAATGCTAAAAATAAAATCGCTTTGTCATTTATAAGGGAATTATTCTTCCTAGCAAGAAACTCCCTCTTCCTTTTGGAAGAACTAGAAAAGGCAGAAGCCAAGACACAAGGTTTCCCTGAAAGCTACACTCCCTATACCTGCTTGTGCCCCCGCCTGTTTATTTGGAAGAGCTCTAGTACCTCCATCCTAGGATATTTTAAATCACCTGCAGATATTGCAAAGACTGTAGGCCAATCAATTTTTAGGAAAGCTTAAATAAGTGTTGTTTAAAAACAATATGTCTTAGCTGTATTTTGCTTTAAATTAGTGTTTGTGGGCACAAGGCAGAAGAGTTGAAATGAAAGGAGAGATGGCAGCAAAGCAGCTGAGCTAAGCAGCACAATAAGATGTTTCCAAATAAAAGTGTGTTCGTTTCTTGATTTCACTGTTTGCTTTTAAAGCCTACAGATGAGTTCTCTGACCTCCCTTTGCGTGTGGCAGAGATCACTAAAGAACAGCGACTGCGAAGAGAGAGTCAATATCAAGAAAACAGAGGTAGCACAGTCGTAACTAATGGTGGAGGTAAATAGTGATCTATCTTAGTATGTTTATTGTCTGTCATTCCAGAATATTTGCTGTAAATTGTTTTAAGAAGAAGAAATAGAAAATTCTAGGTGGAATTACACTGAAAGACCACTGCGTGTACAGTATAGTAAGGGTGTTACAAGGTAAAATGGAGTAATTAGGATTGAGATTATATGTGAATCGTTAGATAAATCGGTTTTTGCATATGTGCGATACTTGTTTCCAGTTACTTCAAACTGTGTTTTGGAATTGTGAATTTCACTGCGTGGGGTTTGCTGCTTGAGCTAATGGGAAAAACTTGCAGTAGGAGTAAATTGTCCATGACCCGTGTCAGAATGAGTCGTTTTGCCAGAGAATTTCGTATTTCCAAGCAGTAGAAATGTGTTTAGATAGAAACCTTGTGTTTCTGTCCAAACACACAAGTATTTCTTAGCAAGTTACCCTTGTACTTCATCAAGGTGATAGTGCTTCCCTCAAATGAGCTTCCAATAATCCTTGCTATCCCTTACCTGCATGCAGTTGCTATCACCCTGATTTTGGTGCTATCACCCAATTTTAGTATTCTTCCAGGTCTTTGCTTTTGTTCATCCATTCTCTCTCCTGCATACTGTTTGTTACTGGATGTCTTTCTCATTCCAACAGTCTGATTATTTCAGCCTCTTGCCCAGTGGCTCCCTATTTCCCCTTTCCCTTAACAGTTCTGATTCATGTTCCCTATCTCTTTAGTGTGTTTCTTCACAGTTTAAATCTTCCTACCCCAGCTCCCACTTTTCCTTCTCTCTTCCTCCCACCTCATTTTCTTTTAGTCTTATTCTCCTCTGTGACAAAATTTTGCTTTCTTTGCCACCTTCTAAAAATATCTGCAACTTTTGGAATGACTTACTCTTACACATGCACAGACAAAAAAAAACCCAGTTCAGTCAAATTTGGCAAAGTTAGAAGAATTGAAAGCATGGTTTTATGGGAAGCCATGGGCAGCCTCAATAACAGGTAGTGTTGCCAGCCCTGCCTCTAAGACTAACTTAATTTTGTTCTTGGAGTTTTGTGCACCAGACATTTTGAAATGCCTCATAAGTCTTAAGATGGAGCGTGCTTAGGTCATGGAGAAGAGTATCTGAAAGTGGCACAAGCCACAGCATGCGACTGTCAGTGGTGCAGGAGACCCTTTCCAGTTCTGTACTGAGCTCTTAATGCAGTTACTGATTTAGTACACCCTCTACTGTGCTATTTCTCTTTAATAAGCAAGGCTGGAAAGAAGTTTCTGAAGATTTGAAACTGAGATGGGGATTTAATGAAGCCAAGGGATAGAGGAATGCTGTTTTGGATGGTTGTAGTAGCAGAGGAGGTGGCTTTGGCAGTAACAGTTGCTGGATTGTGTGGCAGGGCAAAGAGAAGTCTGTTTTAGACGAGCAGGAAGGCGGGGGGGTGAGCAGAAAAAGAATGTCTGCAATAGAGTCTGGAGCAAGGTTGGGAGAGTTTTAAGAACAAGAAGGCTCTGGTGCTCAGAAAAAAGGGGCTTATACTTTCCCCTGCATCCTCAACACAGTGTTTCTCAAGACAGTAGTTTGCTCCATGCCATGATTTTCAAAATCTCTGGTTAGAATTTGTAGAAGCAGTGACAAGTAAAAACAGTGCTTTGCTATCGAAAAACAAACAAATAAAACCCCACAGTATCTACTTACTTTTGCAATGACAAAAAAAAAGCTGTCCTCAAGCATAAATTTTGAAATAACATGCTAGATGTATCTTTTTCTCACTGCTTTTTAGAAAGCATTCATTTTATCATTATTTCAAAATCTGATGTTTAACAAATGTTAGCAAACCAGACAGAATTCAAGAGCTTTCAGGCTGACTTTTCCCATATGGAAGAAAAACTGTAGGTCTTAGTTCCTGACATTGTATTCATGGGTTGTTTATTCTTCTGCTCCTGCTGATTATCTAATTCTCTGTGTTTCCTTTGTGTATGTATGTCAAGTGGAACACGACCTCGATCAGATCGACTATATTGACAGCTGCGCCACAGAAGAGGAGGAGGAAGAGGTGAGGCAACCCAAGTGCATGGACGCAGACAGCCTCAGCTCACAATTCGTGGCATATATTGACCAGCGGCGAATCTCTAACGAGGTGGTGCTTTTACTTAAATTAGTTAAGTTCATATGCTCCAGGAAAGCCTTTTGATGGTATTAATGGTTGGCTTCTTGTCCTTGGAGGTTTTCTTTGGTTTAAAAATATAAGTATATCTAAGTCTGGATTGGAGCAAGAGCATTACTTTGTGCTTTGTAGGCCAGAGCTGGAGTGTTAAGCTACCTTAGTGCCCTTCAGGGTACATGGAATGAATCTAAAACAGCAGTAATGTTAGTTCCTGTTATGTGTGTTCCTGAAAGTTTACATGTAATAAATGTCTTTTCAAAGGAGTGCTCCCTTCAGAAAATACTGAAGTTGATCCTTCGAACTGGTAACTGATTGCCGAGTGTGTTTACTTGGTAATACTGAACAAATACTGGCTTTCTCGGGGGCAAAATATGTTGAGTGTTATCTGCATAAAGATGTAGTACAGGAGTCTTGAAAGTGCATTAGTTTGTTTATATTGATTGTAAGTTATTTGTTGGTAAACTTACTGTTTTAAGCATCCGTCTTAAGTTTAGGCTAACTTAAATTCTAGGCTCTTTGAAAAGTCTGAAGATTTACAACCAACAATTACTTTTCCTGTTAATCTTGAGGAAGGCTTTGAAATGTTGCCACTCGTCCAGACTCTATGTGTACATACACGCATTTCTGAACAAAAAATATCTGTAGTTTGAGCTAAATCTGGCACTAAAATCAGCAAAACAATACAGTAAGTGAGCAATAAATATATATTGCTAGACAGGTTAGACAATTCTCTTGACAGCTTTTTTACACATAAACAGGCATGAGTAGCTCTGAGAATTGCCTTGTTTTCTCCCCTTAAAGTCTTTATGTTCTTTTTTTCCCAGTGCATCTAAATCGTATTTTTTTTCATTTTGTTCTCAAGTATCCTTTTGATTAAGTTGATATCTAATACTCGCACTGGAATGCTGCAGTTTAGAAAATCTGAATAATATAACTGCAGCACAATTTCTGAGAGTCAGGACACATGTACCTATTTCCCCACAATATCCTGAAGAACTTTGTTTTCACATGTTTTCCAACAGCATTCACATTGTACTGTTGTTAATAATAGCAGCTTTATTGATTGCTTACTGTATCCAAGTGATGTCGTAGAGCAGACGAGTGCAATTTGTGGCTTTTCTTTAGCTTGTGTATTGCTTTCTAGCTGCACAAGCATTAGCGTGCATTTGATCAAAATCCACTAGAATTGCTTGGAAATTGCATGATCTGACAAAATTGCACGATTTGCTATTTATAGTAGCTGCCACTGTGAACACATGGAGAACACTGTTCTCTCTTACAATCACTTGGGTGCTAAGCACTGGAGAGTCTCTTTTGAAATCAAAATAAAGAAACAGATTCTTAGCCAAGCACTGTTCTCCTCTATGGGCTTTGAGTATTCTTGTAGGAGCCTGGTCCTCTTATTTACTGTACTTTATATTATTGTTTACTGGGTGAAAATCGGTGACACAAGTATCTTTTGGAGAGGCATGCATTTTGCAATCAAATCAGAGATTCCTTCCATTTGAAGCATAAGCACAAGACCAAACTTAAAAAAAGTTATTGGCAATACAAGCTGAAGAGTCTGTAAGGTGCAAATAATGAAAAGACATTGATGCACATCCAAAAAAGAAGAATGTGGGGTATTTGGAATACTTGTAGTTAAAATATTACTCTACAGAGAGATTTTCTGACATTCATGAGCAGTATTCAGACAATGTTGCTAATTTAATCTTTTGTGTTATTTTGCTTAGGGTTCGCCTGTAAAGCCTGTAGCCACCAGAGAATTTCCAAGAACAGAAGATACAAGGCGATATTTACATCAAAATAAGTAAGCATATGTAGTAACAGTAATTTTATACAAAATTTTATGATGAATGATTATGGTGAAAGAGCACATATTTGCTTACTGATCATGTTTAAAAATGGCATTTTCTTTACCTTGACAGAAATATGCATGGTACTTCCCAAGTAAGCTGTTGTCCCAGATTAGGGAGCATATTCTGATGGTGCAGTGACCGAAAGGCAGAACTAGTCTAGAAAAAAAGTCTTTAAATCATTTGCTTGAAGAAATTTGCGAAGTTAAAACATACACATTTTAACTGATTTGATGTGGTTTTTTTTAGGGAATGAATTGTTGTGATTAAATAACTATCTTAAACTAGATTACTTTAGAAAGACAAAAGGGATAAACATACTGCAGGTTTAGAGGAAGCATAAGAAGGCAGTTACCATGGAGTAACTGATGTGCTGTGAAGTCATGTTCTTCATTACCTCTCAATTGCTACAATGTTATAGGGGTTTTTTTGAGATAAGTTGAGTGATTTAAAATCAATTTAATTAAAAATGAGCCTTCTTCTGGCATAACAACAAGTTTGCATCAGTGGAGGAATGGACCACCATGAGAACAGAAGACTTCATAATTGTTTAGTATAACAAAGCAGACCTTTGAGTTTCACCAATACTTTAAAATGTTTGGCTTGTTGGAGGGTTAGTGCTTATCCTGAAAAATTAGGTCAGAGTTGGACAGGATATAAATGAGGTGGCAAGATTTGAGAAGAGACTTCTGGGTGTCTAGTTGAAAGAATAGAAGATAAGCAAATATGCAGCTTCTTGCTAGTGCATCTAAAATCAAAAGTGACAGAATGTTAACATGCCTTTGAGGTGCCTCAGTATTTTGTGGAGTAGAAGTGCATGAGCAAGAGCTTGGCAGAAAATTGGCTTGATTGTACTAGGTTTATTAAAAAAAGAGAATGAAAGCTGCTAGCTTTTAAGTATGTCGTTATTTATGCTGTCAGTAGAAATTCATTTTCATGGCATTCAAAAACAGTTTTCAGAGGGAAAATGAAATCAATAACAGTGTGTAAATTTCTCCAAAATTATGATGACTTCTTCAGTAAGGATTTTAACCTCTGCAGTCAGAGTGTAAATATTGGTAGAATAGAGGGTAACTCCTTCAGCATATGCCAGCATTCCTATAGTGTCCACAAGGAAGACATGAAATAATATAGCAGTTTGCCATGTTCCTCCCAAAAGAAGAGAGTGCACTTGGTCTTAAAGATTGTTTTATTTTTAATTTTTAATTTGTGTAGGTTTTTTCTTTTTCTTTTTCTTTTTTTTTTTTTTTGTTCCTGTTTGGATGTTTGTGGTTGACATGGAAATAATAAGAAACTTTACAAATACCAGCTTGCATGACACATCTGAAGGAAGTAAGACTGGGCCAGTTAGCCAGGAGAGAGTAACTGTTTACACACAAGATTTTGACAAACCACACCAGTGATAAAGGCGACTGTAGTTCACCAAGATGTCTACTGTTTTCAAAAGTTTACTTGGAGGTGGTAGAGGATCTTTATGCAGAAGTACTTAATCTAAATGAGTTGTTGATATTGTGCTACAGCAGAGTGAAATTCTTAATGAGGCACTAAAAACAGATCATAATCTTACTTCCTTCAAAATTCAGGAAAAACAGCTATATGACAATTAATCATTGACTTACATAAGCTTATATTAGTGGAATATTTCATTGTGACAGCCACAAGCTGTAAACTGCTTCCCCAATAACTCTTTGCAAATGCCTTGGCAGGCAGCCTATTTTTTTCCCACCATACTGGAGCCATTAAAACTCTTGAAGAGTTGGATGTAATGCAGACTTCATCTCAAGAGTACTTAAATTAGTTGATTCAGTTCAGCAAACACGGTTTGTGCCTGTGGACAACCTATGGTACATTTCTGACTCCAAGGCTGAGTGTACTCTGATCTGGATATGGATGATCTTGGCACATAGTTGAGCCCAGTCCTATGCTTCAGGACAGCACAATAATGTATCTGTCACGTGTGTCACTGTCAAGTGACAGAGGAGACCTGTGGCATGTGGACCTTCCACATCTCCTGGCCTCTGCATGTGGGTGAGACAGTTAGTCTGAACATAGACAACAGGAGTGGTAAATTTTTGGAAATGCACTTTGAGATTTCTCTGTCATACAATTGCACCATGAGCAAAAGTTTCTAAGTTTAGGCTGTCAGAATAAACTACTAAAACCTCCATCCACCTTCTTTACGGGAGACAACGTAGCACGGAACATGCAAGTATTTGGGAATTGTTTTGGTGCTAGCAGCAGTCTTGCAGTGAAGAACTGACAGCAAAATCGCATTTCTACTGTTGATGTAATAGATATGAGAGATCGGTTTTTATTTACTTGGGGACCCCAATGGCTTTTAACACTGACAGAAAGTCGTTTCATCAGGGAAGTGAGATTTGTTCTCGAAGTATCAAAGAGGGTAATGTTTAATAATAATAATAAATCTATTATTTCCAGAGTAGTATAAGGTCCATAATAACCGTAGTCTTGAAGGAGGCTTTGTATTTTTAAATAAAATTTTATTAAGCAAGTAACGTTCTTTAAAGAATGAATTGCAGCAAATGGAATTTAACTTAGTATAGCAACATAGCTTTTTAAGTCATCCTAAATTTCCTATATGTTGTTTTACAAACCTAGTTGTTTAGGCAACTACTTTTACAAACAGTAGTAACCTAAAGAAAAATAAATCTGGTAATAATACATATGCATCAGTGGCCAATCCAGCTTCCACGTGATGTTTACCTGCAGGGATACTTATGAGTTACGAAGACCTGAAACTTTAAATTTGATGCAGGACAGAGAGCAACACCGAGTTCTAAGGAATTATGTGGACAGGACAGAGAGGTAGGGAAGAGAAGCATATAGCTTTTGTTGAATATATATTTTTAATTATTCATTTTGTTAAATAACAATGGTAATTAACTCCTCCTTTATGTGAAGAACATATGAAAAGTTCACAAGTTGGTTACCTAATCAGCTCTGAGGTCATCCTTAATAAGTATTGGATGTGTCAATCTAAGCCAAAAGCACAATCCTGTTGATAGATCTTGAGCTGTAAAAGAACTTTATCTCTACTCCTGAAGTGTGATAGAAACTGTTGTCCAGAATTGATCATTATCGTGGCAGCTGGTTTAACATCTTAGCTTGCTAAAAACTCTTCTATAGTTAATGAGATTTGTGACAACTGATATATGACACTTGTTCATATTTAAGGTAAAAAGTGTGCTTATTCTGTTTTTCATTTGTCAGGCCATTGGCTGATTCACCGTACTTTCTCTCTCTATCAAGTCACCACAGTCAGGTAACATTGAACTCCCTTGTTTTATTCTTTTGCATAAGCTTGACAGAAAAGCAAGCTTGCTTTAGCCACAAGACATGGGCTGTTCCTGTATATCCCATCTTTGCTTCCTTTGGTAGCTCTGTCTCTACAATCTAGTGTCTTGTTTCCTTCCAGGTGTCTAATCCAGACCCTGAGCTGCACCACAGGCACATAGAGCGTACCCGTCGGGAAGCCCAGCTAGCAGCACTCCAATACGAGGAAGAGAGGATGAGAACGAAACAGATCCAGAGAGAAGCTGTCCTTGACTTTGTTAAAGTACCTCCTTTTAATACCCGTTTGATACCAAACCTTTGTTTTTTCTGGTCCCTCAATGAATATTAATTTTCAGGAACATAATGACTTGTACATTGCAGCCATGCATGATGTTGTATAAAACAAATGGACAAAAGACATTTACTTCCATTCATGGTTGATGCTATGGAAAAAACTAGAATTGAGGAGGAAGATGGAAGATTTACCCCAAATCTTCATTTTAAAGAATTCTGTTTCTACCTAGCAAACCTCATATTCTCCCAGTTTGTCATCTTTATAGATGTGACAGGGCTGGTATAAAGAATCACAGGAGTCTTAATTTGGGAAAGCTCAAAGAATTTTAAACAGAAAATTGGCACAGAAGAAAGTAGTCGTATGCATAGGAAGATAATGTTCCCTGACCTATTTTTCATATTTTATGACGCAAAAATAGGTTTTATACAGGTAAAGGAACAGTGTAGTTTTATGAGATGGCAGCTGCCCTGTGGGCACTGCCTATCTGCTTTGGCTTTCATTGCAGCCAGTGTGAAGTAGTCTGCTTTTCTTTTATAATTCCCTGTAATCCATAATACGCTTTAACACACAAGCCTGTTTATGTGCCAATTGATTTAGATTTGTCATGCTGTTTACTGCTCTGGTGACCTACCAAATCTTGTCATCACAAATTCAAGAAATGCTACAGTTAATACTTTGGGATTAGGATGGTCTGCAAAGAGGAAAAGAATATTATGTTACGTCTGTGTTATGTATAATGTTATTTTAGGAAAAGATCAACTGTCTGAAACTAGGCTTTTCATTAGTACTAACTCATCTCCAACCCCTGGCAATGCTGTAGAAAAGCTGCCTTTATTATAGATTCAGCTCAGCCTTTTAGTTGAAGGCTTTTATGCATTTAAAATGCGTTTTGTTCCTGAATGAGCTTTTTTTTTGTTTGTTTTCTACTTTTTTTATTCTATTGCCTTTGTTATTCATGAGCACTTTATTCTCAGCAATGATATTCCTCCCTTGGGTTATATTTGGGGTTCATTATGCATCTTTAATATCCAACAACGAGGGAGGTTGTTTTTCTATGGCAGAGAGGGGTTTTTTTAATATATATAGTTTGCTTGGTTTCTTTTTTATTTTGATTGATAGTATCTGGGACATTTCAGCTCAAAAAAAAATAGATTTTTTCCCAATGCTTGTGTATTTAAAAACTAAGAGTTACTATCTTTTGAAGCACTTCTAAGTGGTGCTGTTTTGTTCTGAGTATATGCGTGTTAAATCAGTCTTTCATTTTTCCTTTTTCTGTACAGCAAAAAGCATCATTAAGTCCTCAGAAACAAAGTCCTCAGAAGCAAAGTCCTCTGGATGGTGAGGTAAGACTACTCTAAGAATTTTGCTGGCAGTTTCTGAATTCTTAGCATTCTCTTTCAAAATATTTTCCTGGTTATAAAGAATTTTTCATTCTGGGATATAGCTTTTTTCATGCTCAGTAACCAATGGGATTTTTGCTCGTGGGATCAGCTTAATGTATTATTTTCTTGTATTTGTGTAGGTTGCCTGTTTGAGAGTGTTTTGTTTTATTGTGTTGTTTTTATGTTTTCTGTGTTCTGTATGGAAAATGCATTACATGTTCTATTTTAAGATACTCCTTGGAAGCAGTACAATTAAATTCCTACAGGAGTATCAGATGAGTTTTTGTGTTGCAGTCATTTTTCCTTCGGCGATCATTTTTCTCTCATTTTACTAGGTTTAGATTACTAGTTATTCCAAAAAAAATAAGCATTAGAATTTTGAGGTTTATCAGATATGGGAGAAAAAAAAGCAGCTTTAATGTAGTATAGTTTTTTTAAGTAAGAAGCAAATTAGGGGAAGTTACATAAAGCTCAGCCTTTTGAAATAACTTGAGCCAGTGACATCTATTCACTTTCTGGATTATATTTCTATATTATATAGTAACACATCTTCCTGCACATGCCATCCCTACTTTCCTTTGGGGAAAGTTCACTTAGTATCAGGCCATTATGTTTAATATATTTTAAAAGTACTACTTTAGAGGCATTTTCCAACTTATTCTTTTTCTGTTTGAAAGTTATCCAAACTTGCAGTTTTTGAAGTTTTTTGCTGCTTTGCTTTCTTAATGTTCTTCTATTCTGAACTTACACTTCCCGAGATTCCTTTGTTCTACCACAATAAGAATTGTGAATAGAGTTGTCTGAATTTGCTTGAGACAACACAGAAAGCAGAACAATTCCTGAAGTGGTAAGAATATACTGTAATCCATGGGTCATATGGCTACATATTCCTATGCTTCCTTACCTTTACTTATATACGGTGTGGAACTGTGGAAAAACTGCCTGAGAGTGCGGTAGAAGGGTCATACGTATTCCAGAATGTCTGTCTGTTCACATACTGTGTCATTCTGTGTGTTTCTGACATTACTCCATCTTTCCCACCTCCCAGTGTCCCTTTCCATCCAGAAGGTCTCAGCATACTGATGATAGTGCCTTGTTAGTGGTAAGAATCCTGCACGCAATGACCTTTCTATGTGGCAGATTCTAGAGCATAAAAATAACAAGATGTTATGATTTCTCCGATTAGACCAACTATTTGAGAGCTAATCTAAATAGCATAAAACATGATCATCTTTGAAAAATGGCTTAGCTGTGAACTTCAATGCCCTGAATACTTCTGCAAAGCTTGTACTGCCAGCAATTTGGTGGTAATAAAGTGATGTTTTTCCATAAAAGACAGAGCTTACCTTGTGCTGAGAACAGAATGGCATGGCTGATAATGTGAGACAGGTTCTAAAATTCAAAATACGCCTCGTAGTTTCAGTTTGATCCTTCCTGTATTTTGCTTACATTCTAGTTGATGAGCTCTTCAGTGTTAAATAAATAATTTTAATGCTTTGCATGTAGCCTTCTGTTTTAACTTGTTTATATGCAGCATACAGTGAATAGAAATACTCAGTATCTCAATAATCATATCATAAAAGGGGAAAAACTGCTCTACATTGCAATGCTACAAATTATGAGATATTCCTAATATATTTCTGTTGTTTATCAGTGACAAAATCAATAAATAATCTATTTTGGACACTAGGAAAAATAAAACGTTTATTTATATTTCATGTTTTATGCTATTTATTCCTTTACGGTATCTTATCAATATAGCATAATTAAAAAATTTAATGCCATAATCCTTGCCTATAAGAAAAAAAATCAGATTTGCCTGCTGTTGCATGACTGCATGCCTGGGGTTTATTTTCTTAATCCACGTGCTTCTGTGATCTGCCTAAACTTCCATTAGGCAGTGCTCTGGGGTGGAATGTGTCTCATCAGAACATGTTGGTCAAGGTATTTTATATACTGTCTCTCTATTCAGATTTTTTTTGTTTGTTTTCCTGCTATTGCCTGACTGGCCCTGTGTGGGAGAGAGAAAGCAAACTCATATAATATCAGTGTGTGATTCAGTTGCCATTATGCACGTGCCTTTTCAGAGGAATCACAATCGGGATATAAAAATATGCTCTCCTATTTATATAATAAGAAACAGGAGAGAATATAATTGAATTATGTTAAGTTTTGCTGTTCTGTTGTCAGTGAACTCATCTTCGGAATGTATTTTAAACATGCCCATAAGGACCCCATTTCTATTTGATTATGTGATCTTATTGCTTCTGTAGTACATAATACATTGAATTTTAGGTTATATATATGCTTTGGAGTTTGCAGAAATTATTTTGGGAGGAACTTCCATCACTGTCGATGTCTTTTTATGTTTTTTCTCAATTTACATCCATGACTTTCACAAAGAAGTGGTGGGGTTGATAGGGAAAGATCAAATCAGTTTTGAAGATCTTTATTCCCTTTTTCTCTCATTTCTTATTCTTTCGAGCAGTACTATAACAATAAATGACATACTGAGTTTTCTGAATTTCTGAAGTAAGATCTTGAGATTTATTTTGTTGTGGAAATATGCACTGTTTCTAATGATGACATATGCCAGGACAGCTGTTTCTAGCAATTACTGGAAGTGGAACAGTAAGCCCTTGCTAGCTCATGAATTCGTAACATTTTTTTATCCTATGAATATACTTCCTATAGTAAAAATTGTTCAACAGCAAGAAAATGTTCATTAGTATCTTTTAAATTCTGTTTCATTTCATTTAGCACTTTCCATGTCCTTATGGATTAGAAATTTAGCTAGATCTTAATTTTAAGGATGATCTTTTCCTCCACTGAAGTGTAGGGACATTTCATTTCAAAACTCTATTCAATAATAAGAGTTCTCAGTACATGTTTTCCATTTAGATATAATTTCTACGTCTTTCTCACTCTGCTTAAATGCCATATGTGCCCATACAAACCAGAATAAATTATTTTCGTCATTTGAACTTGCAGATTATTTAATTGAAAAAAAAAAAACCTACATTTTCCACTAATTGCTCTAGGTTTATGGTGTGGGAATTATGCTGTGTAGCAAAGCAGAGTGTTATGCAGAAATAAAATAAAAGCCCTTTTGTTTAGTATTTCCCTCATTACATCAGAGCTCTATAAATGAAGCAGTTGCTTTGCTTTTGCTCCAAGCAATGCTTTCACATCAGATGCAAGGAAAAAATACAAAAACAAATTTAATGAGATAGTTAAAAGGCAGGCAGCTATTTTTTATTTTGCTGCTTCTCTCTTCCGGTTACTATTTTATTAGAAATTTTCTTGAATGCAGAATTGAAACCGAGAGTCAACTTTTTATGTTTTACACCACCTTTTGGACAGCTCTGTGTAGGTTGCCTTTTTCTCACAGATTTAATTGAAATTGTTTCCTTCCTTTTGAAACTCCCTTTTGAAGAGGATGTTCGGTCACGGAGCGACGACGCGCACCTCTGAGCACCGATAATTCACCTCAGCTGCGCGTCGCTCCTAGGCACCTGGGAGCTGCAGTGAAGGGGCATTGGCAGGCCATAATCTTCATTTTTCTCCCAGTATCTTCTCGTTTTCTCTCATGCTCTCCCTCCCAAGGCGACTGATATGGAAATCCCCAAAGTACCAAGCATCCTTTGCCTTCTCTCCAACTGCTTCTCAATTTCCCACTGTGGGGAGGCCCATGAAAGAGGCCGGTAGATGGGGTGGCCTCTCCCGACACGGCCCGCATGTGGCGGCCGCCTTGGACGCTTCCCGCTTTGTGTTTCCCTGTTGTGGCCTCAGCCGTGGCCCGACGCTGTCATGGCAGCGTCCAACACGTGGAGCCGCCGTCGTGTTTTAAACGGGGGCTTTTAGGTACCACCGCAAAGCAAGCAGGGCTCGAGTTATACTAGCCTGTGCCCCGGCATCTGTTTCTGTAGTCAGGCATTTAAGAGTCAAATTTGCATTGTTAAAATCTCCTTGGTTGGTTAGTGCCTATTTGTGGTGCTCTGTCAGACCCCGTGTCTACGATAGTTTCTGGCAGGGGGAGGTTTCTGGGACTTCAGCGCTAGACCTTGACCCCGAGTGCAGTGTGTGCGCTGGCGTGTTGCAAGCCCGAGTTGCAGCATCCTGTTCCTTTTGTGCTGCAGCAGCCTTTTCTTGCGGTTGTTCTCTGCCTCACTTCTTCCTCTCTCCCTCCCTTTCTTTCCTTGCTGTCCTGGACAGAATGGCTTTGAGCCTCTCTTTGTGTTTGAGATTGACAATAACACCAATACCATTAAAAGGCGGCCAGGGACTCGCAAACAGGTGAAAAGCATGTGGTGTGAAACTGTTGTGGTTGTCGTCCCCTGTGGTGTGCTGTGTCCCCTCCGCTCTGCCCATGGGGCACCTCTGCGTTGTGACCACTCCTTTCCACTCCTTAGCTGCACCACCATCGTCTTGTTCCTCTTATCCAGAAATAGACAGTTTAGTTAACCAAAACCTGTGGTCTGCAATGTTTCATTTTGATTTTTTGTTTGTTTTTTTTTGTTTGTTTTTCTCTCCCTATGACCACTAAGGTTTTATTTGCTTAAGTCAAGTGGTATTTTGAAACTCTTATCTTAAAATAATAATAAAATCCCACCACACTGCTGCCTTGAGGATCTGCTACCAAGCCTGCATGACTTCTGCAGATGCAAGGCTTGCCTGGCATGTAAACTCTCTTTTTAGGCCTTCCTGAGCACCCTGTTTTGAAGAGGCAGAATAGCTGTGAATCTGTTAAAGCACCTACAGCCAAAGTGTGCAGCTTGCCCCTAGAGAGCTCCTAGTTCTCATTTAGGATTTTTTTTAATAAGTTGCTTTGCTATTTTAATGTTGTTTCAGAAAGTTTTATTTCCTTCTTGAGTCATCCATGCTCAAATGTTAATGTTTTGTTGCATGTTTTGGATAATTGGAGGGATGGAAAGTAGTTTGTGCCAATTAAAATTCAGAAGGCAATATTTGCATTTTTATTTCAAGTCCCTGGGATATTTAGTGCCCCAAGTAACCTACTTTGGACTTTCCTGTGATTTTCTTTTTGTCCAGGCAATGCACACAATTATGTTACATGCTTAGACAGTAGACTTCCATAGTTGACATTATTTCCCACAGTCAGATGCAACCTTGTCGCTTAGCAGCAGTGTTGGCTGAGGAATTCTTGAAGGAGACCAGATTTAGCCCTTTCCATACTGCTGTCAGTGACACATGTGTATGGGGAGGCTGGAGCTCCCGTTCTGGAAAATGCAAAATTTTGTCCGGTTGAATTTCTCAAAGATCAGCATTAGGTGTTCAGGGAACAGAGTGATAGTGTATCCCTGAGCCTGTTAGATGTGGGTGTCTCTGCACTCACAAATCCTGCTAAAATTGCAGAATGTGTTTGAAACACACTTTAAACACATTATGTTAAAAGGAAAGCTGTTTTTATTTTGCTCACCATTGCAGGGTGAGCTTCCCCTTTGGGACCGGACTCTGCTGGCATAGGCTCTGTGTTTATAATAAAGAAGCTCCCACCCCCTTCCCACCAGAAGGAGAATTGTTAGTTCTGCTGCTGGTGTCCCCGTGGTGTGTGTAAAAGGAATGTGCCACCTCCCAGGCTTGTTAGCCACAAAGTTTAAAGGATAGGCAGGCTTTAACTGTAGTTCAGCAAGAAATACCTGTGGTTTCCTGTCTTTTGCTGTTGAGTGTTTCTTTGCTTGTGACCACCTCTTCCTTTCTAACTTGTCTAGCGTGTCCTGCCTCTGCATGTGACCTGTCAACTGTTTTGCTAACACTGCTGCTGCCTTCTCTTTCTTTCTGTGTTCAGTCATTCTCAGGGTTGAGTCAAGAAGGCTGTGCTCCTGCCCTGCCTAATGCCTCTACCTTCAGACCTGTCAAGGTATCTCTTGCTATTATCATTCCACCAGTAAAGCCATCAAAAAGCTCTTGGATCCACACATCTGTTTTAACAGGTGTTAGTGTGTCAGCTTCTAATCAAAAGTTCAGGTAGGGCATGAACCTGATCTACCTGATTAAATTATAGTAGATATTACCTCACTTTAGCTTTAGGCTGTGTTAATTATAACAACATGTTAACCAGTGTCTGTTCTGAGGAGTTCTTAGTCATCTTTCATGTTGCATTATATTCACAAAATGATTTTCTTCTTGACCAAGTTGAGTTAATTACAAGTATTTTTGTTGTATTCTTTACCAGCTAGCTTTTACCACTCAAAGTTATCCTATATTTCTTTCTCCTTTGTGGGAATGGTTGTAATGAGTGCATTCGTCACAAGAAATCGTAAGTCTATGCACCCTAATAAAACCACAGTGTGTTTTATTAGGGGAGTAAAGTTCAGTAAAAAGCAGTTTTGCATTAGCAGACATGTAAAGGGAGGTTGTACACTCTTACCAGTGGTGCTGGTACGCAAGTTCTTTGCATTCTTAATTGTCTGTTTTTCGGTGTCATCTTGTGAGGGAGGTTTTTGGTTAGAAGGAAGAGTAAACAAAGAGCTGTCACTGCACTGTCAATGCCATTTCATAAT
Source organism: Crypturellus soui (assembly GCA_032275445.1). Taxonomy (NCBI): domain Eukaryota; kingdom Metazoa; phylum Chordata; class Aves; order Tinamiformes; family Tinamidae; genus Crypturellus; species Crypturellus soui. Next base: position 11,194,853 of record JAUBNY010000666.1, on the reverse strand, counting down.
TCTTTTTCCTGAAAGAAGAATTGTGCAATTTCTACAAAAGAAATAACTTTGTAACTTTCTGAAGAGATGAGATCTAGAGAACAATATGCTGTGTTTTTCACCTTTCTTTTTTTCCTGTGAAACTTATTTAGATGGATGGAACCTTTTTAAAAGAAAGCAAACAAGAAGCTAGTCACAGCTGTTCTAAATTAGGATCATTTACCTTCTTGCTTTTTGTCCACAGAGTGATGACAGATCGACCATCTCTCCCAGCTCACCTACCACTCAGACAGGTAACAGGGAAAGAAAGTCATGTCTGAAAAATAAGAATAAAATGCCTGCTTGCACACTTGTACTGTTAGAGCAGGGAGTGTAGATTCCCACCCCTGTATGTGGCTCTGCTGTGTTTGAGAATCCATCCAGTTATTTGGATCTGTTTAGAAACATGTGAGCAACAGCAAGGATGCAGCATGTCCTGAGGGAGAGCGCAGGGTTTGGCTGTTCGAGGCCTTTATATAGACTTGTCCTACAGATGTGTTCAGCACCAGTTAGAACAGTTGCTGGAAGTGGTATGTGGAATGTGCTTTGCATGCAAGTGTCCTTGGTAGTGCCTTTTCCTGCTTGTGCTTGTATCATGCATGGCTGTAATTTATTTTGCCACTATGTTAAAATTTTGTTTTGTTCTGTTTAATTACCACATTGCTGAACCCATTTCCTATTAAATTCTAACCATTTCCTTGTTCCTAATTTCCTTTCCTGTGCCTTTCCACATTTGTTTAGCCCACCTTTCCCATCCATATCCTGGCCCTGCAGCCCCGCCTTCCTATAGAAACCCTCCCCAGCGACCTGAGAGTTTCCTTTTCCGAGCAGCTGTCAGGGATGAAGCAAAGAAAGGTAGGTTAATAGTTTAGAAACAACCTACTTGTGTTACACTATATTAACGTCTGCATTACCCAGGTCTTGTGCTGTTCTGTTACTTCAGATCATTATCATCAAGTTTCAGATTTTCACTTGTGAATACTCATCTTTAAATTGAAGATAAATCCTTTCTGAACAAGCAGTTATTTAAAGATGTCAAATAGAGCTTTGTCATATTATGTAAATATGGGGGGTTGTGCTTAGATTTGCTTATACATAGTAAGATATTGAGGAAGTGCCCCCACAAGCTTCCAAAATTATGAAGGCAGCTTGATATGTTTAATTGCATAGTAGCACGTAACAAAATCATAATTTTTATAGGATGACTGAGCTCTTTCAACATATTTCATCTTTTAAAAAAAGAGTATTTTTTTTTAATGATTACTAGTCAATGAAAAAAACAGACTCTGAGTTTAGAAAGGAAGATCTGTTCCAGAAACATTTCATTAGTATTAGTTGGTCGTTAGCTTGGTAGATTGATAATCCAATAAAGGAAACAGATTTGTGAAAAGGAATGTGCTGTACCCACCCTGGCACGCTGCGTGTGCATGTGTAGTACAGCAATGGACAATCAGCCAAATCAAGCTTAGTGATTCTGCTTTCTTCATGCTCCCCTTTCATAGTTGTTACTTCATCTTCCACCTGTGCCTTGTCTCCTGCTAATGATTCTGCAGACCCCAGAGCAAGACAGTACTCCAAACAGCGGGAGGAAGAGCTGGAGCTGATAGAGCAGCTGCGTAAGGTACGTGTGGACCGGAACCAGCGTGTGGGCATCTCGGCAAATGCCTCGCCTGTATCATGTGAAAGCTGTTCCTGTGTCTTGGACTTCTCAATGAACCAGTGCGCTGAACAGCTGAGCAAAATTAAATGGCAGCTGCACAAGCTGAGTGTTTCTTTCAGGTGAAGTGGTGTTTACTTTGTTTTTTTCATGGTGGATAGTCAGCTTTCAAATGCTGTAGAATACAATGTACTGACGCTTACTCCTGACTACCAAGTGATCCTTCTCTTTTAAAATGAACATGTGCTTTCTTCCTGATCACCTTTCACACTTGTAAGGAACTCTTTTGAAAGCCACCTCACTATGTTTCTTTTAATTAAGTGAATTTTTATTCACTTTTCTGGTAACACCATGCATCCACTAGCTCATTCTTTTATACTATTTGTATCTAGTAGCTCATTTCTTTCTTTACAAGAAAAAATGTTATCTTGGCTTTTGTTAGCTATATTCTCCTCCAACACACAAAGACGATTATTTTCACTTCCCTTAGAACCATTTTCTGAGAATGTGAAGGATGTGGAATACTTTTCTTAGACCCTGATTTCCACTGTGCTTGTATAGTGGTTGTATTATTCCCCTGTGCTATGCAATAAAAGCTCTGTGTGGCTTTCAGTTCAGGTGCTTCCAAATTGTGATCAGCTCTTAGCCATAGTGGTGCACAGACCCTTTCTTGCTGGTAAGGAGAAATAAAGTGGTTCAGAAATATGTCATGTAGATGGAAGTAAGAGATGAAATGCAAGTGATTTTGCAAATTATAAAATGTGCAACAGAATGAAATAGTTGGAGGAAAGCAGCTCTTACCTTCTGTGCATGTGTGTTCATTTTTATACAGAATATTGAATCACGCTTGAAGGTGTCATTGCCCAGTGATCTTGGAGCAGCTCTCACTGATGGTGTCGTCCTGTGCCACTTGGCTAATCACGTGCGTCCTCGGTCTGTTCCCAGCATTCACGTCCCTTCCCCTGCTGTTGTAAGTATGCAGTGTTGATGGTATCATAGAGCTGTCCGTCCAGCCCTGTTCTGTAATCAGGCAAGTGCCCCGCTCAGCATCTTCCTCTGTCTATGAGCAGACCATCCCCCGCTACCACTAGCCATCTGGTCTGTCTAAGCAAAAGGTTTCTCTTCATTTTAAAATGTATTTTGAAGTATATTTTGATTAAATAAAGTTGCTTTTAGCACAGATTTTTAGACAATATTAACATTTTCAAGTCCTGCCTGTGTTAACCTGAAAAATGAGTGAAATAAGAGCTGGAGTGAATAAGAAAGAAGAGTGAATAAGAGATGAAACTGCAAAAAGATACTTGAGATAATAGGTCTGAGAAGTTCAGGACAGTAGTTAGAATGTACAGTATTCTCCACAAATGATTAGGAACCTGTTACGGAAGATAGCAAGAACGGGCAGAGAATCCAAATTGGTTCTTCTGTCCACTTTGCAGATATATAAATTTCTCTGATTAGGGTTTTTAGCAGAGCACCCTTGAGATCCATTTGCATGTGCTTGGAGAGTTCTTATAACAAAGCAGATCCCATCATACCTGTGTGATAACAGGAAAGATAGCTGTGTGTGTGGGGATAGGAATCTTGCTTGCTGTCGGCGCAAGAGAGAACACAGATAAGTTTGAAAGTTTGGGAAATTACTTCTCTTACTTTGACTATCTGCAGTTTTGGGGGGAAGATGATGTAATTCTGCATGCATTATTGTGCATCATGTAAGGAAAGTACAGAATTAGAGAAAGAATGAGAACAGTGAAGTAGAGTATTTACCAAATCTATCAACAGGATAAACTCTTTCTGGTTTTGGCAGCCGAGAAGTTCAGTGAAAATATTTAAGGTCAGCTACTCAAAAGCAGTAGAGAGACAAATTGCTTGTTGCACTCATTCACATTATCTTAAAGTAGTATGAATAAGGAATGGGAGAAAACCAAAGACTGTTCCTGGGGGAAGAAGTTAAAACGTGTCTGTTTGCTTTTCAGTATTTTGGCCTCAGTCCTTATGTCAGTGGAATTTGAATTGGCACTTAACAGGGCTGCATACTGTATCATTGTGGTTGCTTTCCCTTGGGCTTTTGTGAACAGGCAGATGTCCTCATTATTTTGAGAACTGTTTAACTGGACACGCCAGCGTTTTAGGCAGAATGTGGACTCTTCAAGAAAAAAAAAGAAAACATACAGACACTATTCAGCAGATTCCTGTTATAAAGAATATCTTTTCAATGGCTTAGTTTTATGTGCTGTTGGAATAATCTGTGTTGTGAGTTAGATCATGGCTTTGCCATAAATCTCTAGGAAAAGGCAGCCTGTAGCTGCACAGCTCCCGGAGCAGAAGTGGCATCTTGTCGTGCCTCAGTCCACAATGTGATCTTTGTATTCCCTTCATCCTTTGGGAGAAAGAAGTCAGCACTAGTCTTAAACCTGCTTTCTTGATGGAGTGATAAGGCAAACTGAGGGGACAGGACAGAAGCAGAAGCTTTTCCTCACTTATTGAAAAGCACTGACCCCACAGACGCTGCTGCTGGCTGCTGTGCAGACTGCAGGTGCCTCATACAAAGGAACAGGAAACTTACGTCTCCTTAATAAGAAAAGAATAGGCTTGAAGAGTAGAAGCAAGACAGAGCCTGTGCAGCAGCATGTCTGTGTACAGTGTAAAAGTTAACTATGTGGGGAAAAAGATTCCTGAAAAAATGCCAGTGAACCCAACTCAAACAGCCACATCAAACGCATCTGCAAGAAGCTTACAAGCAGCAGGTTTCAATTCCAGTTTTCTTCCATTATTTTCTGGTTTCATCTAGCCTCTTTTAATCTCTTTGTTAATTAAAATATATCTTGAAATATTTCTAAAATATAGCAATCCAGAGCAGACTTCAGATTGCTTTGTATCAAGAACTTACTTTGAAATCCCAATACTTGGAGTCATGTACATACATTTCATTCAAAATATATTTTTAAAATTAGCATATTGCAACCACTAAAAGTGTTAGCCTCTTTTAGATAACCTTGTATGCAAATTTTGCAGGACTTGGGATTGCTTTTTCATTAAAACATCCAGCTTAATATTTTTTAAATTAGTTCTGAAATCTGGGCTTGCATTTCTAAAGAAAAAGTACAACAGAGCCTGGTTTCCATTAGACAAGCTTATGTCAGTGTGGTAAGTTTTTGACTAGTAGGTTTATTAAGAGTTTTATTTACATAAAAAATAAAAATGTGAGTAGCCTGTCAGTTAAGAACCCTTTATACCTTCCTGTTCTCCTCCTTCACAGCCTAAACTTACAATGGCAAAATGCAGGCGAAACGTGGAGAATTTTTTGGACGCTTGCAGAAGGATTGGAGTGCCTCAGGTACGTACTTCTGCTGTTCTGATATTGTTTCAGATGCAGTTGTGTATTCTGCTTCAGAAAAACAAGCTTTTCTTGAGAGAGTTTTGGTGAAAACCTTCAGAAAAGGTGCAGGTATAAGATACATCTTACTGTGTAGATCAGATTTGGTTTGCATTCTCTTTCAGGGCAAAATGAAGTCAGATACAGTTAATTTGTCATAGAGCTGATTCATTTACTGCTCTATTTCATATTCATGATACTGAATGCAGTTTGAATCTGCCCTGTAGAATTGCAGTGTACTTCTACAAATATAATTACACTTTCTGGAGATTAGATATTTAGTAGGTTAGAAGTGCAACAAAATTTGGATAACATTTCATATGTTTACTTTAATCCCAAAGATTTTGATGTGCCTTCAGAATAATCCTCCTATGTGAACATTTTTACTGCCTTACCAATAAGCCACAGTATTATTTGCTTTTCTCTGATGGTAGCTATCTTTGCATAGATCCTAATTCTTTGTGTTACATACCAGTGGTAGCATTCCATTATATCCTACTGTTCCTCTTCCCCTTTTCAAGCTGGAAGAGCTATGAAGTGGAAACATGAAATAACATATTGGAGCCCAACTATCCTGTTTCATGCTGTCCTATCCTTTTCCCTTTGCTTTATTTAGCAGCTATCTCACTGTAAATGGTTTTGATACATGTCCTGTTTTGCTTTATTTTTCTTCTAGAGCATTAATTGTCAGATTGTTAGATTGTCAGAGTTTCTGTTGTAGGGCCTGTTTTCTTTCTTTTGCTTTGCTAAAGGGAAAAGTAGACCCAGTGACTCATTTCCCAGCACCTTCTGAAAGCTGTGCTCTGTAGTCACCAGTGCAATATTTTCTGGGTTTGTCCCCGAGAGCTTCACTTGCGGGCAGGTTTTGGGCCACTGAAAATTAAGGGTAGCACATTTAAAAGGCCCAGTGTTTTCACATGACTCAGTAGTGCACAACTTTGGAACGTGGTGGGGGACATGAGCGGTAATTGGTGTTTAGAGGTGCCACACACCCTTGGTCCCCTAAAAAACTCAGCCTTTTTCTTTTGGCAGGACTGCATAACATTCTTCTGAGGTAAAGTTACTCCATTCCATCCCAGCCCCCAGTTATAGCTCCCTCAGATATGCAGATGTAATTGTTTATGGCATTGCACTGCAAAGCAGATCACTGAAATGACCTACATTTTAAAACAAACAAAAGAAAACATCTCAGCCAAAAGTACCCTTAGATTCATTGTGCTACATCTGTCTTGGTGTCATAAAAACTCACCTCCTACCTAGGAGCCTCTTACTTTTTTTCATTTCTCCTGCTTTAATCTGAAAAAAAGTTCAAGGCAAATGTCTCTGGGGAAACTTACTGAAACCCCCACATGAACTATAAATCTACTCTCACATGTCTACATTACATGTCTACTGAGATGAGAAGGCAAGATATCTGTTTGAAAGAACGGCATGGCAGCCTAATATGTTTTTGCTGAAAAGATGCCTGCAGGTATCTCCTTTCATTTAAATTCTAATTACAAATAGAAAGGGCTTGTCAAAGTATGGATCTATGTAGAAATACTTACCTTCTAAGAGAACAGGCCATTTTATGTGAGAAGCTACTTTTAGAAAATGCTAATTACAGGCAGAGCTGCACTCCCATTCCAGCACCACAATAGAGCAGCTGTTTCTGTAGGACTTTGCCAGTAGAGCCCTTGCATCAAAAGAAAGCAGTAGTTAACAGAATATGGTAAATATGCATCTACATTTTGTTGATTTATGTAGCTATCTCTGTGTAAGGAAGGCAAGAGATATACTGGTAATAGTTAAAGAGCACTTAAGCTTAAATTAATATTAGACTTTTCTTCAGGATGCTACACTCAAGCATCAATTACACATAAATAATCCTTTGTTGTACTGTTTCCATTAATTGACATGCATGTAATGTTGGTGAGCACTCAGTGCCACCTCATCTCTAAATCCTTTAGCTAATTTATTCTCCATGAAGCAAAATTGTTTTTCACTAAGGCATGTGTAAGCTGCTTATTTTTTAACAACCAAAGATTTTTACATGTGTAAGTTGTACACATGGCAGGCAACACACTGAACCCTGAATACTTGCATTAAGATAGTTCTCTGGAATGACAGTCTTGCAGATTCCTTTGTGAGAATTAACCAGCTGTGATACAGTCCTTGAATGTGTAGGGTTTATCTGAGATGTCTGATGACTGACTGCTTCGTGGATGTTAGTATGGCTAATTAATTTTTTTTTCTGTCTGTTTTCCCTTCCTGCTCACACACTTTGGACAGGACAATCTTTGTTCCCCTTCTGACATTCTTCAGCTAAACCTCAGCGTTAAAAGAACAGTTGAGACTCTTCTTTCCCTGGGGACAGATTCAGAAGAATCCACCCTTGTCTCCCTTTCCATTCAGCTTTGGGGCTTTGTGGTGTTTTACTGTACTCTAATGCTAACACTCTGTATGTTCTATCGCTGGGTCTTTTTCCTCTAGCTGAAAGATGGTTTTGCTTCTCCCTCCCTCCGTCACTCCAGTGCTTGGTAAAGGATTTTGGTTTGTGTCAAGACTGTGTGTATGAAGTGCTTTCTTTTCCATGTAGGGGACAGAGGTGACAGGTACAGTGCATAAACGTGTTGGTACACCCATGTATCTGTCCGTGGCATAATTCACATTTGTATTTGCTGTGTGGTATTTAGCAGGTATAACACGTGCCAGGGGGAAGGTCTTGTCCTCAAGCTAGAGCAGGGGACTGAATTTAGGACATGCAGATGTGATGGGGGAACATGCCCCCACTCTGGTACATTGCTTCCAGATTATCTGATGAAAAATATTAGAAAAGGATGCAAAACTTAAAACTTTTTTTTTTTTTTTTTTTCATCTTGATGGTCTGACTAGCTCTACTGGTCTTAGGAGACATGGTCAGATAAGTTTGTCTACAGGGCTTTGCTATTTTTGTTTTCTTATTACACTTTATCCTGCTTCTGAGAATATTTGATTTCTCACCTTTGTAGGCCCCGGATATGTTACTTTGGAGTCAGGATTTTTAAAATAGCAGTGAATCCTGAGCTACTTCAACAGATCAAGCAAGACATTTTCAGAGAAATTTAGCTCTTCAGTCAACTTTGAGGGGAGGAGGAGAAGGGGAATCTGGTCCAGAGGAAAAATCTTTAATATTCAATCAGATCCCACAGAATTTTGTGGCAGTTTACTGTGGTTTTGATTAAAGACTTGATAAAAACTTAACAAAAACTCCTGAATCACCACTTGATTGCAAATGCCCTGAATCATACTTATTCCATAACCTACTTTACCACATCCACGTTTCACTGTTTTGCAAAACTCAGGTAGTCTTATGTAAAGCTTCAAGCTTTTCCCTCCCCGTTGTGTCCTGGTGCTTTAATGTATTTCTCAGGGACACCTCAGAACTTCAGGGCACTCCTAGTGTCACATGCAAAAGACCATGTCTCCTCAGAGCGTGGAGCGGTTCAGGGTTCAGAGCCCAGCTACAGGTAAGTGTTACGTAGGGCAGCTGGTCTGAGTGTGCTTTCAATACATTTCTTATATCTGAAAACACACTAAGCAGCTCATAAGCCCAGTTTAAGTGGTGTCAGCACTCCAGCATTAACCTGGCAACAACTCTGAAGCACAGTTTAAGATACACAGGAGCTTAGTTGCAAAGGCTGTCGCTTCTGGTGAAAATGCTTATACGCACATCGATCTTACAAGCAACATAAAATGGATATTTAACAAAGGAATAAGCAGAGGAGTTGAGTCCTGCTTGCTACATCACACTGTGACTGACACAAAATGTCCTGTCCAAGCAAAACATTTTTGAGGAGAGAGGGCATCTTTGGCAGGATTGCATTTGTTTTATTTTTAAATAAGCTATTTTTGCACTGTTTACTGATACGAACTAAAATGAACTTGGTTCCTATGTTTCTTAACCTCTTCTAATAAACACTGTGATAAAAGCAGCAAGGGTAAACCTTTGCCCTAACAGTGCCTTCCAGTTCTTAAATTTTATTTTGTCATGACTGTCTCTGTGGTATGGAGTCATTCCAAAGCTTTTCCCCTTATCTGTTTACAACTTAAGTAAAAAGATAAGACCTATATAGTCAAGTTTACCAGTGTTTTCTCAAAAAGCACATTTTTATTTCAAAATAACATCTGTAAAATTGATAGAAGAAAAACACTTTTCAGGCTGATACTCTCTCTTACTGTGAGAATTTCAGTCTGGATTAATTTGGTCTTTAATTTGGTCTCCACTCTGAGCTTTGTATGAACAGTGTTGGCTGCCATCACTTACACTAAAGACTTTTTTACATGAATGACCGGTAATGGTGCAAGGAGTGAGAAAATGCTGATTGTTGTGGGAATAATACACGAGGGAGAAAAAAAGTGTCTGTAGCTTTATAGGGAGGACAAATTGGTTATTGACTAGAGATGCAGAGGGCTGTTGGCACCCAGATCCTGTCTGGGGATGGGATGACTGTGGTGGAGTGAGGAGGGCCAAGGCCTTGTGTAGGCTTTAAAGTCATCGTAGACTGAAAATAGCACAATTCTTAATAAACAGTTTGAAAACTCTGTAGTTTGTGTATCCATGTTATTCCTCAATATGATTTTTGAATCTTTGTTAAGCAGGAGAACTTGGGAAAGATGAGTACGTTGTACTGACTCTTAAATATTATAGGAGGAATCTTTGCCTTTAAATACACTGTCAACTTCTTGTTGTCTTGAACAGGAGAAACAGCCTTTTCTACATTCATTATCAAGGTCATTTCAGTCATACACAGAAGCAAGACTTTTTTTTTACTTATTGTTAGTTATTTCAAAAAACAACTTGTAGTGCTAGAAATCAGAACATACCAACGACCCAAAAGATTTCAGGTGGACAGTGTATCCTGCAGTGAGAATTTGAGTTGCTCCTCAGTATAATGTTTCCCTTAGACTTTTGCACAGCGTTTGTGTCACGCATGTTCCTATTTCATTCTCTGCTTTAAAAGCAGGTCTTTGTTTTCTTGTTTTCAATAACAAGATTTGCTCCGTGAGGACTCCCTCGTAAACCAGCTCTGTTTTGGGAGGGACACCATGGGTCCTTCCCTGCTGGTCCCATTGCAGCTGGTGCATATGTTGAACCAACACTTTCCCCCTTCATAAATTTTATCAACTGCTACCATTTTAGTATGGGTGAAGATAGAAGACAATATGTTATTTTTCCACTTCTCCACAAATCCTTTTTATTTTAATTCTCCTTATTTATACTTATTTTCTGTGTGATGGCTGATATTGTAATCACAGTGATTATCCTAAAGCTTCCTCTTTTGGTTATCACATTTACAGTTCTTTATTCACAAGCAGAAATTTCATTTCATTCTTCTGTGTGTGTGTCCTAGCTATCCATAACATTTCATATTTCAGTCTTTTTGCTTAATTTTTTTTTCCTTTTCAGTTGAGTGTTTTTCATCCATTTTGTTTTTTGTCTTTGTTTTGTTCCCCATTCAGGAGCAATTATGTTTGCCTCTACATATTTTAGAAGAGAAGGGTTTGACACAGGTAGCTGTGACTGTCCAGGCGCTCCTGGAGCTGGCGCCCCCAAAGCAGCAGCCACTTCACCACCTGTCTGCTGTGTAGAGACCTCCGGGACCTTTTGGGTTACCTTGGCTAAGCAGAAGGACGTGAAGACTTTGCTGCCCATGCAGTGCATCCAAACACACAGAGCTCTGTTCTAAGGAAATGAGTTTCCATGATTCCTGACAGGAATGTTTTGGTTCATTTCTCCACTTTTTTTGGAGATCACAACAGTTTCCAATAACAGGAGGCTTTTCTTATCAATAATTTTTGCCCCTTATAAAACAAAGTTTATTGTGAGGAGGGCAGGGAGTTCCACTGGATGATGGTTGGAGCCAACTTCAGAAACTTGACCTTGTAGATTGAAGACATTCATGTACAGTTTGGAAAATTAGATGATTCCTAAGAGGATTCATTTATTAAGAGGATGGTTTGCAGTGGGCACATGGGGAACGAGAGGTTTTTTCCTTCCTCACAGGATTCAAAGCAAGGGGAAGGTTTTTTGCCTCTGAAAAACACCAGGTCTTTCCATTATAAAAACGATTATAGGTTAAGATTGTGTTGCAGGGGGGTTCATCATGCCGCTATAGCCTATGTTGGCATGTCCGCAGTATTTGAAATCTGAATGAATAAAAATAACCATGTTTTCCCCACCCTCGTCCCCAAGGGAAAAAAATACTGCATGGTATCGCCACAAGAAACGCACGTATTAGCACAAGATACTAAACCAGAACAGTTCCACTTGTACTGAACACGTTAGCATTCTTGCTGAGTTTACTTTTTGTTTGGGTTTTAATCTGTCTTGGGCAACTTTTCCAGCATCAGTGGAGGAAATCTCCCTTCCACCTCCTCTCACCTCCCCTTCCAATCACATAAGGATGCATTTAGTTACTGAACGGTTTTGTCAAGGATGATTAAATGTCATCAATAATCATGGACTTGTTTTCACTGCAGTGCAGAGAGTTGCACCCTGCTGCGCTAAGCTTAGAAACCCGTTACTGAATAGAACTTCTAGCAGGGCAGGAGCCTCCTGTGCGGTCATGCTAACACTGGAGAATGTCCCTAATGGTGATTTTGAGAGCATAATTCCTGAATTTCCACAGGTAGGTTGCACATTATCCAAGCAGCAATTTGTTGCAGAAGGTAGGTTTGGCAGGGGTTTAAAAAAAGCCTTTTTTTCACCAATGTTAGAAGAGAGAGATGCACGCGTTTCACAGAGGTACCACAACTTCACTCTTGCTTCCTTAGGCAAAA
>JAUBNY010000666.1:11160115-11172510 GCA_032275445.1 Crypturellus soui | reverse complement strand
TCATGACAAAACTGTCCCCTTCAGCACGCTGAGCTGTCACCAAAGTGCTGAGGTTGTGCTTGGTTATAATAATGAGTGCAGAATTATTGCTTTAAGGAATTATAAACTCTTATGATAAAAGCCAGCAGAGCTATAAGTGCTGTGAAGTTCTAGATTATTTCTTGTTATTAAAAATAAATAAATAAAAATGTCTAGATTGAGAAGTTAAATTGAAGCAACTGTTGCTCTGTGAGATGGACTAAAAGGCTATGGTCACAAAAAGTTAAACCATAGAAGACAGAGCCTTCAGAGGGCTGTCCCCACAGTATGAAGCCCCCAGGATGGCAGGTTTGTCTTGTCATACTCCACGCTTCTGATGTGGGTGCCAGACACATCTCCAGTGTGGGCATGTGGCAGCCTATGGCTGTAGGTGTTGAAAATGCTCCCTGTGCTTCCTCACTGCACACACCTGGGTCCCTAGAGGGGCTGAGACCAAATGTATCGCCCTGCCAGCAGACCCTGGAAGGGCACAGGGGAGCTGGGTGGGTTATAAGAGCTCATAGGGAGTAAAAGTTTCACTTCCACCCATTTTCACTGGACCTTGGTACACTCTTCTGGTTTTCTGTCCCATATGTAGCCTGCAATGCTACTGCCTGTAAAATGATACCATAATTGCATATATGTGTGATATGAGTATACCACCAAAACTGTAGGAGCTATAAAGCTTCTGGTTTAATATAAGAAGGACTTTTTAATGTTTACATGTATAAGTTTGAATAATAGGAACATGTTTCAAAATCTGTACAGACTGTCATCACTTGCTCAGGAAACCTAAGAGAATTCTTGTACCAGCTAGAAAATGAGCTGCAAAAGGAAGCCATGCAGCCAAATTAGAGCTACCAGCTGACACGCCTGGATGCATGGAAGGAAAAAAACAAAACCAGACTGTTAATTTCAGCACCTTCAGAGAGATCCATGTTATCCAAAAGGAAAGAAAACAAAATAAATAGGAACATTTGGCATTTGAGTTTCACTAGAAAGAAGAGAAAAATGAGCTGAGCAGGTGACTACAGCAGTAATTAGCACTGCATTATTAGCTTGCAAGGCTGAATATACAAATATGCAAGCAACATGAGTGGAACAATGACCGTGTTTTTCTGGTTCTGTGATGAGATTTACTTGCTTTTGTTTCCTCATGGATGAGACAGGAGACAACCATGTAGGTTTTTGTCTATAGGTCTGTATATAATTGTTGTTCAAGGTTCTCCAAAATGAGCAAGCTTTGGTTTGGATTTTAATTAGTTGGCGAGGTACCAAAACACACAAGTAAAACTGCCTCTGGGACAATTCTATATGAAAGGAATAGAAATTATTCTCCCTTAGAAGACAGAGAGACACCATTATTTTTTGGCACAGGAGGAAAGCAATACTTGAAAGTAGTCCTGTCTTTGATTTGTTATCAAAGATGAAACTATAACAAAACCCAGAGAAGGCCTTTTTACCTGGAAACATTAAAAAAAAATATGAATGCAGATTTCACTTGATGAAGCAAAGAGCAGGGATCAAATTAGCAGAAGGTGCTAAAGAGAAGAGAGAAAAGAAGAACTCTTAGTTTGGGGCCCATGTATTTTCCTATGACTGTAGTGTGACATGGTAGTTGGGTGATTACAGCCTCTAGCACAGTAGCCCCTGGAAAGGCAATAAAACAGAACCAAATAGATGTGGTTGCATATGCTGGACGTAGAGATAATTTTAGGAACACTGCACAGAAGGAGAGCAGCCTCTTCCTGCTCCTTGGCCTGGGGAGTGAGAGGCCAGGGCTGTGCCTTGGGGCTGTGCTGTGCACAGGAAGCCTCCCTGGCATCTGGCTGAGAAGGGACAACGTGCACAAGCAAAGGGACAAAATGCAGTCTCCGAGTTTGACAAACTGTTCAGCTTGTTTCATTTAACTGCTGCACAGAGGTCAAGAAACTTCTGGTTTGTCCTACAGGGCCTATAAAGAGGATCCCATCCCATCCCATGGGCAGTAGATACATAGAAACAGAGGTACATATACAGTTCTCCTTTTCAGCCCTGGCTTTGACCTCAACATCTTTTAGATGTTTTGCCAGCTCAAAATGTTCAAATCGCTAATCAAAATACTTCAGCTTTCATTTCTCTTTCAGTTCCCACAACTGTTCTTTCTTGGTTTGTCTCCTAACTTGTTAACTTTATGTTGCCTTCAATTACTTCTTTTTTTTTTTTCCCTCATCTGTTAATGGACAATTATTCTCCAGGGTTCTTTCTACCCTGCTACAATTCCTGCTGTACTTTATGCATTTCCACAACTCCACTAGTGGAAGATGACTGTCCTGAACCTTTTTTTTGCATTTTGTAAATTCCTGTTTTCTTCTCTGCTGTTCTAGTGTCTCCTCTGCAGTTCTAGTGTTTATTCAGTTTTAGATATCTGCATATGTTTCCAGTGCCAATAGATCTTTTCCCTTCTTATAACCATCCTGTTATTTAAACTTTCCACTACACTTGCATCCCAGCTGCCAACACAAAACCTTCATCTTCTATAAACTGTATTTCACTGGCATATCAGTGACTTAAAATTCCTCTTTAAAGCCAACTGTATTCTTACATGACTACTGTCTGCTCTTTTGCCCACAGACAAAGTTCAGTGATATCAGTTCTTCCTGCTGATGTTCTTGTTCTCCTCCTAATCACTACTGAATCAAGTGTCATATTTCTGTTTCTTCTTTCAAGCCTTGCACAGCTCTGGACCTGCCCTTCTTCTGCATGATTTTTATCATATAATTCTCCCTGTCTCAGCAGTGCCGAGCTGTGTTTCTGTTTCCAAAAACAGAATACATATATACATATGTACATATATATATATATATACATACTATATATGTAGCAACACATACAGAGCTGGGGTGCTTGTGCTCTAAAGCACATGCATACAGGAGTCTGAGCTCTCTGGTAAGCAGCAAAAGGACTTGCCATTCAATTGATCTGCTTTTGTGCAGCAAGTCTGACCTGTCCAGTATGACCCAGATTTACTGTGCATACATAGACCACTTCCATGGTGCAGACAGAAGGGCTGAAGCTTTCCAGAAAGATACAGTTTACACTATATATGTAGCAACACTGCTCTGCTCTTGTGAAGAGCTCCCGTGTCTGGGATTTTTCAGTATCTAGAAGCCTGTAAAAATATATGAAAATCATGAAATTCTCTGGACAAAATTTCCGGACAGAAGAATACTGCCTAACCGTATTCCAGCTCTGTCATTTTCTTTCTTTCTCATTCTCTTATCTCCATACTTTTTTTCTGTACCAGGTTTCATATCTACATCCATAAGCACCACAGTATCTTAGATCCTGCTATCTACAGCTAAACTCTTCCTTTCTGATTGCAGATGTAGCAGCCCTCATGCCAGGGCTGTGCCACTCCCCGCAGAGTATCCCTATTCGAAATGAGAGAGCTTTGAGCTCACACTTTGAGCTCCCAGCTGTAAACCAGTGTTCTTAAAGTCATTAACAAGCATATTCACAACACAGATACTTATTGTGGTGGTTCTGCTTCTATTTTCCTACATGATGGATTGTTCTATATGCCATATATCCTCTCATCTGGGTGCTAGTTGTAGGCAGCAGGGGGAAGCTTGCAAACACACTTCCACTGTGGCTGGCTGCCTTGTGTTAAGCAATCTCACCTGAAGTTCCACTTCTGTTTCTTTCTTCACATCTTGTAGCTGTTGCTGGAGTGACTTTATCTCCTTCTTTCCTTGCTCCTCCCTGAAGGAAAATGAAAGCAAGAAAGACAAGAGCTTTTTGCTTAGGGAAGTTCTGGTCTCTGTGCTGCACCTAGCTGAACGCTACCCCACTTGTCCTGCTTTGTATTTCCACCCTGCTACTCTGAGAGTATGTTTCAGCTGAACTAAAACAGTGCACACAAAATCTTGCCCTGCTTCTTACAAACAACTGAGGACAAGCCACTGCCAATGGCTTGGTAGCAAAACACAAGTCACTAATCTCTTCAGTCTGAGCCATGCGGGGCCACACATTTGGAAGTCAGAAACTGAGATTCCTCGTGAAAGCTGGTGCCTTGGTAAGTAAATTCAGAAAGAACTGGTGCAGAGATTGAGCAAAGAAGATGGGCCTGAAGGACAGAATGAACCCGAAACCAGGGGATGTTCTTCTTGCAAACCTAGAGTAGACTTGAGGATGATGTGCTTCCTATTGAAGTGAAGGACATTGCTATAGTTGATCATAAAGTGATTACTAGGTGACAGTTCCTATATTCCAGGCAAAAACCTCTCAGATTCTCTGCAGAAGAATGCCTAATCAACAGATAGTGCCAAACTCTGTGAGCTTTATTATCTGTATGGAAAATGTTGGGGATTTTTTTCCTCTTACAGCAAACTTAAATTTCACATAGATTAAAAAAAAATCTGTCTCAAATTCTCAGATCTATCAAGGTATATGACTAAAGCACAGTCATATCCAAAGCTACCAAGATATTTAGCTATTTAAAAGTAAATTGCTGCAAGAATGTTCTAGGTCTTCTGTTGTCTTACTTTACTCTGTTTTTTTTTTTTTTTTTTATTAAGCTTTTATGCTTATGTTTTGGTCTGAAGTGTACAGTACCCGTATCCCTTGATGGATCTGAGAATTTAAAACTGACTGTTTGGGAGTTTCTAAAGTGTGTGGATGTTCTACCATTGGAGCCGTTCCACTGGAAACCTGGGTGCAGACAGGCAAAGAGGTGCTTTCTCTTTTCTTGAAACTGAAATAGATTGGATTTGGGCAAATCATGACATGCAGCAGCTTTGCTGCTTACCCTTAAGGATGGGCCTGGACTGCTATATAAAACAAAGTAGCTTTAAAATAGTAAAAGGTACCTCTCTTATGGTTCCTATTTCTTCTGACATGGCAGGGATTGAACCAGAACTTTCCATGCCAAAAAATAAAATCTAGTGCACAAAATTTTGGGCTAAGGAGTCCCTGGTTTGTAGTTCAGATTGTAAGAAATCTGTATCCTCTAAGATTGGGGACCAAAGAGGAGCTATAGTGCAGTGGCTGGAGGATTAGTCTGAAATAAAACAACTGCCTTTTGTCACCATCTGTGACACCCCTCCCTGACAGGGAAAAGGGAGCATGGCAGCATACGGGCTAGAGCAAAGAGCCTTGGGCATCATATAACCTAAAAACTCCATATGTTGCCGGCCTTGGTTTGCATAAATTCTCTGCTGCTTTGGCTTTCACTGGGGACAGGAGTTAAAGACCTAGGAACTCCTATATCACATTATATTTTAGTTGATGTGGGGCTGGCATTTGCACTAATGCAGACACTGGTGTCTACTGTGTTGAAAGCTCAGGCAATTCCTCTCTCAGGTCAATATCAGAACCATCAGTTATTTTTCCCTAAAGAGGAAAGAAATAGCAATTTGTAAAGTAGTCAGAATAATTCAGTGTGTTGTGAAGAGTAATGGAGTTTGGCTCTGAGCACTTAAGGAGGAAAGTACTGAACACAACTCTAACCTGATGAGGATGTCATGCAACTTGCTCTTCTTTTCCTTCTCTCTCTCATTAGCTTCTGGTAAGCTATTAAATGTTCCTGATTCCCGCATCTTTATCATAGTGCTTGTAATGACATTGCTCACATACTGCCTGCCAGGAAGAACCAAAAGAAACACAACTGTAATTTATAGGTACATTCTGATATTCCAGAGAATGGCATTATCCATTACTGTGATCCATTATTGATCACAGCTAAAAACCTAAAGAAGTGCAAGATGCCATTTCTCTTCTGTGTCCTATCAAGCCCTAGAGTGCCTTGTCCATAGTGCCTGCCACTTGTATTTCTGAGGAGTAACCCCATATTGGGAGTTGGTCAAAGTTTGTCATTTAGAAAAGGACAATGTAGCTGCCCTGAGTGCTGTTTGAGGAAAAGGGGCACAAATACATCCGTGCTGTGCCAGACAGGAGCTGCCACCAGGAGGAAGGGCTGCTAGTCTGCAGTAATGACAGCTAAACAGATCTGGGAACGTGAGGGTAGGGGAGAGGGAATGGGAAGCAGATGAGACACTGTGATGCAGAGGAGTGTGTGTATGGAGTGGGTGCCAAAACACCCCAATTCAATCCTGACCTGATCTTTACAAGTACACAGGCTTACTCAGCTTGTTGAATTTCTTGGTACATATGCTATTTGTGTTTTAGCTGCATTTTCCTCATTTCTGTGGGGATTTTCTTTAAGTCCCTTGTTGAAATAACATTAAGGACAGAAGCCAACATACAGAAAAACATGTGCTGCATGCTCAGCTCTCAAATCTGTAGTTTAAATTGGAAGCTTCTGGTATTTCTATAAATCAGGGCACTGGATTAGATGCAAAAATAAAATTTATTAAAGAAAGAAGGAAACTCTTAGGCCTTTATATACCTTATCCTATTCAGTAAAGGAGAATGGCTTTAGCTGCCATGTGAGCTCTACAGAGTAACTGAGTTCTGAACACAGTGCTCAGATGCTGCTTCACAGCTCCGAGCATCTTCCACTAACCCCATCCTGTCTGCGCTTCACTCACCTGTCAGCCTGAACTTTTCTGAGTTTATCTGCAGACATAACTCTGTGTTTCATGGTCCTTCTGAAAAGATGAGGGGGACTTTCTGGATCCCCACTTTTCTGCAGCTGCTGCTTGAGTTCAGTGCTGTTCGGAGACTTGGAAGTAATTGTTTCCCCGCTCCCTTGCCTGGATGACACAAGCTCTTGATGCTTAACCTCCAGCTCCTTCTGGATTGCTGCAATTTTCTTTTTTTCCTGTATGTCAGTCTAAAAGGGAATAGAGAGACCTGCTTGCACACTAGGCAGTAATAATAAACTCTCTGCAACATTATGTGAGAGGAAAAAAAACCTACATTAATGATAAACTTGAATGAAACTACTAAGAGCAATTGCTATAGTATATTACGTTCTACAAAGAGTGAAAAAGCAGAAACACAGTGTAAGCTTATTAAAGTTAATGGGATCAAAAGTCTTAAAGAGACAGGACTAGAAAAGGCTTCAAAGGGTCAGTTCATCTGTCTCAAGAGATGCTCTGTCACGCTGTGCCTTCCTGACACATCTGCCTAAACATACTCATAAAGACCTCAACCTGGAGAATGCCCCCTGCCTAAAAAAGCCCTGGAAAAGCAAAAGCATGCTTTAAATCAATCAATTCCTTGCTTGTAGGAATGCCTCTGCTCCATGTGCTATGAGCAAAGGCACATTCACTGGGGCGCTAAAAGAGAAAGTCACCCTGCCCCTACACAGGCATCTCGTAATGTAGTGCGTCGGCTTAGCTGATGGTTATGCTGTGGAAGCCAAATAACGCAGTCACTATCAACCCCATCCTAGTTCACAGCTGCTCACTCCCACCCTGGAAGCTGGTGAAATGAATCAGAGAACTTGCTAAGCTGAAATATTTTCCAGGGAAAAAAAAAAAGGGGGGGTGGTTTTAGCTGTACCAGTTCTTGGGTCTCTCCACAAGCACTCAAATGCCTGTTCTAATGTGGCCAGAGCGTGCAAACAGAGCCAACAGTCTGGATAACTGTGTACATCAGCAACACCTCCAAGCAGGTACCTGCCACACCAGGCTGTGACCCTGGGACGGGTGGAGGCAGCGCACAGGGCGCTGTGAGGGGCTGCTGCAGCCCAGTTATCTTAGACGGGCACCTTGGAATGGGATGAATCAACCTCTGGAAGCACCTGACTCACCACTGGTACAGAAGGACTCTAGATGATGATACACCTAATTCCTGGATGGTTAAATTTACATTAAATGAATCCCTTGCAAAGTGTGCACAGAGCAATGCAAATTCCATAATTATTTATATATATATATATAGGGATTAAACCAGTGTCCTGTTAATGGCTATACTTAGAAAGAACCATTTTTGGCAAATAAACTGCTTGAATGCTCTGATAGATGCCTTATAATTTCTGAGCAAGTTTAAGACAGGCCATAAACTGGATTGACTGTAAAAAGTAGGGACTTAAACATGAATAATTATGAATAACTACCAAATGGCAGGAGTATGCAAATTGCTCATGGTGCCTTTCAGCAGTCTCTTAGTTGCTTATCTTTTGCTAGTCTTTTGCCCAAAATTCAGCAATGTCTTCTGGAGGATGCACTACATGAAGCAGTGTGTAAGAGTGCCAGATTTAGAAAGTTAATGAGGTGCTGGCCAGCACTATGACTAACTCTCTCAAAAATGTCATTAACTGAAATTTAAAATGTCAGTACATGAAATGCCAATCTATGAAAATGTCATCTCTGTTTGACTGACAGCTCCACAGGCATGCAAGTTGCTTTTGCAAATACATTGATAACAGTCAAATGTAAACAGAGGATGAGGGTGGAGTGGCGAGTTGCAGAGCACTGGAG
Source organism: Crypturellus soui (assembly GCA_032275445.1). Classification (NCBI taxonomy): domain Eukaryota; kingdom Metazoa; phylum Chordata; class Aves; order Tinamiformes; family Tinamidae; genus Crypturellus; species Crypturellus soui. The sequence goes on along the minus strand of JAUBNY010000666.1, from coordinate 11,164,123 downwards.
TTTTTATGCACCTTTCCTGAACCACATTTTGGTCACTAATTTGTTTCCCTCTTGATTTTTTTAATCCGCATTAAGGGCACAACTGTGGCTTATAGACTATGAGAAACATGTATTTAAAGAAATGACTTGAAAACAAGAGTATCTGTGCCCAAAGAGAAAAAGATAAGTGTTTTTCTGTATCATTTGAGTGTACCTTTATTAGGCATGTCAACCCAAGACTGTATGTGGAGCAGAACAGCTCCTACCACTCTCCATGTATCTTTTTTCTTTGTATGCTTCCTGTTGACACATCTGAGCTTTCCCATCCAGGCCTGTGAGGGAAAAGCACTCTATGGAAACGGGTGACTCCAGCTCACAGTAATCTTTTAAGGGAAGCAGTGCCCTCTATTGCACAGCTTCAGCATAGCCCGGAATCCACTGTAGCATCAGCCTCTGCAGCTTTGTGATGGATTTGTTGAAAAGGTAGTGAGGAAAGGAAGCACGTGCAAGACCAAACAATGTTTTACTGCTGCTCTCCTATTCTTACATCAGACACCGTGAACAACATTAGATGTGATAACCCAGATCCCAGTCACTCATTCCAACCCTGATCACATTTTTTTTCCTATTTTCAGTTCCTCTTATAAAGGAAGCTTTAAAACACACATAACCTAGAAAGAGATTGCTACCTCAATTAGGAATTAATACATGAGGACAGGGCTTAGAACCATTTACTCCAAGATGGCCCCATCCTGTTTCCTACACCCATCATGTATTCCATCAATCACTAGAAATACCACGACACCTCCCTCTTCCAGGGCTTCTTTGCTGTCCTTTATACCTCTGCCCAAACTGCTTAGCTGTGATGACTGTTAGAAACCAACTATTTAGTGGTGACAACTGAGATGAGGAGTCAGTAACACATTTTGAAGTGGAATTCTTCTAACTTCATTGTTGGCATGGACAAGTCTAGACTATGGGAGACTAGCCTAGACTAGAGGAGCTAGGTCTTGAGTACTTTGTAAGATCCTATTCTTTTGTGCTTTTGACATCACTGCATATTTATGCAAGAGCCTATATGCATTTTGTTTCCCTCTCCCTAGTCATTTGCATGTCATCTAACTACCCAGATTTTAAAACTGTAATCCCAGGAGCCTAATCTTGGGACGCTAAGGACCTTTAGACAGGCTTTGACACTTCTCAGCAGTGCTGTACTATAAATATCAAAATAGGTCATGCATGCGTTTTTACTGCAGTTCTTCACCAAAAGGTCATGGAGCAGTTTGCAGAGAAAATATCTGAGTATTTTTTTTAAAAATGCTGATAGAAGTTAAGACATAAAGCTAAAGAAAAGGAAAAACTAAAGTTTTTTTTTTTTTTTTTTTTTTAAGAATGAGGATAGAGGCACATACATGGCTGCTGTCTGCTCTGCCCTCAGCTGGAACTCGCATGATATATCCGAGAATTGAGAGCTGATCAACACAGTTCTCCAGCACAGCAGTAAAGAGCAGAGCTTCAAGATGAGTGAATTTTTCCATTTCTTTAGTGTCTGTATTCCTGCTAAAAGGAGCAAAGACAATAGATGCCAATGAGAAAGACAATATGGTGTTAGTAACAGTCATGTAAACTAAATGTAGACCTGAAATAGCCTTATTTGTAGGCTTTCACATACTTCCCTGGCTTTGTTTATAGCCTTGCATACACTGTTTATAAGAGCAGCCATGCTCTGCTGATGGGACAGTGGGAATGTTTAGCTTTCCCAGAACAAAGTAGGTCCTGGTGCCTCCTACAGTCAGTCTGGGCAGATGGGCTGAGGAGGGAGCAGTCAGAAACTGGATGAGGTGGCCTCACCATTCGGCTCAGGGTGCAGTAGTGCTTCTTGCTGGACTTTGTTCTTTGGGAAACAGCAAAATGAAGGTGACTTAAAAAAATAAAAAAACTCTTTTGCAGAAGCTCAGATGGTCAATCTTTCCTCTTTTTCTAACCACTTCTCATTAGACTGCACAGCCTTAACTTTATTATGGTCCCATTCACCTCAGGAGGCACTGCTGTCAGCTTAGTGCTTTGAAAAATGGACAAAAAACACTACCTGGCCTGAGCAAACTATTTTTAAACTTCTTATTATAAAAACTTGCAAATCAGATGTGAAACTGTTCTAATGTGCACTTGGGCATCCCCTTGCCTTGCTTGCCAGTGCAATATTTTGAGAATACAGGTGGGGAATAGTGGAAATTCGCTATTAATCCAAGCAAAATTGGTTCAATTTCATTTCCCTGATTTAGAAAAAAAAAAGTGCATTGGAAAACATCTATACACACACACACAAAAAGGAGAAAATATTTGTGGTTTTTTATGAACTTTTAAAAGCTACTATGCAACCCCTATACTCACAAAAAAGAGACCTCTTGTACAGTACCTAACACAACTGCAATGTGAGTGAGACTGAACATCATTGCTGTGAAAGCATCAACATTACTAATAAAACCTTCATTTGGCTGTGGTACCTACAGCTGGATTTGTGCCACCTCCAAAATCCTTGAATAAACATTCTAGCTCTGCAGAATATTACAGTCTGATCTGTAAGCATACCAAGGAAATGTGTGAGACAACGCCTGCCAACGTGATTAACAGGACATGACATGGTGACAGTCTATGAAAACTAAAGAAAGTACTCGTAGGATCAGGGAAAATTCGTGATTTTCCTGAAGCAATATCCAGGTGTTTGAAAATATGCATATTTACTATAACCTCTCAGAAACTGTTACCATTACTATTTATCCTCATTTTCCCTCCTTTATCTGAATTATAAAAAATCTGCTATAGGTTGAGGTAGGAATCCAATAAAATTATTAACTAATGGATAGCTAATAATCTGTTTAACAAAGTAATACACTTTTTTTCTCAAAATTAGAATTAATTTAAGAGCAGAAGTGGAGGTGCAAGTTCATCTGAGGTAAGTGTTTTCTACACAGAGATCAAGCAATGTCTCTTTACAGTTAACAAGCACTAGTTAATTGTTGTATAAACTTGTTTGGCCTGTTTTTTAAGGAAATCTATGATATCTTTAGAATAGTGTCTTATATTTTCAGCCTAAATCACAAAAATATGGTAAAAAAAAAATATTGAGGGAGCTATGACAAATGATTACAACAGCATTTCTGAAAGAAGAAATAACACTTGCAGCTCCCATAGGAAAAAGTGACCTATTTGGAAACAGTAGAGGATGCAATAGCTTTTCCTCTACCCCCTCAACAACTTCTGTCCAGGAGAGAATTAACTCAAGATATTTATGCGTTTTAAGAAAACACACAGCTGGAATGTAGCATTTCTCTAGAGTCTATTCGTTTGTTCCTCCTATATATTTCCTCTTATATCCATACACTCAGCAGGTGCTTGTGCCAAGCCAGTAAGTTCTGCCTGGGCTTGTGTTGACTTGGAAGTTAGAAGGAAACCACTGTCTGGGGCAATGAAAAACTACAAATACAGAGCTGCTTTCGCTGGATTTTAGCATTAAGATGGTGTGCGCAGCCCAACCTGACGCAGTCACTGACACTGGCCTCAATCACTGCGCTTTGCTCAACTCCTTCATTAAAGTCTATTAACAAAAATAAATAAATAAATAAATAAGAAAGCAGCATGTGAAGCATTTAGCTTCCCCTAAGAGTTTAGGCTGCCATTCTTTCCCTGCTGTTCTAAAGGGAAAGAAAAACATACCAAGAAAATGTTTTAAAAACAGCTGTATACGAAGCCTGGCCTGCTGCTCCTTTGGGGTTTGTCTCCCTCTGAACATCCCGCGTTTCTCCCATCCTGCTGCCCACGCACTGAAACGGCTGCAAAGGCAGCACACGTTTAGGCCGTGTTTCTGCAGCATCCCCTTCAGTCGGTTAAGATGTAGCGACACTGGGGAATTCCAGTGAGGAAATTCAAAGCTGAGAATGTTGCATGGCAAATTTATCAGCAAAGTGAAACCTCTGTGTCCCAGCAGCAGCTGGGTCATAAATTGTATTTTACCTTTCAGTGAACACTGCC
>JAUBNY010000666.1:11142229-11154814 GCA_032275445.1 Crypturellus soui | reverse complement strand
CGCAGACCATTGCGGCCCGGGGCGGGGGGGGAGCGAAGTGCTCGGGCTGTGGCGGCGCGTTCGGGCGGCCCGGGGGTCCCTCGCGAACCCGGCGCTCTGCCCTGCCTGCTCGGCGCTCACGGCTCCCGTGTCGTTTCCAGGCCTGCAGGAGCGCGGCTCGCGGGGGACGCCATGAGCGGGAGGTGAGTTCCCGTCCCGGGCTGCGCGCTGCACTGCCCGTCGCCGTGCGCCATTAAACGGCTCTGCTCGTGTCCTCGTGTTTAAAACCCTCTTCTTAATCTTCTTGTTCACACAGCGGGTTTTCTTACACTGTTCTGTTAAGGTGGGGTGCTGTGACATTGACACTTACTGTTCATACACGGTGTGTTGATCATATATACGATGGAGGACTCGAAACTGAATCGTGGTGTTTTATTTCAATGAGTATGTGCATGTGGGAGATGAGGCTGGGGAGCTCGCCTTGACATGGTAACATCTGGGACCAGTGGTTGATTTTGGTAGAGACTAGTCTTGTGATATGTGGAGTCAGCCATGTAAATGTTTGAAGTGTTCAGGACATATAGGTCTATATCATGAAATAAATCGTTTGGACAATAGTGTTTCTGATGCAGCTTCTCCAGTGGGTGGAGTGGCAGGACTTTGTTTCTGGCTGTTCCCAGAGATTGTAGGTAATTCCATTGAGGCTGCAAAGCTGGGTTACAATGGGCAGTAGTCAGTATCTTCTTTAGCAGCCACTACAGCATACGAGACTGTCAAGTTTGTGTAGTGTATTAGAAAACACTAACATTTGCCTAACACTGAAATACTTATTTGTCTCTTTGCCCATTTGAAAATGTAACATACTAATGCTGAAGGGCTTTGGTCTTAGTGTGAAGCCTGTAGTACAAGAAGTATATAACAGTTACGAAGTTCTTAAATGCTTCAGGTTCCAAGTACTTACCTTTTCTTCATTGACTGGCTTTAAGGATTTGTAGGAATCTCATAAAAAAAGCATTTTTCTTAACTAAATTTCTGCTGGTGTAGAAATACTTTTTTTTTTTAATTTATTTTCCTGAAACAGCAACTTATTGTTATCATCTAATTCCTTAGGGTGATTTATAATTTGTCAATGTTTTTCAATGTCTTTTAGGTTGTGGTCCAAGGCCATTTTTGCTGGCTACAAACGTGGCCTCCGAAACCAGAGGGAGCACACTGCCCTTCTGAAAATTGAAGGGGTTTATGCCCGCCAGGAGACAGAGTTTTACTTGGGCAAAAGATGCGCCTATGTATACAAAGCTAAAAAGTAAGTAGCTCTTCACTGTTGTGATAAATCACCAAACTCTGATGTCATTTTTTGCAAATGCCAAGATGTAAGTAGGCTTTTCTTGCTGTGGCAAAAATAAATTGAGGTTAACTTTTCAAGAGATGGTCCATGGAGTATTTGGTCAAGCAGATCCCTGGTTGGTCTCAGTTTAAAGGTTTTGGGGATATTTTTCCTTTAAGTGATCTACATGTCATTAAATTGGATCGTGTAATTATATGAAATAATTTTATTTTTACAAGTCGGATAAGAACAAATTCTGCTTTTGAGGTTGGAATAGTTGAAGGCAACTAAATTGGAGTTACCTAAATTGATGTCGATCACTGTGACATTGAATTATTTAAATGGCAGAATGTTACATGAAACCTGGAGTGTAACCTGAAGGGATTTGAATCCTGAGCTGCTTTGTTGTGTCTGTGTCACTTTTGCTGTACCGGTGTTGGTGGAGGTCTTAGAGTAGTTGCTTATGCTCTTCATCTTAATGTGTGAATGTGAGAACTAACACACTGGAGTTCAGAGTTACCTTGAATAAAACTGATCAGACTGTTTGCACATCCACCGTCATTTCCAAAGTGGTTTATGCGTTTGTTTGTTTGTTTTATCAATTTTTGTTGTCTGTCCAGTGCTTTACGCCACTCTGCTTAGTTGTATTTGAGAATCATTAGAAATAAAACATTACATTTTCTCCTTAGAAATAAAACATTACGTTTTCTTTATAATAAAACCTGCGAGGTTTTTTTATTTGATTATCCTAACAAGGTAACCTAAAGACTGTGTCCTTTTAATAACTTTCCAGTAGTGCTGCTGTTAAATTATTAGCCACAATACTCCCTCCATTTGGAGGACATAGTGAAAAATTCCAGACAAATGAAAGTGGAAGTCAGTCCAATTAAAAGTGTCTCCAAGAGGCTATGCTGTCTGCCCCATTGCTAGTCTGTATTACACAGTTGTGACTTGGGTGCTCAAAGGTTCTTTTCTTTGTTTCCTCAGAAACACCGTAACCCCCGGCGGGAAGCCCAATAGGACACGAGTGATCTGGGGGAAGGTAACGCGTGCCCATGGGAACAGTGGCATGGTTCGTGCCAAGTTCCGCTCCAACCTTCCTGCCAAGGCCATCGGACACAGGATCCGAGTGGTGAGTGGTTTTATTTTGGAAGCAAGATGCTTATTGATAGCTGTTGGAATGCATTTTAATCCTGCAGAGTTTGAGGGAGAATTTGGGGTATGTCTATGAAATTGTTGTGTGGCTGCTGTATATTCAGCAGACCCTGTGATAAGGGCCCCTTTTGGAGCTAGAGGGGTTTTAGCCTGGGCTTCTTGTGTTGAAAGGCTTGATCTCATTGTTGAGAGTTTTGTTTGCTTATTCACATTGACTGCAAAGGCTTTTTAAGTCCCTAAACTTCCTTAGCTCCCTTCTGAAGCTGTTTTGATTTCTTCTCCTTAAATTTTGTCCATGTGCTTTGTGCTTCCTGTCTACCCATTTTTCCCCCTGTTGGCAAGAAACCTGACTAAGGGTTTTTTTGTTTTGTTTTGTTTTCCCAAATGTTTTCACTGAGGTCTTGTGCTAGTAAGACCTGTTCCACAGTTTATGCAAGGCTTCAGTGAAACTCCCTTTTTTGGACATCACCCAGACTTTTCATGCAGTATTTTTACAGTGATACTGTTAATAGAAGCCTGAAAAAGATAATCATCTTTTCTTTACATCTTTTTCTTGTGCCTTCCAAAAAGCACAGTAGGAACAACATGGTTAAATTATGGAACTAGGCCCAGGAGCATCTCTTCCTCTCAGGGGGCAGAAGGGCTGGCTGCGGTGGAGGGAGCCTATCTACCAGGAAAGCAGTACTTAAGTTGTTTTTCAGTTTTGCAACTTTCCTGTGTAAATTAAGGCATGGCTTTTGTAGGAATCAGATCTGTGATTATAGAATGCCACAGCAGGACTTGTTTAAAACAGTACAGTAACAAGAAGATGTCTAACATGATTTTTTTTTTTTACAGATGCTGTATCCATCAAGGATCTGAATTTTTATTGGAAATAAAATGCAGAATATGTTTCATTTTTGTACACTTGTGTTTTTATCTCTTACTGTGTTAGTAGTAAGTCTGAGCTAGATGTTAAAATGGAGATTTCATCCACCCTTGGCAAGGTATCTGTGGAGCAGATTACATTCTAAAGACAAATAACTGTGGCCAGTCTGTACCCTTCATCATGGAATGAGTGGTTTCCAAAGCTGAACAACAAACATTTGAAACTTTGTAAACTGCGTGCAAGATCTTTGTACAACATAAGAAATACCTCCTTGCCTACCTAATAAAGAGAAACCTCTTAAGATTTTGGTTCTCTTGTGTTAGGCAAAGATTCCTGTTAAGACAGATTTGATGCATGATTTTGCAAAGATTTAAATCCTAGTGGGTAACTCCTCCTAGCTCTTACCTAAAAATAGTTGTGTTAGTAGGATCACAAAGAATGAGACTACAGGTAACATGGGTGGCTTGCATGTTGGTAATATCTGCTCCCTGTAGTTTAGTTACATGCTTGTTTCAATCTTGCATACAATTCTGAAGTGCATGAGTATTAAAACTTGCTGGTTTCTTTGTCTGCCTTATCACAAAACATAATAGGAGAGAGTGGGCAGATCTTTATATAGGAGACACTTTTACTTTCATGAGTCCTTCAGTGTTTGTTGAATAAGGAGATGATGAAAGCGGACTTAAGAATCTTCAGAAGCAAGTCCCGGGGAGAGTTTATGAGTACATCCCTGAAGTATTTTAAGGGGTGTTTCTGACACCTGCAGGTTGCCACGTTACTGATGTCACAGTCTTGCCCTCCTGCCAAAATGACCCATCAATACACTGGGTGGGCGGGTGGGTGATATAACTTGTGTGATGCAGTTTCAAGGCCATCAGAAAAACGTCCCTGTTGACCGAGACAGGTGAGTTACCTCAACCAGGTGTCTAAGAAGTGGCCCTGTCCAGTCCCGCTCTGGTCACACGCGTTCATCTTTCTTCCATGAGCCAGGGCATCCTGCTGCTTGCCCAGCCCTGCTGTGTAGGGACCCCTTTGGTCTGGGGGCTCTGCTCGTCTCCTCCAGGTAACCGCTTCCAAGGCGGCTGCTGTTGATACTCCTCTTTCTTTTGGAGGTGCTAGAGTGGCCTTCTGTATGCAGAATATATTACTGCACAGCTGAAGAATATTTTTAAATGCAGTTCAAACACTAGCTGTTTGAAGCTGCCTGCACATCTGTCGTGTTGTTTTGCTGGAGTTGCCTCAGAAAGCTAAAGCAGTTTTTCATTGCTTGTCTGTTAATACTGTGGTGTCCAACAGCAAGGGAACACTCGCAATGGAAAGCTGTGGCTTTTGTATGGGTAAAAAGAAATATGATACAGTACAAAACATGCAGGATGCTGCCTTGGGTTAGCCAGGGCTTTATTCTGTGAATTCTGAGAAGCTGTCTAGGTGGAATCTGAAAAGGGGCAGGGTGGAGTGCCAGTTATGCTTCCAGCATTAGGCTGTGTCAGGAAAACAAGGAGGAAAGTGTAGTGGGAGAATCAAATGAACAGTATGTGAGGAGGGCTCTGTTCCCCGTTGCTTCTTGGGTTCTGCTGGTGAGAAGGGAAAAAGTTCCAAGTTTGAGACAGAATGCCCAAAGGTAGATCATAGATCTCTTCTTTCAGTTCCCCTTCCCTCTTTGCTCAACAGAACTGCTAAGGCACAAAGCCTGTTGGTGGCTAAAATTTTGGGACCTCCGTGAACAGCTGAAACTCAACTCCTATCATGTCTGTTTAGTCCCCTTTAAACCCGGGTTTACCTGTATGTGATAGCTCCTCAAAGAAGTAGGCTTGGTCTCCTTAGCGTGTGTGTCTTTGCTACAGCTCCCAAGGGAATATCCTTTTCCCAGCACTGCTTGTAGGAGCTCCGTGTTGTGTGGGAGGAAGCCATGGCGTCGGACCTGCCAGCAGCGCCTGCTGCGGCCTGCTCCATTGTGGAGCCAACCCACTGGGAGCTCTTCAACCTGTTGGACACGGTGGGGCAGCGGAACAGCCGGCTGCTCGTGATGGAGATGGATGATGCCTATGAGAAATCCCCTTTGGTGATGATGGATTTTGCCCAGGATCTGTTTGGCGCGGTTGACCTTAAGGCTATGCTCCAGCAGAAGGAGATGACTGAGGAGGAACAGGAGCCGCAGCCCCATCCACAGCTGGCTTTCATGCTGTGGCAGGCCACCACTCTGAAGCAGCTCATGCAGTGGGATAACCTTGATGAAACTCTCTGGAACTTAAGGAGCCTCTTCCCCGTTATGCCGCCCGCACTGGTGCTGGTGATGATCCAGCCAGACCCACAGAGGCAGTTGGAGCAGACGGCAGAAGCGCTGAGGAGGATGCAGTGTCTGCTGGATGGGGCTTTCGAGAATCTCGTGGTAGAGACCGCGATTTACTGCCCAGGCCAGCCTGATGGTATCCTGAAGGCCAAGACAGCAGCCTGCAGGGCTCTGAGAGAGGTCTTAAAAGGCCATGAAGGTATCATAGGAACAGAGGCAAGGGATGAGGGAGATGGGCTTTCAGGAAACGAAATCACAGATGCTCAACCTTGGGCATGGAGGTGTTTGAGAGGCAGTGTAGATCAAATTAATACTTGGGCACCGGCTGAGGTGTGGGAGGGGAAGGAAGCTAGGAAGCCAAACTGGGCTTTGCTGGCAGTGTGAGCTAGAAATGAGAATGGAGTTTGAAGTGCTGGGCTGGGGGTGGAAAACGTGAGTCAGAAGCAACTCAGTGTCCCAGTTTGCAATGTGGTAGCTCTAGCTCCTTGCCATAAAATGCATGGGCTGGTCAGTGTGAGAACTCACTGACTCCGCCACTGAGCTCTCCATCGTTGTATTAATGTGGAGCTTTGGAGTCCCACACACCGCATTCCCCATGAGGGAGTCTCAGGGGAGCTGATGAACTGTAGGCCAAACCTGTTGCTGGTGTGTTGCACTTCTATCACGTGCATTTCCTACCCTAGAAAACACCTCCCAGGATCCAGTTACCATTTGGCTCAGCTTGACTACGTGTGACACTAGATACCAAAGACGATTTCAGGATGGGCTCTCTTAGGTGGCAGGATCCAGCAGGTGGGATTTAGTTCTGTTCACCTAGATGCCACTTGTAGACATAATTCCCTGATACTTTCTTGCTTATTCACTCGGCCCCTCTGCACAAAAACAATTCAGTTCAACTCAGTGCATTCAAACCGATGTGTCCAGGAGATTCTCTATGTTGACAAGTTTCTGAGCTTGGAGGAATGGATGTCCCTGTTGCCTCCCCTTCCTTGTTTGCAAAATTATACTGAGATATGAGAGTAAGGTGGGGGAGGCATGTAACTGGGCTCAAATAGTTTGAGAATGGTGCTGCAGAAAACTGAAGGAAGGGCAGACAGATCCCAAGCAAGTCTGCACACATCCAGTCTGTGGTGAAGGGCAGTCCTTTGGGATGCAAGGCAGGATCCTGAGCACGTCTTGGCAGCCTGCAGCCAGAAGGGGACACTGCTCCCATGGCCTAATGCTGTTCTTGCTCCAGCTCAGATTTCTCTGCAGCATCATTTGGACAGTCTAAGCCAGGAAATTCCAGTGAAAAATCACTGCAATCTCTTGAGTTTCCACTCTGCATGAAATGAACTATTCCAGCAAGGCAATGTCCTCTATAATCCTGCTGAGCTGGTTCAGCTGGGAGCAGGCAGGGAGACAGCATGGGGCCACCTGCCCCTGGGTTTTAGACTGTCTCAAAACTGGGATAGTAGAAAAAAGCTAAGATTTGTGGTTAATACTGTGGTTTTGTGCTTGCTGCCTGAGCAGTCCTTGAACATCCCTTCCACCCGATGGGTTTTCACTCAAGCTAGTTTTGTCTTCATCCAAACTCTACTGAAATCTGAGATCAGAATCTGAGAACTACTTTATGGAGGCATCAGTGTAGTGGTTGCAGAAGGAAGGACTGAGTGACATGGGCTGAATGTGCAGTATGCACGTGAAAGGGTATCAGCAGGAGCGAGGGATAGACCATCCTGATTGGTACCTGAGTGCAGATTGCTATTGCTAAGCCCTTCTAAAACTGGAAATAAGGCAGCACTCGCAGTACTAGGGATACTGAAAGTAAAACAGCACTTTGATATTCACTACTCCTCGCTCCTGGAAGGAGTAGTGACCTTACCTGTAAATTGGTTCAAGCTGTTGTCCAACATGCTAAATTACTGGGGATGGCTTTGGATGGAAGGCTGTGTGGGAGCAGTGGGTAGTTTTGTGCACCTAGCAATGCCCCATTTAATAGTTCAACTTACTTCCCTTCATCTCTTATTGTTATCTGTATTATTTATTTAGCTTATTTATATTTCTTCTCCAATTTGTTTTTTCATAGATCCTGTGTCTCTGTAAGATCTCGCCTATCACCAAAAGAAACATTAAAACGTGTTTATTCCCCTTTTGTCTGTCTGTGTGTACATACATAACCTTTAAAGTACCAAACACCAACTATCATGAAGCTCCTGCGGAAACTGCAGGCGTGGACAGCATACGGGATCTCTGAACCAACATTACTCTGGCAAAGGATCTTTCAGGTGACTATACAAATATGAGTTTGAATATGAGCTGGAGGTGTTTGCTTGATTCTGGGGTATTGGTTCTATGTAAAAAAAAAAAACTGATTTAAAGAAAGGGGAAGAAAATGATCTTGTCCAGTTGTGTGAGCATAATTTTAACACAGTTGACCTGTTTTCTGTCTTGTGGAAGAGGTTTTCCAAGAGCAATCAGATACACCTGCAGAAATAGTCTCTCTTGAGACAAGATGCTTTCTGTATGCTAAGGCTAGCTCAGACAACTTGTCAGTGCAGAAGGTTTGGCTTCCTAATCTAGACATCCTTAAAGCGTGTAACCTTGATGAAATCTTGCATTTCCATTATTTCCTGTAACACCAGAAGCATTCGATTAACAATTCTGACAATCCATGCAGTGTGCTCGAGTTCCTCCTGTGCCCGCGTGTTCGTGCTGTGTCCAGCCGTGGCTACGCAGTGAGATGCGCCTGCACTGCAAAGCGCTGCTGATGGAGGAGGTTTGACACGTGTGGCTGAAGTCCTGGCCAGGACTGGAAGCACAGGGTCATTTTGCAAGGGCAAAAGCCAGAGCCAGCACCAAGGGCATGGGGATGATGCAGCTGCAGTGCTTCATCTGTTTGGCAGGATGAGGAGTGTGATGGTCCAGGCAAATGAGGAGAGGAAGAGACACAACGTGCTGGGTGCTCTCAAGATATGGCCCCATGTCCTTCCCAGGATAATCCTGTGCAGGGGTCTCAGATGAGTCTGCTCAGCTGGTGTGATTGCTCCCCAACCTGCTGCACGCTGAGACCAAGTCACGGAGGACTTGCTCCTGTTGCTTAAATGTTGAACACACGTCTTATTTTGGCTACAAGGAGAGTTCACACATTGGCTCTGCTGACAAACCAGAAGGGATTCTGAGCTCCAGCAATGCAAGGTACAAGCAGATGTGGCCCAAAACCTCTTTCGCCTGCTCAGGCAGAGCCCAAAGAAGCGACACAGCAGCAAATGTTAGGAGCATCATTGTGTGACCCAGAAATCTTTCCTGGGTCAAGAGATCTCTTCCCAAGGCAGAAGGGAAGAACCTGCCTTGCTCAAGTGGCATCTCACACTGCAAGAACAGTGGGCAGTGGCCATGCCATGGGTTCCCGGGCTATGGACATCTGCACGCTACCTTTGGAAGAAGATCCTGATCTGTACAGTGCCCATGCAAAGCTTTGCTATCCAGAATTACCTCTTCCTTTTTTCAAAAAAAGTCTTGCCCAGTCCTATTCATTGGCCTGGTATGGCTTGCCTATGTGTTAGGCAAAGTCCAGTTTCCTCTTGGAGCAATTCTGCAGTGCACCAAGAGGAAACCTGGCCAGCTGGTTATCGGGCCTCTTTCAGAACTCAAAGTGCTAGATGAGGCTGTTCCAAACTCTTTTGCTCTGCCCCTAGGAGCAACTCCAGCATCGGAAGCTGATTCTAGCCCTTTATGAACAGAGCTAGAATGAATAGAGACTAAAAAGAGGGTTGAGGTATTTTCTTCACCTGCAATCGCATCCTCTACAGACCTCTCTCTCACCTCTGAGAGGTCTCCATGGAGGTAGAGCTCAGGCAGTGCAAGTTCCCCCTGCAGCAATGCTCCTGGTAGCATCGCACAGGTAAAGCAGGGGCCTCTCTGCACCTCTAAACGTCCATGTGTGACCAAGGTTGCCAAGGGGGAGAGTTTAAGAAGATGGACTGGGACATGGTCCCAGAAGCTCAGAGCCTACTGCTCCCCATCAGCTCTTTCTCGTTTAGCCTCCCTGTGCCCCAGCTCCTAACACAAAAGCCATTGTGAAAATCCTTTTTCCTGCCCTCTGTCTTTCTATGTGCTTTAGATGAGAGGTTGATCTTGGCAAATGCTTCTCTTTAGGGAGCTAATCAAATAGGTCTTTGGTCTTTAGACTTCAAGGCACTACTAATATAAACAACGAATTTACTTCTTTGGCCAAAGCATCCTTTCCTTCCCCTTTGAAGTCCAAAATGAGCAGATGTTGCGTCTTCTCTGAACAGGCACAGGCATATGCAAGAGGTGCAATTACCCTCCTTTAGGGTAATTTGTAGAGATTCTTTATAAATGTGTCTGTCAGACTGGTGTTTGATGGCAAAGGGAGGAGTGTCAGCCTTGTAAATACACCAGTATATTTGCTCGGATGCCTGCCGAAGGTCTGAAACCCCTTTGGTGACTACAAATACTGCTGAGCTGATGGCTGCTTTTAAACAGCTTGAGTTGTATCTCTTTAAGTGACACACAGGAAGATAAAGCTGTATTTGCTATTACATCCTACCCCTGTTAATGAATAAAGAAATGTAAACAAGTTTGTTTGGGTATTGTGGATTACATTCACCTTTCCAACCAGTGTCAACTGGCAGTGCAGTATATGCTCCCAAAATTAACTATAGCATTACAGTAGAGCAGCAAACTGCTGTCAAAGAACAGCTCTGTCCATCACCAAATACTCATTTTTGAATGCAGTTGCGCTGGCAGTTTTAACCTCAGAGCCACTAAGGACAAACAGCCAATGATGCTTGTTCTGAACTGAGTTAGAAAGACCATTTTATTTTTCCTGTGCCTTCTCGTCTGTTGCAGGCATCACCTTTATAAAATTTGGGGTCTCCTAATTGAAAGTCCCTGCATCAGCAATTTGGCCATCTCGCATGGCGCTTGAACGTGCTGTGGATCTTGTTTGGCCTCTTTGCAGGGAGACAGGGAATGTCCTGTCTCCTTAGAGGCAGCTTCAGCAAATCTGGGCTTCCTCTGGTCAGACTGGTCAAAGGAAAGTCTTTCTTGGCTTGTTCCCTGCAGGGAAGAGCCCTTCCCTCTTCTGGCACCAGCTCTCAACACGGAGCTCTTCCTGGAGACCTTCCACTCTCAACTGGACAAAACTGGGTGAGATCTGTGCCCCAAATTCTGTGCTGGAGGGGAAGCGTGAGGAGAGGAACACCAGGGCTGTGGGCTCCAGTGGCTCCACTAGCACCAGGAGGAGGCTCCAGCACCCACCCCTGTCCCTCTTGGCACTGCTCATGGTGAGGATTGCCCCCTCCCCGGGCTTATCACCAAGTAAAAACGAAGGGGCCTTAAGTAAGATTCTGAATAGAGAAGAAATCCTCATAAATGCTTAACCAGAGCACCAGCAAAGGGCAGACCTGGCTGTTGGAGGGTGCTTGACTTTATAGCTCTGGCACATTGACAGCTGCTCACAGTGCTGCTTTGCTGGAGAGGGAACATGGGCTCTTGCGACAGTAGACCCTGATCTTTGGAAGAGCAGCCTAACCTTCCTGCTTTATCTTCCTCGGATTTGGTTATCAGGGCTTGTCAATGAGTAAGTTACTTTTACTAAAAGCCAGGGCAGAAAGTCAGTGTGATCTGCAGGCAGGCAGTCTGGCCCCACCGGGACAGCGTGGGATGATGTTTGCTCTTCCTGTCAAACTTGGGGCACACTTTTTCCGGCTTGCCACCATCAGTGGCATTGATTTTAGCTGCCCCTGCTCCAGACTTCAGCCCTGTTTTTGTCCTAAGTCCCCTGGAGCCTCGTCTGTTCGTCCCACAGGAATGGTCTGACTACAGATGGCCTCAGAGCAAGATGGGCAGATGTGATTCCTGCTCTTGTCACCTCTGAGTCATTTATACCCTTCCATGTTGTCACAATAGGACGTTACCACTCTGGAACGGGGCAGGCTGGGGGCCTCTACCTCATTCAAGCTCACAGGGCACTGGGCTATTTCCTCCTCTGAGCATCTTGGAAGCTTTCCGTAACTTGATCTCTGTCTGTGTTGGCAGTTCCCCAAAACCCTTTCCTCCCGAAACAGCACAAGAAAAGCTGCAGGATTTGCTTTCACACCTCCTCATGGGTCACGATCCCCCTCAGCCTCTAACTTCAGTGTCACCAGTGCAGCCAGAGCAAACCCACTCTGGCCAAGCTATAAAGAGGTGCAAACTGCACTGGGTGTTCCTGGCTGTACAGACCCTCTTTCCCTGGCAAACCAGCACATGCTGCTCATGCACGGCCCTCGCATCACTGTTGCCCCTTTTGGGACAGCGCAGCAGGCTGCTGCTGTTCTGTCTGGGGCAGGTGCATGTGAGGAACAGGGACAGCGTTTGTCACATGTGCTTTGCGTGGGAGCCTCCTGGTTCATCTGATAGGCAGTGTGCGAGTGCCGGGCTCCTCGGCGCTCTCGGGTGGTTCATTCACCCTCAGCAGGCAGGGGCTGCCTGAGGAGATGGGCATTTCACCAGGCTCGGGCTCATGCGCACCAGCCCCCAAGCCTCGCGACAGCCCTGCACTTTTACCTGCAAACAGTTCGTGCTTCTCGGGAACGAGCGCGTGTCACTGCCGGGCGCTGCTGCCGGGGCTGCGCCTGGGTCGTGTTTTGCCCGGGGCGGTGGGACGCGGTGTTTGCAGGGGGCCGGTACCGGCGGCGGCGCGGAGCCGCGGGGGCGGTGACCGGGGCCGGTACCGGGGGCGGTCAGTGATACCGGGGGCGGTGCGGAGCTCCGGGGGCGGTGCGCGGTGCCGGTCCCGGGGGCGGTGCGGGTGCCGGTGGCGGGCAGGCTGCGCGGCGGCCGGGATGGCGGAGGAGCTGCGGGAGCTGCGGGCATTGGTGGCGCGGGCGGGCGGGCGACGGGCCGTGCTGCTCGTGGCCGAGGTGGCGGAGGGCGCCCCGGCGGCCACCACGCTGGCCGCCTTCGCCCGCGACCTGCTGG
>JAUBNY010000666.1:11060986-11087969 GCA_032275445.1 Crypturellus soui | reverse complement strand
AAAATACATTTTTCTTAATGGATTTTTTCTTCTTTCTGCTTGGAAGGCAAAAAGGATTGCATGTGCTGTGCCTAGCTTTTAAAACTAGATTGCCCCCTGAATACATGACAGATGATAATATGCAAACATTTGGACAGACTAAAAGTCTGCATTAATAGAAGTTCTGAGCTTCCACATTTCATCCGCTCTGCTGAGCACTGAGACAGAGCTATAGCTGGTACCTTGCTGCTCATCTGTCACATATGTGTTGTTTTTATTGATGTCGTTTTCAAAAATGAACTATGATAGTAAACAACCACTCGTTTTACTGCTTTTGGAGGGGTAGAAAGAGGAAAAACCCTCTCTTTTTCCAGTGGAAAGTTTTACTTTGGAAAGGAGGCAAGGGAGTTCTACTAGTACAGGTGTCTTGGTATTTCCAAGTCACAGAATGTGTGGATTTGCTGGCAGTCAGTTTGCTCTCTTGAATTACTAAAAATATATTTTCCTTCTTGGCAGCATCTGGAAATGTTATCTATCAAAATTGTAATTCAGCTGAATAACCCAATAGAGAAAAACAAGAGTTCAGTCAGAGCCCCTCACTCTTGGAGATGTTAAGTCTCTGCAGTGTAAAGCTGAAGGATTCTTTTCTGTGGAAGGAAACTGCTTTTCATTTTTATTGTTTCTCCCTTGATCTCTAATCCTTCTTGGAAGGATGGTTCCAATACGAGCTCTGATCTTAGGAGATCAGGTTTAATCATTCCTCTGTGTACATCTGTGTACGCCTGTAACATTGGGCAAATTATTTAGCTCTCTTGAGACTCAGTTTCCTATCTGAAAAAGAAATTATGAGGATGATGCTTCTATCAAAGAACATTATGGGAATAAATTCATTATAGTCTGCAAAGGACTCTAATCCTTTTGGGATGGGAGCTACAGAGACTCTGAAGCAGTCAGATGAGTTTTGACATTTTTGTCATGGATTAACTGCTCAGTCTGTATGTTGAGTTTTCAGTTCTTTTAAGATGTTAGGTGAAAGTCTGAGAGTCTCAAAGAAAACAGAAGGTAAGGAGGTAAGGAAGCAGCTAGCAAAACTATGGATCATTTTAGGTAATAAGTCAGATTCCTTTCCTCAAAGAATCCTGGAAACTCTTGACTTCAGAGATATGTGCACTGTAATCTGTAGGGTGGTTAATTATTTTATTTTTCAATAGTGGGTGGACAAATAGAGGATGAGATGTATAATTTGGGCCTAACTGGATTCTCTAAGAAATACAAGAACTGAAAGAACTTTATGCTAAAGTCCTGTTTAAGAGTCAAAATTTGTGCTGTTACGTAATACAGATACAGAAGGCAATTCATTACCCAAACATGGAAGTGCTACAGATTAAAAAATAAAAATATACAGACTATAAACTCATGAGGAATCCCTGAAACAATATGCTAATTTGGGGATTAAACCCAAAATATAGTAATTTTACTTGAAGGAAGCAATCACCACCAAATTTGGCTATAATCATCATGGCTTGCTCAGAGGTAGAAAGAGATCCTCCATTTATTTGGGCATTATACAGGCAATTAAATTACTTACTATCCATGGGAAACTTTTTTTGGAGCTGTCTGCCAGTCTGAAGAAAAAGTATTTTAATCTGATGTGAAAGGGCGGAGTTCAGATCACCAGCCATTTTTGGATTGCAGTGACATATTTTAGTCTGATTAGATGCCGAAGTTGCACACACTGTACCACAGTGTCTAACCTGACGTGGGGGACTCTGCTTTGCCACAGGGTCAGCTGGTGAGAGGAACAAGTTGAACTTTGTGCCCCACAAGTCATATTGGTGATCTTGATAAGAGTTACAAAGAACTAATTTCTACTAAATTTAAATACACCTCAAATCGCTCTCCTACTACTGCTAAAGACTTTGAGATGTTTTGCATGTCATACACAGTGATTCTGATAAAGATTATGATACATGCTCTGACCAGCTTCCCGTCACTGCTTTTTATTTTTGTTGGTTGTCCTTTTCCCAAAGATGATTCGTCTGCAAGCTGTGTGTTTTGGGTTATACTGATTTAAAGTCTCTACTGATATTTTGTTATGAAGATGATAACAAATAATATTCCTTAAATAGATAGAGCATGTGCCCTGTTTTGTCATACTTCCCAAGAGATTCTGCTTAAATTCCCTTTTAAGCATTTTATCTTCCATTCCCTTCCTTGGCATTGGAATTTGAAGCATGGGGAATGGATGGTAATCTGTTTCCCAACGTTTGCTAAAACATGCTTTGCCCTAGCTCTTCTGTTTGTATGAGCCTAACAAGTTCCCATGTCTGTTCATATAATCACTCTGACTTTCCAACAGTTTTTTTTTTTTTCCTGCTGAGAATCTGGTGCGGAACCATTAATGGTTCTGCAACTATCAACAATCTTTCCTTTGTGCTAGTTGGGGTTGTAGCTGCAAAATGTATTTATTGCTTTTGCATAGAAGTTGCTTAGGTGTATGTCTAAAAAGATTAAACGGGAAAGGAGGCTTAGACATGTGCGTGTGTTTGTTCTGTAAGAGTATTTGCAAGTATTGGAAAAAGATGATTTTCAGAAGTAAAAAAAATACAGATTTTCAAGAGCTGAGTTTGAAATGCTGAAGTTTTAGCAATAGATAGAGATGTAAAAATCAATGTATTTTCATACTGAAAATTGTTAATCTCATTTTACCTTTGCATTTGTCTTTCCCCTTCCTTGTACTCACCTGTAGGAATGTTTCAGTAGAGACTCACCATGCTCTGGGCTTGCAAGCTGCCTACGTGCCAAAAGGGGGTTGCGTATCTTGTAGAACAGACTTGTCTCATAGCAATTGAAACATGATTCCCCAGGTGCAGTCAGCATGATTTTCCTGACCTCCAGTACACTTTAGCACAATATTAGTGCAGGATATCGAGCAGTAACAAGTTTATTTTGTGATATGCAATCCTACATTGTAGGCGCAATGAGCTCATTGTAACAGGGATCCATGACAACTTCATTATGTGTTTGTGACCTGCAGGGCAATTAAGAAAGTAATTTGGGAGACATGCTACATGTCTAACATCTTGAATCTGATTTGTTATTGCTGTTTTTGTGCTAGGGTAGTCAACTTGCAAAATGGGAAAATAATAACCAAGTTCATGTTTTTTTCTCTCTCCTCCTGTGATCATCTCTTTAGGATGCTAGGGAATAACCTCTTGATTTTTTTTCTCCACTTAGATCCAGGATTTTTATGGGTGCTGGTTTGCATGGTGATATTTTATTAAATTCTAGAAAGGCTTTACACCATCAGAGCTGAAAAATCTGTGTTACAGAAACCAGATACCACTGTAGGAGTCCCCTAAGGGGCATTGCTTGTTGGTTTCTGTTTCTGTCACCCTCAGATCTTGAGCTCTTTAAAACCTCCCAACAATTTTGCAGTGCTGAAAAAGGAGCATTCAGACATCGAGGCTGGTCTTAACGGCTTCGCACAGGAAGTTCTTTAACCCTATTACTGCAGTTGCTCCTGCAGTTCTTGCATACTTAGAAAGACCAGTCAGAAAGAGAGTAACTTCAGCTTTGGAAGAGGAGGAATGGATACAGACACAACTGATTTTTTTAAAAAATGACTTTTTGAAAACAAATTCCTAAATGATCTTGCTCTTAAGAATTTGCACTTGTAAAAAGCATCATGCTCATCATTTGATCCTGTTTCCCTTAGTTATTTGTTTATTAAGTTTTGTTTTTAAACATTCTCCTATGTGCATGATGATGACTGGTAGAGGCAGAGGTGGTAAATAACCTACTAAATGGCTAAAAAAAAAGAAAAAAAAACACATACACACACATTAAAAAAAAAAAAAACACCCCACACAGTCTCTCAGGTTTGTGGAAGGAAATTGTGCTATAACATTCTCGCATCTTAAAGCCTGCGCTGTTTTCTCAGTGTTTTCAAGGCTGCATATCTGCCTTGAAATCGGTGCATGTAGTTTTGGTGAGTTTGTGTGTTGTTGCTAAAGATGAAATGAGTCATTTCCAGGAAGTTGCCCAAAGGAATTTATTGATGACATTTCCAAATAATAAAAATATGTTGTAAATGCTTGGAGATTTTCAAGGGAAAAAAAATGAGTTTGTGGGTTTCCTAGCACGTTAAACCTGTTTGGTAATTTGGGGTGTCCTCATCACCCTGACTTGAATGAAAAATAGTAGCAAATTAAAAGATTCTACTGGACAAACTCTGGCAGGTTTTACTTCAATGGCTTATGATATTTCTATCTTTTGACATCTTGATCTTGCTCCATTCTCTAGGAGGTAGCTGCCCCAACAGCAAAGCCACAACAGAATATTTAGCTGTGCCAATGGTGTTTTTTGTTTGTTTGATTTTCTTTGCAGTACTTGTTATCTTGCTTTGAATATCTTTTTGCTTATTCTGAGACAGTTGCTTTTTGCAATGGGATGGAGCAGTGGCTGTGAGGGCAGTACTTTCCTGTGCTGGCACAGCTAGATGCGCCCAAGCAGACCGTGTCCTGGAGCAGGAAGGTTCTACATTTGGGACCTGACTCAGTGGAAAATACCCTTCAGCCTGGATTTGCCAGGTTTCCAAGGCCAGGGTGGGAAGTTTTCAAATCTGGAATGGAACAATTTTGCTTCTGATATTTTTTAAAGTAAAACCTTGATAAGGACATAATTTCTTAGTCCGTTTTCCGAGGTTGGCAGTGGTCCATGGCTTAAGATCCACAGGCATCTCTGCCTTGCAGAAGTCATTTAATATTAGAATGCTCTTGTCATGGCACCGGATATTTTGTACTTTTAAAGTATTGCAAAATTAGAGGGCAGAAGAATTTATTTTCGTACTTCAACATTTGTGTGTACAAGCCTGCTCCCTGGTTCCACACCTCAGCAACTGATCCCGGCTCTCTTAGCAGCCAGGTTTCTGCGATTTCGTTCCCAGTGTTTGTTCATGCCCAGGTGTCACAGCCCATGGGTCCCCAGGGGTTGGTGCCAGAGGTGTTTTGTGCATCTGCTCTGCAATGTTAATGTGTATGGGATGAGCAGAGCCCTGGAAGCTGCATCAGGGAAATGCTGTTTGTGGAGGCTGCCGGCCCCACTCGCTGGGAGCGAGTAACGTCCCTCGCTCGAAAGCAGCCCCGCGTCTCCCGAGCATCCCCGGCGCCTCCTGGTCAGACCGCAGATGCCAGCGGCAACATGAGCACTTCTGCTGAATGTCTCCTTGCTGCTTTGCCCCAGGTTTCTCTCTTTGAACATGTGATTCCCATGTAAATTTCAGATCCACCTAATTCCCAGTCCACCTAATGAGTTGATTTTTCAGAGCTTTGTAACATCTGTCTGTTAGAAATATTCCAAGCTCCAACAGCTGAGCCTGGAGTCATAGGAACAGAGCAATGTGCTCTGAGCAGCAGCACCTGCCCAGCTCACAGCCCAGCTCAGCCAGAGAAATAATGTTACATGCTGCTCCGATCTCCATGTGTCAGACTCAGATAATCCTGGAAGAGACTGAAAGTTATTTTTATTTTATTTTATTTTTCCCAGATGGCTTTTGTTCATCTAGTCCATATGTGGTTGCCCTTGATAACATAGGAGGTCCCACCTCAGGTTACTGAAATCAGTGGGATTTCTAAAGGAGCCAGCTGCTGGGACGCACTGCCTCAAAACCTAGGAATAGCAACAGCAAGGGGAAATAATACCTTAAATGCAAACTAAGCTATTTTTCCAGTGTGCAGGATGTCGAGCATAAAAAACAAGCTGTTGGTATTAAGCACATAAAACACAGAGCAAGCTTTTATAAATAAAAATTTGGAAAACACAGTGAAGTATAAATAGAGAGAAGCAGAGGTTTGTATGGCTGTAAGGAACTGTATATTGTGTGTACAGTGTCTCCCTGGCACATACCTGTGACTGCTCTGAAAATATACCATGATCCTTTATCTTAGCAGGAATAAATGCAAAAAAATTTAAGTCACTTCTCTTTTGCGGGTAGGGAGGGATAATTTTAGAATATTTTTTAAATGCGTTGGGGAATTGATGACTAGAGAGCTGTTGGACTTGCTTGGACTGTGTAATGGAAAGAGCTGCTACTTTGTCACCGTTGCTTTAATAAAACTGCCTCTTCTGCAGCAGAATTGGTGCTTTGTTCAGCTTTGCTGCCCTTGTTTAAAGCTGAGTGGCTTATCTATTGCTTCTGGGTTATGAAACTGTCCATTTGTGTGGAACATTAATTTTATTACAGTTGCATTTAGCAGATTGCGATTTCCTCATATAAATGTGCATGGTCTTCACTCTGTCACAGACCAGCTCAAGATTCATCAGGTGTCACCTGCATTAAAGGCTGATGAATAGTACAGGTGGGTTAGTTAACTGACAGAGCAAAGGAAAGAGCGTGAAATATCGAACAGAAACTGCCTTTTCCTTTAAGGCACCTATGTTTTAAACAGCGTGATGAGTTAATGCTCCCATTGCAGTTCCTTGACATAACATCTCAGTGGCAGCGGTGGTGTCCGAACTTCTTATTGCCTCTGGTCAAGAATCTGCAAGTGAAATGTGTGGCTACTGTTTCCTCAGTTCCTGTTACCTCATGGCTCTGATGTGCTTTTACTGATGAACGCAGTCTCAGTTTTTGCTTAGAAACCTCTTGAGTCTGACTTAAGTCTTTTGAGTTTGACTTATCCCTGGAATCAGTTCTTTTTTTTTCCTTTTTTTTTTTAATTCTTTTGATCTTGTTGAGTCCTGGGTTAATAAAACATAATTCCCAACACAGTTCTCATGACAGTGACTTCAGTTATATGAGTTATCCTTTCCCTGGCAGGAAAATTCTTTCTGAATATATTTTTAGATTTCTCATTGCTCCCCAAGACAAACCATATAAATTCAGGAGAAACACCTGAATTTTGCCCCCGGTATTGTATGCCGTCTGGCCTTGTCTTAAAAAAGCACATTGACAGCAGCAATTATTCTTCTTTGTACCATTGTATTTATGACTGTTTTATGCTCCCAATTTAGAAGGTTTTATGGCTCCAGTAGCTCTGCGATCCTGGAACTGCACGCCGGCCATCCCAGAAAGGCCAAGGCAGTGCCTGGAACAAAAATGTCTGAGTGTTTCCATATGTTATATACTGTATTGTAGGTGGGAGATGATTGAATTAGTGTGGTCCTGATGTGGGTCAGGACTCGCTGCGTTTTGGTCACTTAAGCACACTTTTGGTGTGTTAAAGCCTTGTGCATTGGTGCAGCCAGGTGCTGGTAGCATCTGGGCTCTGTGAGAACTACATTCCCAGCAGAGTTTTCAAAGCTCAACTTTGGCTACAGCAGATGCTGAGAGCCTTTCACAGCTGAAATATAAGACTGTTCTTCAAGCAGTCCTCACTGAGCATCTTTGAAGAGGAGCCTGTGCTTTGCCTGTGAAAAGTGACTAGGGCTTTATGTGGTCTTAAGGCCTTAAATACGGAAAGTGGAACTGAATTTGAAATCCTAGTAACTTGTTTGTGTATCTAGTGGCTGTGTGTGGCCCTGCTGTCCTGAGCTAGAAGTTTGTCCTCTTATCTTATCTTATCTTATCTACCAGCAGATGTAGGAAAAGGACCTGGGTACCCACAACAAAATGGTCTAGCAGTTGGGAGAAACCTAGGTATCGTGGTAGGAGCCTTTCTGAAGAGACGGCCTAAGTTTTTGAGCATGCCATGTTTAAGTATGGTATTAAAACAAACAACAACAGCAAAAAAGGAAACAAAATGTCATATGGATAACTATATCAAAATCAATTTAGGTAGAAGTGCAAAAAAGTTTTCCAAACGTGATAGATCTATCTGGAGCAGCTTCACATGTTTTGATTGGGATGCAGAGTAGAATTTCCTGATCTGTTTTTTCAGCCATAAAAATTACTTGAATTGCATTGTTCTCATCTGTATATATTAAAAGACATATGCTATCAACATGGGATAGAGCTTTATATATTCCTGGATGTGATGCTCCTCTGTCACTTCAGCCTTTAGTGAACCAATGAAAGATGAAGCTATTTTAAGCCACGACAATAATATAAGTGAAGGTTTGGTAATTTCCCTTGCTAATGTGTGCTTAAGACATTGGTGTATATATATCACAGCATAAACTGTTACATTATTAAATATTTTCATTAATGACTTTGATTTAAAAGGTAGGCATGCAGTAGCAAAATCTGCTAATGACGCATCGTGGAGGCATTATTAATACAGTAGAAATATGTACAGGAAAAACAGAATAGGTTTGAGGTTTTCAGCAGTAAGAATTAGAGGAAATTTAATAAAGTGCAGGGTCACGCACCTAAGAACATATAGTAGTTTTTGCTACAAAATCATTGGTTGGTGTATTATGCCAGTGATGCTACAGGGATGTGCAGGCATTTCCTGTGAGGTCTGCAGAAGGTGGTTTAGCTGCAAGCTTATCCTGATGGCTTTAAGATCTCTTTTTTGGTGTCTTCCAGTGGGCTAGACCTCTGTAATTAACTATTAGTGGGATGACTTGTGTCATCAGTGGTTAAAACCACTGAAAACACCAACATCGTATAAGGTACAGAAATACGGAGTGCTTGTGTTAAAGACAAACTGCTTGTATAATCTTTTTCTTTTTTTTTTTTTTTTTCCCTCCTCCAGGTCAGCCAGTTCAGGCAGCTGTATTCAAAAGTGATCAACGATAAGCATGATGATGTTATGGCAAAGTTCGGAGCAATCCTGGCACAAGGCATTTTGGATGCAGGTAACTCCCCGGATACTTAAAGCAGTCAAAATTTCTTACTCTTGTTTGACTACTTCTAATAGCTATAATACCAAATTCCATTTTGGAGAGAGGGTGCTGGCTTTTATGCCTGTTACATAGCAGCAACAAGAAATCTCGAATTTCAGGTCATTTTATCTGCTTAAGGAAATAAGCCCTGCTTTGTCATTTCAGCTTATATCAGTGTGCTTCAATTAGGATAAACCCAGTCCAGTCATTGGGGCAAAATCATTGTCCAGAAGTCTGGATGAAAACAGGTGTTTTTTTGTTGTTTTTTTTTTTTTTTTTTTCCTTTGGCTCTGGATCTGTTTTGTCACCCTGAATTCCACTTTGTAGCATTACAACTTCTTGACTGTTTGCTGCGTTCCTCTTGTAAACTTACTTTGCATTTTCTGTAAAAAGCTGACATGAGCAGTTAAAACTTTTTTTTTTAAAATTAAATACATTAAATAAGTTTTGAGTAAGTAGGTTTTGTCCCTTTCTTGATCATTAGAAGAGAGGTGTTGTGCAAAGAGGGAAGCACAGTGAACTACATTGGTGTTGCTTCAGAAGAGCTAGTGCTCCTCTCACAAAGGATTCTGCCTTCTAGCTTAGGGAACATCACTACATGGCTACTAAAGGCTGAGCCACAGAGAGGTTTCTGTAAAGGCATGAATTACGGGACCTTAGGGAACCTTAAAGAAAGTTTCTGTAAGCGAAGACAGACCATGTTCTGTTCTGGATTTTTCCCTCTGTTGGAGTTTAGGCTTATACAGCATTGCAGGTATCAGTAGCACCCCCTTTCCAGGTTTCTAGTGCCAACCTGCACATCCAAGATCAGTTCTCCCATCTCTGTGGCCCTTTCTCACCAGGCAGTTCCCTGTCAATTTCCCCGCTCCTAGAGCTCAAGCTGAGCAATATTTTTGGGACAAGACTGTTTCTCTTGTTTTGGATATTCCCATGCTTGTACTGTGTTGCTGGGAAGCCAGAGTCTAGCTGGCTCAAAGAGATTTGTCTGTCAGCAGTGCAAGCCTGTTTTGAATTGCCACCTTTAAGGATTAAATCATAAAAATGCAGCTTAAACCTTATTTGCCTCCTGTGTCACTCATGTATAATAACTTGGAAACCAGAAGCATCCAATATTAGTAAACTACACGTGAATTTGTGTCCACTTTTTTATTTCTTACTTGTAGAAACTGCTGTGCTGGTGAGGAAGGCTGTGAACCCTTTCTTAACCTACTGCCACTTTACGAGAGACTGTTATAAGAAACAAATTCTTTTTCTCTCTCCTATACAACTGCAAATGCTTTCCCAAAACAATGAGCTGTAGAATTTATGACTACTAGGAAGAAAAGGTTCTTTGTGTCATCTGCAATAACTGGGGCAAGTGAACATGTAGTTATTATTTTTATTTTTTGAAAGGAGAAAAATATAATTCTCTTTCGGTGACAGACTTTGATCGAAGTGCAGCATTTCTATTGTGAGACTGAGAAGTGATACATTGGAGGTGGGTTTCTTGTTCTGAAAGCCAGGCAGTCAGTGGGCTCATGGTTTCATGCAAGAATTAGATGCACTAAATTTAGCTTTTTTTTTCTCTTCCAAACCTCTGAACTCTTATAATTCTCCTTGTCATATGCAAACATGCCCTCTCACTCCAGGCTGACAACTCCCTTTCTTTTCCTTGCAAAATTGATGTGCTTTATTATCTGGAATATGTATTTGTCAAGGTGAGCTATAAAAGGGATATGATGATCTCATTAAACTTCAACATTTGACCTACTTAAACTTTTTTGCCCTCTGGACTCTAGGTCTTCTCTTTGGTTCTTAATGCAGCATTTTCAATTAGTGAGGATGAAGGAGGAGCTGCTATCACTAAGCTAATATTTATGTAGCACATTTGGAGCATCCTTTTCTGGATATTTAAGAAGTTTGGGTGGGGTCAGCTGTGCAGTGGCTGGGGACCATCTGTATCGCCGAGTATCATGAAGATGAATGTACTGGATCCTCCACAGCTCTGCTGACAGTTGTGATGAGGGATGGAAAGTGTCGTCTGAATGACCGAGGGAGCTGCCCATCTCCTAATTTCTGTCGCTCCAAATATGAATTCCATGTGAAGTGTTGCATTTTGGATCTTAAAAGCCTTTAGTACAAAAGATATTTAGGTGCATATGGGCTTCCCTCCCATGCCCTGAATTCAGTGCTACTTTAGCCCTTCATCAACACAGATGTTTCCCACCTTTTTCCTGCCCATCTCAGTTTACAGGCTCATAATGTAAAATTGGGTTGGACTTTAGTTAGAAACAAAAGCCATTATCCTTTGCTAGTGTTTTTATCAATTAGACCAGGACTATCCTGTGTTCTGTTGCCCATGTGGATCACCTTGTAGGCACATGCTACAGTTGATTCAGCCAGGGCTTTGATGGGCTGACACTAAGTTCAGGTTGCCTTCATTCTTGTTCAGATGAAGTTGTCAGTCTCTGCTGATAAAGAAAGCAGCAACGTGATATTGTTTGAAAATGGGACAGGAGCTGGGCTAAGATTGGCGGCTTATTTCCAAGGCCTGTGAGGGATCGTTAGGTAACGAGTACTGAGCTGGTCTGCTGTCCTGGGCTGCTTGGTATGGGCTCTGCCATGGTATTAGAAGCAAAGCATTTGTTTTGTTCAGAGTTTGCTGAAGAACTAAGGTTGAAGAACTAAGGTCTGATGGATGTTACAAGCACACCACCATGGCTATATGAAGAGCAGGTTCATCAAAGTGCAAATCATAAGCCTCTGCTTGTTGCACTCCCCCTCTTTGTTCCCTAGTGTGAGCTTACTTAGTGAATCCTGATTGCTTTTAAAGCAACTATTTTAATTCCAGCAACTTTGCTGCTATAAATTCTGGGAGATGGACCTTGGAGTGCTACCAAGGAGCTCTGGAAATCTTTGTGTGTGTGGTGGATCCCCCCCCTGCCTTGCCCCACGTCATCTCCCAGCTTTTATCCATCTAGCCAAAGGTCTGGAATGTGTTCCCTGAGCAGGTTATCAGTGCTGTTACTTAATCATGAAGACAGATCGCAGTTGTGCAGTGTCATGTCTCTCCACCTTTCCTGCTCCCCACAAAGCCCTGGGAGTGAGGGTGGAGTGTGTGTGGATATAGAGCAGCAGAAAGAAGTAGCGTGACAGCATCTTTTGAATATGAAATCTGTTGCTTAGCCCGGAAATTCCAGAGATTGGATAATAGAATTCTAAAGGTTAAAAATAAATTTGGAAAATAAATTTCCAAAAGTCTGATAAAAATAAATTTAAGCTGCTTGTTTAACTGCTTTATCCAAAATATCTGCAAATTACAGATCTTCAAATTACCTTACACGGTGATGCAGTGAAGTAAAAGTTCATAGGAAAGATAGGGGAGAAGACCAGATATTTGTGAGTGCAATGTTAGAGGATAATATCTTGGACAGTCTCACCTTAGTAATGTTATAAATTCAAATACAAGTACATGAGAGCAATATGGGAGAAAATAACAGAGAGTAGCAGACGAGACCTTGATATCTTTGTCTTTCTCCAAAAAGCAGTGCTTGTGCAGAGTATCTTGCGGGATGACATCCAAACCCCCTATCTTGCTCTGTTGCTCTTAAGGGTTTTTGACACCGACAGATATCAAGGGTCACCATTACTGCTTCGTTAAGGACTTTCACTGGTATGGCTAGCAAAAAAAAATAATTTTAGTTGTGCTACAAACTCAAGTCAGTACCGCTGAACCTTGCTACACGTGGCTGCTTGTGCAAGGCAGAGGAATGCTGCTCCTCATTGGGCTTTTCAGCTTTAAAAAGCCTTTAATTTGGAATGAGTGGGCGACTGTATCTTAACAAAGTTACCCTCGCTGCACCTGGCCTCCTCAGCGGTAATGGACTGGCCTGCTGCCCTCTTCAACTCAATGCACTGGGTTCATCAGAAGACTGAAGATCAGATTAACACTTTCTCACTCTGTCTGCCAGCCCAATCTTTCAATTTGATTTCTAGCTGGATGTTCCTGTGCTGCATCAACATGCAGAGTTGTTTTGGTCTCTGTTCTGCAAGTATAAAGCTAAGGACTTGGTTGTCTGGCAGAGATTTAATTTTGTTACAAGAACTGCAGGAGCTTGTCTATTCACCGCTGAGATTGATAACCTCTAGAAGCCACTTCTGAAGTTGCTGCTGTTTACATTTTTTGTACTTCGATGGTGTAGGATAAAAATGCAGGCATATTTCTTCTGTATAACACTAGCAGTTCAGGGAGACAGCCCCAGAAAGAAAAGCTTTTTGTATGCACCGTTTTCCCTGTGATTTTTGTCTTGTGCTTGGTCTATATATCCTGTTTTGAAACTGCTTATGGCACGGGTTTGTCTGCTTGAGCTTCTACCCTCCATGGGCCCCAGCTTCATTTTTTAAATTTATCTCCTAGCAAAATGAGTGCAGAGGGGCTCTCTCCACTGGCTGTGTTTGGGTGATATCTTTATCCAGAGCAGTTTGGTTACGTAGCCCCTCAGTTTCTTGTATAAGCTGAGATCTCAAGGTCTGTTTTGGAGGCAGGTGTGTGCAGCAGGAGACAGCATTGTGCTCTCTACTCATTGCAGCCTCATTCACTTGTCCTTGTGGAGTACCCGGGAATGCATTAACCTCACTTAAGTTATTCCATTTATGTTCTCCACAGGGGGCCATAATGTAACTATTTCACTGCAATCAAGGACGGGACACACTCACATGCCTTCCGTGGTGGGAGTGCTGGTCTTCACCCAGTTCTGGTTCTGGTTCCCCCTGTCTCACTTCTTGTCGCTGGCTTTCACCCCAACCTGCGTCATTGGCCTTAACAAGGATCTTAAGGTACGTGATAAGTGGAGAGGAGGAAAGGCTGTTGATAGCCACCTAGAGGTCTGTCTTAAGTGACCTGGGAGGTGTGTAAATGCATTTTTTTTTGGATGCCTTCAGCTTATCTATGCCAGAAATAGTGCTAAATGGGAAAAAAATGCTAAAATAAGGCTTAAATTATAGTTCTTTGTTCGGAATAAAGCCTTAGACGAGTATAATCATGTTAGTGGGGATAAGAGGAATATAAAGAAGAGATTTTAACTTCTTTATTTTAAAGTAACTTATAAGGAAAGCAAATATATTTAGTGTATCTGGGCAGAGAGCACTCCAGTATGTACCTTCCTGCTCCAGAAGGTCATTTTTAAAATAAAAAGAAAAACAATCAAAAGCTGGACCCACCTGGTGAGTTACCTGGATTTGTAACAGTCAGGACTGTACACAGCACTCCAGCTTTGAGTCCTTTGTCAGGCTTGTGCAATGGCCTCTTTCTTGCCTGTAATCAGACTCTGTGCTGCGCAATGTTCCCCTCTTGTGTGCGGGCTGCACAAGGAGGTGGAGTTCTGCAGTCGCCAGCTGAGATTCTCTTGAGGTGCTATGAAATTCATTACATCTCTGGTGAACGCTAAAGCAGCTCTGGTGCGCACTAAAGCAGCAACACTATCAAAAACAGAAAAAAAAGAAGAAGAAAAAAAAAACAGGGTCTGTTTGGATTCCTAGGGGAGTAAACGTTAAACCAAACAGCTTTGGGTGCTGCAGTTTTCCTGTGTATCTGTTCTTCCAGCTGATGGGCTGTGGTATAGCCCCTGCAAACTGTTTCTGTGCTGGCTTAGGTAATGAGTTTCTTGCACAGAAGAACTGAATTAGTAAGTTTAGCAAATGAAAATAGCATTTGAAAGTGGAAGCACAGGGCAGTGCAAACTTCTCCTGTCATTTCTGCAGGTGCAGTCTCGGTTGCACAGAGCGTGTATAGGCTCAGTCTGTGGGGTTGAGCTGTCGTGCTATTTTGCCGCCCCCAGATCAAAAGTTTGAGGCTCTTTTCCACCTGTCTTGGTGCTGAGCATGAAGTCCATCCATACGCAGATGAAAGTTATTGCTGTTTGACGGGAGAGATTTGCTCTAAAATGCTGTTTTCTCTCTGTTTTGAATATTTCATATGGACTGTATAATTGCTTGTCTCTTCACCTCCCATGCAGTGAGATGTGCAGAACCTTTTTTGCCTGCTTGGCTGTGCTGCCATTTTGACTCCCTTTCTACATCCCCTAGGGTTTCGAGGGAGCCCAAGGGCTTTAAGAGAGGTTGTATTTTCTAACTTGATTTAACTACTAAAACTAGCTACAAACTTAATGTATATTATAGGCTGCATGACACCACATTGCTTCCTCAGAGCAGTTCCTGGTCCCTTATTGCTCCATTATGTGTTACAAAGGCAGAGAGGTGAGATGCTGCAGAATTAAATTCAGCTTAAGAATTTGGATGGGCTATCAAAGCACGTCTTTTGGCCTTGGTTAAGCAAGAATAAGAGAATATGTGATTTAAAAGCAAAACAAGTAAATCCACTACCTCTGAAACGTATTGTCCTTTTGCAAAAGGTGAGTGTCAGGCAGTGCTTGAGCTGGCCTAGCGTGCGCTGACTGAGCAGAGCCCCACTTAGCTCTTAAACCAATTGTGCATTAATGTGAGCAGGCACAGCAACAACATCAAAACCACAAAAGCATCGAAACAATGAAAACAAAGCATGGTGTGAACTATGCGCAGAAGGCTTGCCAGAGTTAAATT
The DNA here is from genome assembly GCA_032275445.1 of Crypturellus soui. Classification (NCBI taxonomy): domain Eukaryota; kingdom Metazoa; phylum Chordata; class Aves; order Tinamiformes; family Tinamidae; genus Crypturellus; species Crypturellus soui. The sequence continues at coordinate 11,072,645 of JAUBNY010000666.1, read as the reverse complement.
ATAGAATAATTAAATAACATTGTTCTACTTGAACTGTTGCCACTGATAACAGTTTCTCAGCTTCCGGAGGGAGAAAAGGGGAAGCTTGTATTCTTAAGAGGATCTGTGTTCATCTCTGCTGGAAGGAAAATGAAGCTAAAGTAATTATTCTGTTGTGGATTTTTTTCCTCTGCTTTTCTTGTCTTGTCTTTGTAAAAAAAAACGTTTTTTTTAACTCTTTGTCTTAGATGCCGAAAGTCCAGTACAAGTCCAACTGCAAGCCATCTACATTCGCCTATCCCCCACCTCTTGAGGTACCAAAGGAAAAGGAGAAAGAAAAGGTATTTGAGTTTTTTTTCTGTGTTGTATAGACTAACCCCTTCTCCCTGCTAGTGTAGACATGGACTTTGATGGCACCAACAGGGAATTGAAGGACTAAAGGAAAAATTGGCAGAAACTATTATCTCTGAAAGAGAATTCTAGATATTTTTTCCTCCTGAGCAAGGGACTCTTGCTGATCATAGCACACAGTGGCTGTGCTACTGAGTGTCAGGAACCTCCCTTGTCTTCACTAGTCAAGCAGGAGCCTTGATTGAAACAGTTTCTCCTGCTGATCTGTGTGCTTGTACTGTCCTTGTAGAGCACCTAGTGCAGCAGGTTTTTGTCTGTGACTTGGGCTCCAAAGTGCTATCACTTTACAAACACTGATAGTATTAAGCAGAACATGTCTCATAGTCCTACGTGGAAGGGCAGAAACATAACTGGTCTAGGGACAGTGGGACCATGTGCTAGAATATGAGTGATCAGGCCCATAGATCACAGGGGAAGGGCAAGTGAGGAATTGAGAGTATCTAGGTATAGAAGAGGAAGAGATAAGAACTGCTGGAAGACCAGCAGGACCGTGGAATCAATTTGTCTGCTGGATTAAGATGGTAAAAGCTGTCACGCAGGCTATGGCAAAAGGCAAAGCAGCCCCTAGGGAGCAATTGCAGCAGTGGAGACCTCAGGCGTGTCACACTGATGAATGACACTGTGTGAAAATTGTAAATCATTTTATCAGAATTGAATGCTAGGCAGGAGAAATTTCTGAACGGACAAGAAGCCCAGAAATGAACTCTAATGAAAGGCAGAGCTAGCTGCTCATAGCTACCTTCTTGCCTTTGGAATAGGGCATGAATTTGACATCCCTCTTTTCTTTTGCTCTTGATCAGAATTAAATGTACCATGAGACTGTCTTTAGCCTAGAAAGTCTCACCAGCAACCTGACAAATACAGTGCTCCCTTTCCCTCTGAGGAAATTACAGCCTTACAGATGCACGTGCTTTCTGGGAGGAAAGTGTGCCAAATCCTTGTATTTGATTAATTTTGCTCAATGCTGCTCAGAAGTACCAAATATTCTCACCTTCATGAGGCATTTTGTGCATCCACTTTTTTAATTCTGCGAGAAATGTGGCTGTTTGACTAGGACAGCGAAAGAGCTTTAGGTCATCAGGAAGAGACTCTTTATCTTATTTCTCTATAACAGTCCCATTCATTGCTGTTTAAAAACAAACAAGTAAACAATTTTCATGTAGACTCCTGAACAGTCATGATTAATGTCTAAATCAGGAAATTTGCCATCTTCTTGCATATGTGACTGGACCTGGTCTGCATTTACAGATTCTTTGGTCCTGTCTGTGCTGTTTCTTTGCCCTGGTGGCACTGCATTGATCTTTTAAACAGAACAGTGTGGAAGGAGTGGGATTGACCTTGTTATTACCTATGCTGAGGACTGACCTAACACCCGCTTTTCTTGGTTGCCTTGCTTGGGTAGTTGATGCGTTGCATAGAGTGTCACAGCTGTGCTGAATGCCTGCTCTGTTGACAAATCCAGGTTTCCACTGCTGTGCTGTCCATCACTGCAAAAGCCAAGAAGAAGGAAAAGGAGAAGGAGAAAGAAAAGAAGGAAGAGGAGAAGATGGAAGTGGTAAGTGTAAATGTTAAACTTAGCTGTCTGCCACCTCTTACAAATGAGGAAGGTGTGACATGAAAGCAGGTGCTCATTTAACCTGTCCCCACTGCCAGTGACATCTTTCTTGTGCATGTGTGTCCTGAATAAAGTAAGAGGCATTATTGTTTACAAATTCATTATTTCTGAGAAATATATCTCCCTTAATAGTGCTAAATAACTTTCTTAAAGGCACAAAAACAAGCTTTTGTGAATGTACATGTCTTTAACTGAAGGAACATTTCACATTTTTTGTGTTCTTTAAATGTCTGTTGATCATGTTTCTAGACCAAGGGAATTTTATCACTTATCCATGTACTTTTCTTATTATTGTGGAGGAAATTTAGTTTAATTAGTGAAATTGGTTAATTTCATGTTCTTGGTGCCTCCAGTTGACCTTCTGGAAAAGGACTCTATTATAGCAGTTGCCTGATGCTATCTATTTCAACTAAATCTTCTAAAGTGTTTAAAATTAAAACTTTCTGCTGTTATTCATGTTTAATCCCTTTCTGAAGTGTTCACCTTTTGGGCAGCAGTTTATGTGCTTTGCCTATCTATCAAAATACAAAAATGCATTAAGCCAGCCGAGCTTTGAGCACAGGATCCCTCCTCTGCTCTGTATCTGTGGTGATTGCTTTGGTCCTCTGATGATTTATACCAGCTTATAGATCTGAGATTGGAACTTCTGTTCCTCATCTATGAATTAAGTGTCCTTCTAGAGCAAGCCAAAATGTCTGGATGATTAAATTCACAGTGATCGATAGAAACCCTTCTGATATCAGTTTAAGATCTGTAGGAGATAAGTGCTATGTTCAGGGACTTTTTGGCCTCTTTAATTTGAAAAATAAACACTCCAATCATACGTGAAGGAAGCATGACATAAAATCAAAACTACATGTGTAAAATGCTTTCCTAGAGCTATTTAAGTAGTGACCATATTATACGTACAGGGTACTGTTTGAAAGGTGTTGATGCTGTTGCACCAAACTATTTACAGTTGGCCCAGAAAATGAATCGTTTTGAGAGCACAGCTGAAGCTCTGATTTTTGACTACTTAGTTCTTCAAGATGTTACCCAGCCATCAAACATTGCCTTTGCTTTCACTTATTCCTACAGCAGTATATGATAAGCAAAATGTGCTGAACAGATGAATCTTTCTTCCAAGATTTTTGCGACATACGGTTAAGGAAAGCGGCAAGAGGAAGGAGTGCCTTAGAAAGGCTGCACATGTTGTGTCTGTGTGTGTGTATATGTGTGTGTGAATGCTTAAGCTGTTTGAAAAGTTTTCTTGGCTGAATTGCGCAGAAAAAAACAGGGTAGCAAAAAGGGAGCTTGCTGCCACCTGCTGTGTTTAAGCTGAGTGTATTGCCGTTGTCCAAATGTTTTGGAGGTCTAATTGCTTTCCTGTTTTTCTCACATGCCTGTTACGTGACCAATATTCCACAGCTTCCAAGTGATCTGCACAGTGATGAGCAAGCACCGTGCCCGACAAAGTTCCATCTGCTGTTACAGGGTGTACTGTGCATTTGGTGTTTTTCACGTGTCTGTTTTCCTGATCACTTCATTTGTGGTTGTTTCCTTCTTTTCCACAGTCTTTTTTCTTTGCAACTCAAAGATGTTGCTGAGCAAGACACAAAGCATGAAACATGTTCTTGAGTATGTAATGAGGCTTTTTCGTCTGAGCTTTTGCCTCCAGCTGCTGAGTCAGTGTCTAAGAAGGGTTAACTGGAATTCCCTAGGGAGTGACTGGGATGAGTCATTTTGGTTGAGCTGCTGTCACTACCAGTAGTGTGAAATCTCAGTGATAGCCTTACTGCTGGGAAGATCTCAGGGCAGCTTTTGGCAATTTTCATATGCTCAGTCATGCCTGAGTTGTGAGCAGAAATTGAGTGAATTTACAGAACAAGTATTAAAAAGGGGAAAGCAGAGATAAACTTTTCCACTTTCCCTTCCCACTGAACTTCTTTTTACCTGAAGTCAAAGAGTTAGGCTTTGCCTTGATGAGAGAACTCTAGATTCACATCAGTATTGCCAGTGCTATAGCTGATGCATGTGTGGTCAGTCTGTTCCACAGCAGAATGGCTTCTTACCACACTTTTGAATTACTGGCTGTTTTAGGAATAGCAGGTTTACGTTACTCGCCTGAGTTGTGAAAGGGTTAGAAACTGCTATTAAAACCATACTGGTGTTGTGCTTCCCCTCTGCAGGATGAGACTGAAAAGAAGGATGAAAAAGAGAAGAAGAAAGAGCCTGAACCCAACTTCCAGCTGCTGGACAACCCAGCCAGAGTCATGCCTGCTCAGCTCAAAGTTCTCACTATGACAGAGAGCTGCCGATATCAGCCTTTCAAACCAGTAAGTCCTGGTCTGTGCTTTGTAGAGCATTTCCAGTGCTGGACACATAAGAACTCAAGTTCTGTGTGTACATGAGAACACCATTCATCTGATGCGTAACTATAATGTGGTGCTGGAGATGTTATCATATTTGTGTTTAAAGTCCCATTCTTCAAATGATCGAATGCAATTCTAGTTGGGGGAAGTTGGAACTGCTCCAACTCTTTTTATCATGCTAATGCTGCTTTATGATAATCATGATAATCATCTTCATTCACTTGCACTTACGGCAAGTTATGGTTTGGATTAGTCTTCCATAAGATTCTGTGTTATATGCTGAGGTTACTGTCTATCACGGATGTCAGGAGCATTAATGCTGACTGACTGAAGAATCAGAAACTGTAAGGATACAAGATTTAGTGATGAAAATGTTTGCTAAAAGAAACTGACAGAAATTTAAGACCTTATGCCATAGACATTCCAGGGAAATACACTAAGAACTAAGAATAAAACATGTTTAAGAGTTTTTCTGCTTCCTAATATGCTACTTTTACTGATCTCAGATCATTATAATGAGCAGAAAAGTTTTACTGTCAGTGCAGTGAAATACAGATTACCTGTGCTGGTATCTTTACTATTCTGCAGTGAGGTTTATACCTAAATGGAATTATTTTTGAATAAATTTATTATTTGGTTACACCTTACTTTAGAAAGTGCCCTCGTCTCCTGGTGACTTAGAGAAGAGAGAACATGTGATTATTGATTGCAGAATGAAAAAGACCTTGACATTAGCCCAACCTCTACCTAACTGCTCTGTAAGATGCTCCAATGTACTGTAAAACCAACAAGTTTGCTTCTGGCCTCTTGAGTCAACTTCTTGTGGCCTTTATAACATCCACTTTTGCAGGACTGTGCATAGGAAAACTGTGTTGTTCAGAAACACTTTTTCTCTGGGAAAATATTTGTTTTTAAGAAATGGATTTCCTGGAATTCTGTCAGCACATCAGAATTTTCTGTGCATCATCCCCTTTCAAAATATCTTTAGAAAATCTGTCAAAAGACCTTTCAGTTTCTTTAAAGAAAGGATATGACCTAAATGCTATTTTACTTGGAAAGATCTGTAATACTGTCCTGTAAATGTGCAGTCATGCCACTAAAATAATGTGAATTCCCTTAACTTCCCTTACAAAGAGGTTTTGAGGAGAACAGAGCACTTTATTATTATTATTATTATTATTATTATTATTATTATTATTATTATTATTATTATTATTATTATTATTATTATTCTCCTCTCTCTTCTCTGTCTCCTTTGGGGATTATGGTCTGTAACCAAGGAGGCACCTGGAATGGGGCTATTCTGGGACTTTGCTCTGCCATGGGGAATGCCAGAGTAAAACGCCTCTTTGAAATGCAGTTTATAGCCTGGAATCGTGATGTGGTCAAGACTGCAGTTCCAGACAGGCGTGACCCAGCACTGCCTCTTTGCACTGTGTGTTTCAGTCCTGGAGACACTCAGATTTGCTTTAGCCTGGCAGGATGTTTGGTTGTGATTTTTGTAATTAATTCCCCTTTGTTTTACAAGGTGCTGTTAATAGAATTCCTCAGTCAGTGGAAGTTGGTGATGAGATTAGTCTCTGTTTCAGATTGCCTCTTGGGAGGTGGCTACACAGGGAGGCTTCACTAACCTTTGTTGCCCTGTGATAGTCTATGTTGCCTTATAAAGCAATTATGATTCAATTTGTTTTCATGTGGAAAATGGATTGGATTAAGATTCTGGGTTAGGATTCTGGGTTCACAACTAGGGTAAATTGTAAATCCAGAAGATGTTTTCTGTTGAACCGTTTAACTAATGTTGTTCCAAAAGGCATCCTCATAGGATCTTTCTGTGCCATCCACATATCAAGCAGGCATCCCTGTGAGATGCTTTGATCTCTGAAACTTCCCCTTTTTCTGGGAAAGTTACAGCTTTGGCTCAGATCCAGTCAACAGAGAATCAGGAAATACAGGGCTGTTTGTGATATGAAGGGTCTGCAAAACCTGTGTGTGAAGACCCCCATCGGGGAATCTTTGCTGTAATTTTCTCATCCATGAGCAATCAGCAAAAAGGAACTACCTTTTTCTTTCTCTTTCTGGATACCACTGAATAATCCTTAACTGAATAAGCACACAAAGAAGCAGTATATCCCTGTATGTGGGGAAATGGATGGAGCTTGGGCTTTACACTGTTCTTGCAGAGATGTGAGTATGAATGGCTGGTGCCTGCACTGAGACTTTCAAAAGCCCTTGTGTGAGCATTTGGTAGGGAAATTCAGTGAGCTTCTAATGATGGTTGCAAACAAATGAGGAATTGTAAATTGTCATGCATCAGAGTAAATTTTTATTACTCTTCCAACTGATTTTCGACTGTATATATACAATAGTTGCTTTATATAGTTTGCAGCTAACTCTTGAAGACCTCTTCCTGCCTTTGGTGCGAGTTGAGACCTCAATCCTACTGATCAGGAATCTGTAGTGTCTCATATGGCCGAGGATAACACCATGGCTATAAACAGTCCTCCATGAGGCACGGGTGAGCAGCCTTAACATTCACTGTACTTGTCTTGCAGCTTTCCATTGGGGGCATCATCATTCTGAAGGACACCAGTGAGGACATGGAGGAGCTGGTTGAACCTGTGGCAGCTCATGGTCCAAAGATTGAGGAAGAGGAGCAGGAACCTGAACCACCGGAGCCCTTTGAGTACATTGATGATTAAGATCTGAGGTACAGCATCGTGTACAGTCACCTTCATTAATCCCCGTAAAGGAATAGCCTCTTCAAATAAACCAAAGTGTTTCCCAGTGCCCAGCTTCCTTGTTTTTGTCCCTTGATTGCTTCTCTGCCAGATGCAGAAACACATGATCTGTCCTGATTTGAAGAGTTTGGTAGCAGTAGAAGAGAAGTCCGTCTTCTGGATCAGACCTGACCTAGTCATGCCAGGCTTAATCTCTAACCTTTCAGGTTTGGCTGCTCTTAAGTAGAATCTCAGGGGGCAGACTCAGAGCAGCCTGTGCAGTCTCAGGCACCAGCTGAATTGGGAATAATTGGATTATGTGATCCCAGAGGGGCAAGTGATCTGTGTAATGAAGTTATCATCTGCTTGACCTCAGTGTGGCAGGTTTGGTCAGAAGAGAACTACTGCTGTTATTAACCTTTCTTGGACTCCCAGCAGTTCTTAAAATTCAGGCATCCTTGGCGCTCTGAGTCCCATGAATAATGTAGGTCTCTTGCAGGCAATGAATGGTGCAGTTCTCAGGTTCCTTGACTAAAATGCCTGAAATGACGTCCAGGTTTCTTCACTGAGAGGCAGAAACTAGTTGCTTTATTTCCACATATGGGCTGGCATGTCCTAGTGTTCTCAAGAGCAATGGTTGTGTGCTTGAATTGGTAAACAGGCAGGAAAACAAACTTCTTGCTAAAAACTGTAAATGTTGCATCAGTGGCAGATCGTATGCGTGTGCAGCCAGCTATAAGAGGCCTTAAATGCATTTGTTTCTCTGGTCTTTCTCTCCAGTTAAATGCGTTTGTTTCTCTGGTCTTTCTCTCCTCTTCCTCCAGGATCATGTCCACTAAAGAAGACACTATGCTTGAGAGGAGAAAGACAGACATGGAGACCTTCCTGTCAAGATCTGCTGTTCAGTGCATGCAGCCCCCATCTGTGCTGAGCTAAAGCTGATAGTCCGTGTTTTATGGCTGAAGAACAGATATATGCTATTTAGTGTACTCTTCTTTCACAAAACCTTGTTTTCAAATAAATATATTAAAAACTCTTGACAGAAAAGTTGCTAGTTTAAAAAACAAAATGAAGTAGAGAGGCCTGGCAGCCTCCTCCTCACCCCTTAGAAAATAGACCCAGTTTACTCTCAGGCTTTGTTTTCCTCATCAGGTATCTGCTCACTGGAGACCTGCATCCCTCTCCAGCAAAGCCGTGACTGGATCCTGCTGTTCCACAGAATAGCTGGGATCTGTTCATGCCGCTGTTTTCTCTAGCACTTGTTCAGGCTTAGCAAGGTCACCAACTCTGAGCTGGCGCAGCCATCATGCTGATGCTACAGCGAGGGCCCGTTTCTGCTTGCCAAAAATCAAGTTTTTCCCAGTGTTGTCCCACCTGAGTGTTGTTGACTTTGCACTGATGTTCCTCCTTGCACATCCTTGTATTTATATGTCTGTGCAGGACTGACAGCAGGACTCTGGGTGTTGTGATGGGGAGATGAAGGCACAGGATCCCGTTGCCTTCTCTGTGCTTTCACCAGATACGAGCACAACAGCTGATGTGGTAAGACAGCTAGAAATGCATTGCAGACCTAGATGGGGTGAATCCAGACGTGCGAGTTGTTACCCTGATGTGCATCATTAGCTGAGGTGGGGGTTACAGTCAGGAGTGCGGAAAGAGCAGCAGTCAGAAGGAAGGAATGCAGCTTGGCCGATGAGTGTCCAGCCAGCCGGGCCTTCCCTCACTGGTGGGACGGTAACGCTTCAAAGGTTGCGTCAGCAGCGAGCCAGAGACTTCAGGCCTGGTCAGCTGGAAACCAACTTTTGGGCTACACAGCATCACTTGTAACAGCACTTAATGGAATGAGGTTGTTATTATATATATGTGTGAGAGTACTTGGCTCCATGTGAACATACCGCAAGCTCACATGCATCTGTAATAATGCAAGACAAATCTTGCATATAGCACCTGGGATTTTTTCTAGCAGATGGTTTGTTTTGGTGGGCGTTACTATAACAGTGGAACAGGCTGCCTGCCTGTCTGTACTCTGCAGAATTGAAGCACTACAGAACAGAGGTACCGGACTGAAAGCCACTTTTGAGTCCTAGGCTTCAATTACAAGTTCCTGAAGCTGAAATGTTGTCTCGATAAGGGTTCTGGCCATAGCTTGCTGTTCTCAAGGTGATCCAGACATGTCACCTGTGAAGCAAAGCTGCAAATGAACCTGAAATGGCCACGAGCAGCTTTAGCTAATATTGGATATAAAGCTAAAGACTGTTCCAGCCCCATGGTCATTAAAAGCCGGACTCGAGTCTTGTGCAAGAAAAAGAAACCATCAGAATATAAATAATACAAGACTTTTTAGTGCTTTAATCCCTTTAAGTAGGTACATATCCCTTATTCCTGCATGTTTCTCTGATGCTGACCAGTGTGATATATGATGTATTTCAGATAACTTGTTGTTAACAAGTTGTGTCATCTTATAAAATACTGTGCAGAGATGAGGACACTGGTAGAGGAAAGTCCAGCTCAGAGAAAGATCTAAAGTCCTATATTGATGCCTTGGCTATGCTGTGATGAACCTGCTTCAATTCACAGGTATTTTTCCCAAGACTTTAGACTATAATAGGTATTTGAGGATGGTTGGTATTTGGTATATTCCCTGTGGCTGTTACTGTGTTAGTGGAAATCTGCACGAACTGAGCAGTTCACACTGAGCCATGGGTCACACTGAGCCTGGGACAACACCCAGAAGGTTTGATTCTTGTGCTAGAAGATTTTCCTTTGCCCTTAAGATCACTCCTGCCTCTGGTAGGAGTTAGATGTTATCTGCAACTCCCTCAGCACAAGCAATGCAAAATCCTCTAATTGTCCTGAACCGCTTTCTGAGGCACTATTTTTGGGACTATGTAGTAAAGTTATGCTCTGGTAGTTGGATTTTTAAAGGAACTTTAGGTGGCTGTGAGGGGAAAAACACTGTGTGTTTTGGGCTGGAAGACCTGGGAGGGCAGCTTGGGAACTGGCCTGCCTGCTCACAGTTCCCCAGCTCTGCTACTTGTCGCATTTCGTCTCCACTGAGTAAACGCAAGTGAGAACTGCGTGGTTTGGGAGTGACACCTCAGAGATCAGGTGCAGGAAAACATCTGCCGTCTTGGTTCTCTCCAGAGTGTGCAGCATATTTTCTGCTCAGGAAAATGTCAACAGCTACATAGCAGTCCTGGAAAGAAGTTTAGGGAGGGCTGGAGAGGGGCTGGAGGAGCACCCAGCTGGCTGCTGCTTCAAGGACAAAGCAAATCAATTAGCTGGGAGCCCTGGTGGTGTGAAGGAAAAAAGGTGACGTCCGCACCTAGATGACTTTTCCACAGCAAATTTAAGACTTTTGGTGCAAAACTCTGTGCCCTGCCTATAAAAATGATCCATTAAAAGGGGTTCTTTCTAGCCTCTGCACACTTCTTTGTATTAGTAAGGCTTATTGAGGATGCTGCTGCACGACTGCCTGAGGTGTGACTTCCTGAGGTGCTGCGCCTTAAAGAACTGCATTTGGAAAATGGCAGTTTTTACTTTATAATATTGCTAGAAAGGCTGGGGAGAGGTGGGAACAAAGAACATAAAAAGAGTCCATAAAAATCTCAGAAGAGGTAAATTATACCTCCAGAGAGTCCCTAGAAAATTTTCCGTTGAACAACCAGAAAACAGCTAGAAGTTTTCTGGAAAGGCGGAAGACGTCTCCAGGCCGGGATGGCTCTGGGATGGTCCTCGCACGGCTGCTCTCACTGACTCACTGTTTCCAAATACGTCTAACTGTTGTGAATGCCTGCTTCTTCGTACTGCATTGGTGTTAAGAGATTTATTCATGATTTTTGGTAACATAATGAGGAGCATCTCCTGCGTCCTGCATGTGGCCATCCTGCCATCTTCAACTTGTTGACCAGCCTTGCCTGCTGCTCCCTGCTTTGAGGCCCTTTCCATAACACAACCAATCCTAAGGACTCACTTGCCACAGCTCTGGGCTCTCCAGTGGTGTGTCCATCCAAGTGAGGTGGCATCTGGCAAGAGAAGCACCAACCACTGATGCAAGCACCAGCTGGAGCTAGGGTAAAGTCTGCAGGGATGGGTGCTCTTCTGCTCTGAGATATGGGGCTTGGCTTGTTTGCATGGGGATCAATGGGGCTGTTGCTGTGTCATACTCAGGGGATGGAGGCAATCATTGGCTTCTTGATCCCAGCGTAGTGTGGGGAGCTTGGGAACTGTCTTTGCTGCTGTAAATAATGTTATTTAGACACAGTGACTCATTGGTGCTGATTTCTTAGGAAGTGCCATTCTCCTGGTGTTTGCCAAGGGCTAATTAGGGCCAAATGCTCCTGGATTTGGCAGAGGAAGAGGCAGAGGAGGCAGGAAGCATATTACTGCCCCTCCTGACTAATGGGCCTCGTTCCCCTTAGCCCTGGTGAAAAATAAATCACTTCAAAGGCATGTCACTTAAAAGGAGCCCCAAGTTTCTCAGGACATCTGGACGTGACCTCCATCTCCCATTTTCCCAGTTAGCTCAGACAAAAATGGACATCATGGTAGGGACAAAAAGTGGGTGTGGAGAAGCTGGTTTGACC
>JAUBNY010000666.1:11017465-11043490 GCA_032275445.1 Crypturellus soui | reverse complement strand
TCATTTGATCCTTCCCAAATGTGTCCAGATGATGGTGCTCTTTCTTTATGAACTTGGCTTCTGTCACTTTTCTGAATAAAAAAGTGGAACTGGACACTGAATAAAATTGTATTGAAATTACAACTTTCTGAATGTGAAGGTTTTGTTGTCTCACTGTAGGACAGTGAATATCAGACAAGTCCCTATTTCACTTTCCCCTCTCCCCTGCCTACTTATTCTACTATGTGAGTGCTGATGGAGATCCCAAAAGCTCTTCTGTTGCTGCAACAGTTTGATACCATGGTACATGTTTCTTGGAGGTGGATGAGTAAGTTTCATGGCTTCTGCAAACACATTTAGTTTCCAGGGGATGGGGTGTCCAGATCCAAGAATCCTTAAATTCAGCAAGAGGTGCTGAGATTTGAACATTTCAGTAGTCTCAGTCTTCTGACCTCTGTTTTAAAGTTATTGACTAATCTGGAATTAGGCAAACCTTCAGTGATAAAGATTTCCAAAACAACAATAACAAAGAAATCCCTAAAAACTCTTGAGATGTTTTGTATTAGAACAGAGTCCTGTACTTTCTCATGTCTTTTATCTTTTCTATATAATTGAGTGATCCAAGATCTTCTCTTTATATAGATAACACTTCAGCATATCCTTGCTTAAGTCTAAAGTGTAAAACTGCTTCATAGTTATTGTAGGAGAACTTATCTTTTTGAATGAGGAAACCGTATATACAAATATGTGTGACAGATACAGTCTTTCTTCTCTCTCTGAGAGGAGATATTTAGAGAAAGTCTGGTAAATAGTTTAGTTATTTCCAAGTGAAAAGAGCTTGTAGTTAGTCCCTGAACAAAATTGTGGTTTGTTGTATACACCTTGTACTTCCATCAGCAAATCTGAGATCTGTGATTTCTAGCCCTTAAAAAAAGGAAAAAAAGGCAAACATTTGACTGATATAAAGTGCAAGTCTTATATAACCCTGTTCTCTTGGTATGCTTCCTAATTTTTCAGATCACCCCAGAGTATCTTCAGAGTGTTTGTGTTCGCTTGTTTAGTAATCAAATGAAACAGAATGTAGCCCACAGTATTGACTTCACAAGGCCTGGAACGGTAAGTATCAATATTTGCTCTTTTTGTAGTGACTATCTGAAAAGACAATACCAGTTAAACTGTGTGCAAAACGTGGGATGTGAGATTCTAAAAGACAACAGTTATTATGTCCAAGTTTGCACAAGAGTATAGCAGATTGTTGGTCTCATTGGCAGGTAAGTGCAAGAGTTATATAGTCATAGTTGCATATGTTTAATTAACTTTGTTGTTATCATAACCAAGTGAGTTGTGTCCCTCTCAAATGCTAAACGAATGTTGTAAAAACATAGGTTAATGTCTTGAGTGTGATTTGATTGCACATCTAAGCCAATTTAGTTTGGCAAAAAGGAGTTCTTTTGTTAAACTCTGGACACGTGCTCTGTTTCCTTCTGCTGTCAGAAATACTCTTAGGACCATCTCCTTGGTAAGAGCTAGTTGTTAGATTGGCTTTTAGAGGATATACCTAAACCATCCTGTTGCTTTATATTATGGGCTTAACTGCATAGGTAAGGACCCTTGATCTTACTAATAAGCAGCCCGGGATGTGTAGGTGGTCTTCCTACTCCACCTGCCTCTTGCTCCTTTTCCGGTGGTTGGTGTGAAACCTCAATATATCTTCTCATACTTTCTTTCTCTGCCTCATTTAGGGCCAGCTGCTAACAGAAATTTGTGTGTTTAGTGGGATTTTGACAGTGAGAGTGCCAGTTCAAAGTTGGCCTCTCTGCAGCCGAAGTAATAGATTCACAGACACTTTATAAGCTGGCACTGCTGCTGAAAGAAGCAGTTTTGCCTCTCTGCTTACTCCTAGCTACTTGTTCCTCCTTCTGCTGTGCTCCAGCATGGAGATGGGACTTTTTTTTTTCAGCAGTATAAACAGATTAGGGTAGTTTCTAGTGATAGTGAAGCTGTTCCTGGGGGACATGAAGTTTAAATTATGGTATGGCCTAGCGTAATCATCATTCAGTGGCACAATCTTTTAAAATACTTGAATTTTTTTTCCCTAACTTAATGACTTTCAAATAAGTTTTAACATGAAAATTGTGATCAAACACTTCAGTATTAAAAAAGTGTACTTTAGAAAGACAAGCCAAAGTCATGATTTGCAATTACTATTTTTGCCATGACATTCATCCATACTTACTGTGTAGTAAGATATTTTGTGAATTGTTGAGAGAAAAGCAGAAAAAAAGGACTCTTGCTCCTTGTTCTAGCCAAAGTTTTTAATAACAGTGACAGTGTGGGAACATCTTGTTCCCCCTGAAAATCTGTCACAGGAAGATGAGGAAATTATAAAAGTGTTCCATTTACTTTTTCTCTATGTTAACATTTTCAGAGATAAATATTCCTCATTGCTCTTCAAGCATTTAATACCCTCATTTCATATCTTCGGGGTCAGAGCTCCTTTCTCTGACTTGCTGTGTATTTAGGAGGTGGCAGCATTAGCGGGTATTGCAGGCTGAATGTCCCAAGGGGGTCAGGAAGGAATCCAGGACTTCTTACATTTATTTCCCTGCTCCCCCTTCCTTTGCCAAGATCACCCATTCCCTAACAGCCTATTCTGTTTGTTCCTGCACTTTGCTTGCATCAAAGCTTCTATTTTTTTTTCTCTCCATGCTTTCAAGTTGCACCCTCTGTCCAGTGTTTCACTATTACTTCTTTCTCTCAGAGATAGACTGACCCCCTGATCATTTAAACCCTTCTGGGAGACGGGCAGAGAGAAAAAAGGAATGTCCTCCTCATGGCAGATGCTGAGTTGTCTCTTTATCCACTCTGTAGAGAGTGCAAAAGTATCTGCAGGTTTCTTCACTGATGAAAGTTGGGTGAATTATTGCTAGTTTGCAGATATCTTTCTGTGCCCAAATCACATAGGCTATTTTTTTGCATAGATGTCTGTTTTTGTGTCTTTTAGCTTTTACATATAGGCACCTCTGATTCTCCATGAAAAAGAACTTGAAGTTTAAGACCCATAAGTGATCATTGAACATTTCCATAAGCAACAGTGTTTAAACACAGTACTTCAGCGAGAACCTCAGTCATGGGGAGTTTTTGAACATCAGGGCAGATGCATCTGACCCTCTATCAGACGCTTGGCTGGACCTCCAAAAGGACAGCACAAGCTCTAAGATGCTTTGCCTGCCTTACTGCCTCTGTTCCCTTCTAATAAAAGATACTTTCCTAGGAAATGGCAGTCAATCCTGTGCATCATGTCTATTTACTCCTTTTCCAAAAGAGTGTCTAAAGGTTCTCTGACAGGGCCCTTGCCACACTAGTTTTGTAAATGCGGCCACTTCATCAAAGTCTTCCACTACGTAGATCAGTCAGAGAAAGAGGATTTGTTGGTGGTGGTTTCCTTGCCCTCCTGGAGGTGAATTTGTGTCTCTGTTCCAGCTCGAATTAGCTAGATTAAACTCAGTAGAGTTGTGTTATTCTGGCACAGCTGCATATATTTTTATGCTAGGCTGTGCTAGCATAATTGTGTCTGTGTGAGTTTATGGCTCTCCCATGTTCTTTGATGCAGTAGCTCTGTGAACAGGGCTTTTCTAGTGAAAGACCAGGACAACTATAGCAGTCAGTTTATTTATTTCAAGGGTTCCTTGACTGCGTTAAGTCACTCCTCACTGCTTGACGTTGAGGTTATAGTAGTTATTGGTTGCAATCTAGTGTTGTTTGTATAAGCAGACCCTCATACTTAAGCTGTCTGAGGCCTTAGCCAAGTTTGGGGAACAGGGCTAATCAGTCTTCACTGTAGATCTTAACTGCATCATGGAAAGGTTTCCTGGTCTGATCCTTTTGCTGTGCTGAATAAATGGAAGAAGAAAATAGAAAAGTAATAAGTAAAAAGTAATAGAAAAGTAATAAGTAAAAAGTAATATGTACTTCTCATGATTATTTTGGATTCTTGAACAGCAAACATAGAAACATAAATATACATACAAGAAAAAAAATACATAGCTGATCTTCTAAGAAGAAAAATGAGGTTTCACCATTATCATCTTCATCCCCAAATACTTCTCACCACTCCCTGCCTTTGTTGATTCAGGAAACTGGAAGAGATTGACTAAAAACCAAATTCACACAGCTTGGTGCCAGTCTGCTAAATCAACCTATTGCTGTTCTTCTAAAAATTTCCTAATATCTCATTGTTATACACTTGGATGTTAGTTTGTGTCCTTAAGTGATTTCAGGTTTTCACAGAAGTTTTGGAATAAAGCTGGAGGTGTCGTGACCCAGGCTACGCAGTGGCAGGAGTTTGCAGTGTCAATGCTGGGCTTGTTTTGCAAGATCCCTTCTCTATTTAAACTCATCAGAGATACAGGAATATTGGCATGTGGACATTGGAGCTGGACCATCTGACCAAGCTCCTGCTGCTGCAAGGACGACGGGTTGTAACAGTGAGGGAAGGGCCCAGCAGCAGGGCAGCTCCCTTTGCTCTTCCTTGCCATTGGGTCACTGTGCAGGCTGTGTAAAGTGCGAGTTGGAAAATAAATTCTGTAGTCCCTTTATAAAGACCTTTTGCAAGCATTAAATATGACTTGACCTTACTTTTGCTTTGCCAACAAAATTGATTAAACCTTTGTAGTTTACGTGTGCTTTGAGTATTCAGGAGTTGCTCCCTATCAACTTCACTGATGTCTGGACTGGCCACACCTCTAAATGAACTAGTTCTGACATCAGTGTCTCTAAATAGATTAGAGAAAAGAAAATGATTAGCTTGGAAATTTTCTTCTTAATTAGCTTGTATGTGGCTATAAATATCACTTTTACCTCATGGATGACTATACATATATTTCTTCAAGTTTGCAGTCGGATGCATGGGTGCATAACTTAGGGAAAGATCCTAGTTTGGTAGCAGGTTGTGAGAGCAGAAATTGTTAAAGCCGCCAGTAAGTAACTTCAGCTACTGAAAGTGATGAGTATGTGCCCCTCACTGGGAAATGAAGATCCGAAGGGTTGTTAGGAGAGGTCACCTTTTTAAAATTTTTGTCCTTGAGGTACCAAGTGTACAAACTGGGTTTAGAAGGAAAATAAATTATCATGCCTTTCTATTGCAAAGAGACAATTCTGAGTTACCACAAAGTTGCAGATCTGCAGCTCAGTGCGCAGGTGACATTGCTTTGCTTGCAAATTGCTGCATCGTGATCTGAGATGAAGACTAGGGCTCGGCTCTGCTGCACCTTTTTTCAGATCAGTTACACTGTATTAGTAATTTAAGGATGTAGTGGGAAGGAGGACCAGTGCTATAGCCAAAATGAAATACTGCCAAAGAAAATTAAAGATTATACCTTGGATTATGTCCCTGGTAGCACTATTTGTCTGCAAACTTGATTTTGTTCCCAGTCCATTGTACTTTGTACTTTTTTTTTTCAATGTCAGGAAAGTGGTATTGTGTAATATAAAGCCTTGAGGTCTCAGGCTTTGGAATTAGAATAAAGGTAGCGCGTATCACCTATTAAGGTGTGCTGTTATTGTACAGTAGTCTACTTCCTGGTTTTCCCTCTGTGGCTGAAGGTCTGTCTTGCTGGAAGAAATTCCTTTCAGGAAGAGATAGTCCAGAATTCAGCTTTAAGAGTGCAGCAGTGATGTCCCTTAACCAGAAGACTTTGGCAGCATAATCGTACCTGTAAAACCTTACTTAGCAAGCACAGGGCTTTAGTGTTGACGGTTGCCTCATGTTCTCCTGCAAGCTGACTTGGATCTCATTCTTTTGTAGAACAACTTTATGTCCCTCACTTGGTCTGTGACTTCTTGGGTTGGCTTGTGAGCTTAGTCCATAAGCCATTAAGAGG
This sequence comes from Crypturellus soui, assembly GCA_032275445.1. NCBI lineage: Eukaryota > Metazoa > Chordata > Aves > Tinamiformes > Tinamidae > Crypturellus > Crypturellus soui. The sequence goes on along the minus strand of JAUBNY010000666.1, from coordinate 11,037,629 downwards.
CTACATCTGGTGTATGGATTGGGGAAGAGACTGCAGCACTGTGGTACAACTGGAAGATATTCGTTGGGCTTTTCTAGGGCCATACCTTACCAGAAGCCTTGTTCCTGGTTGCAATTGAATGTTATCCCCATCTTTGATCATGTCATTTGACATATGTGGTCTGAATTGGGAGATAAGAGACCTTGGAGAATTGTCAGAGCGAAAGATCTGAATGTAAGACTAGGAGAGCAAAACACCAGTTCTGCCAAGTTGAAGGAAATGCTAATATGAAGATTTAATCTGGTGCTTGAATTTCTAATATTCATTTGGACAGGAAACTGATACGGGTAATGCTGGGTGATCTTAACGTATTTAAATTTAGTTCTCTAGTGTGGTCCTTTATATCTTTAATATTCTTGAGATGACTTATGTGGGGTCTTATTTTTTTTTCTAATAGCGATCTGTTTGGTGGTGAGGAAGCATGGGTCGTAGTCTTTTGATGGCTGCAGCTGTCTAACACATATCATGAAATCAAGAGGATTCTGCCTCTTTATCAGCTGGGATTTGATCCTCCGAAGTGGATTCACTCTTTGTCCAGTGTAGCTCTTAAATTTGGTCTTACACCTGCAAATAGATTTTTTTTGATTCAACTCGGACTGCACACCTTCCTGGAACTTCTTGGATTAATACTCAAAACATCACTAGACTGAGTTTATGGCTTTTAGCTGGGCAAAACTGGCTGTGCTGCTTCAACTCTGTGCTTTGCAAAAGATGCATCTCCTGTCTTTGATTGTTAGTTTCTAATGGTAAACACTTGCACTAATGTGCCATATTTCAGATGTAAATATTGTTTCTGCTATTGATACCTGGCATGCAAGGCATCAGTCAGAGACAGGACTACTAAGAGGGCAGGGCTTTGTCTAGCTGAGTCTTGAGAACTTCTAGGAATGGGAAACTCTTTCAATAGAAGTATTTTAAAAGAGTACAGTGACCCTCATGATGAAGTTTTTTCATGAACAGCTCTTACTAGAATTTTGTCTGCTAACAGGGATTCTAGGCCAAAAATTATTTTATGTCTAGTTCAAGTACTGTTTGTGAATACAAATATTCTCCTTCCCTTTAACGTGGAATCTGGAAAATTCAGTCGGAAGACACTCAGACGAACTGGGAGAGAAATAGAAGTTGAAGCTGTAACTGTTGTCTTCATTAGGGTTTTTGCCACACACTAAACAAGGTGAAATGAAAGTCTTTGTTCTTTGACAGAGTAAGACCCAAGAAGGAAATTCAACTTCTACGTTATCTTAAATTACCTGACAAAGCACTTTTACAGATGTCCTAAACAAAAGAAAATCAGTTTAATGTACTACATTGTGCCCTACTATATGCAGATTTTATGAGTTATTCATCACTTACTGTGATTTTTCTGAAATGCCCATTTTAAAATGCATTCATCTTGAATACCTGATCACAGAAATCTATGCACCATCTAGTGAAAGAAATGTTTAAAATGTTTAAAAGTCAAGACTTCTTGAGTTTCCATAACCTTCTGATTAAGGTAGAAGTTGCAAGAAGTACTTTAGGGTGTGCAGATTCCATCAATGGAGGAGTCTTAAGCACCTGGGAATCCTTCTGTGATTAGAAAGTGATATAGTTGATCACACATTTTGCCTGTGTTATGGAATAGAATGAGCTCCTGTCGTGTTTTCACTATTTGTGTTTTCTTGCAGTCTAATTATGTTTATCTGTAATTCCACTTAATTGTATTTATCTTTCTAACAAGTTTTAAATCTCTTTTGGCATAGCTCTTAGAAAGCTTTAAATATATATATATATTTTAATTCTTTCTTTGGACACAAGTCTTTTTATAAAGTTACGCTGTCACTTACAAACTGTTTGTAAATTAGATTTTTAAATGCAATTTTTTTAATTGGCTAGGACCTCTTTCTTTGTTAAGGTCTTTGATTGCAATTTTTTTTCCTCAAACATGCTTTTTATTTCAAATATGAGCATGCCATCAAGCTGTAATAGTTGGTGGAAAACATTCTGTTTCTTATTTGTAAAAATATTTTGTGTACCAGGTGTCCACATGAAACCTAGGAGACATGGTAACAGAAGTCTTTTTATTATTATTATTGGACATTCTGAGAGGATTCACCAAGCATTACGTGGAAGCACTCTCTTTAGTTTTAAAACATAATAGATGTTACAGCAAACAGCATCTTCCCTAATTAAACCTTTCTTGGGTGAAATATGTGTCTCTCCCTCCCTACCTGTGGGGTGATTCTTGTATGTGACCTCTCATATATGATACTAACAAAACCAGCCTGCCTTTTCATGTGAACAAGGGGAAATTCTTTCTTTTTTTTTCCTGTTGTCACAATATATGATGCCTTTTCTGCACCTTACTACTACCTGCAGTGAACTGGGCATCTTCTGTGTTTGCATAAAATCCTGGTCTGTAATGGTAAGATGCTGCCATCTGTAGTGGTTTGCACAAGTTACTTTCTTCTGTTCTCAGATTCCTCCTTTAACATCATCTTTTTCTTGATGCTTACAAACATTTTCACTGGTTCACATCATGAGTGTGTTCAAACTTCCATCATGCTAAAGGTTTCTTCTGCGCACTTACTGGTCTCTATCCTTCTTGTCATTTGTCTTAAATTTAAACAGTCTTTATCAGGGACTTTGCAAAGCTCTGGGGGAGCTGAATTCTCATGCACAACAGGGATCTTGGGTGAAAGGAATAAAAAGAAAAATATTGGGATTTAAAATTTTGCTAAAGAATACAGGGAATATTATTTCTGACAGCTATGGGTAGCAAGGTTCTTGTACCTTCTGTGGGAAGAATAACATAAAGTTGTAAAAAGCTCTTAGGATCCTGCTAAATATCCTGTTTGTTCAGTGATTATTCATATGCAGAAGTATGTCCTCTAAAGTAAGTATTGGCAGCTTTGTCACACACACACACACAGCAGAATAATGTTAGTTATATTTCATTGTATTGTACTGTTGTACTGTATACTTATATTTTGAATTGAGTGATATCAACCTGTTGTAAGTTATATCAGTTAAATATTTAAGTAAAGAGTGACAGCATATTTGTACTAGACTACTCAAAGCAGAGATTATGCTCAGATTTTTATCTTAGGTCCATTTTTCCGGTTTCTAAATCTTAGGCTTCCTTCCATAGACCTTGCTTCAGTTTAGCTTTAAAGCATTCTGGAACGAGGAATTGAAACATTGCTGAAACACCTCAGATTTTTTCTCAGCTTTCATTATGTGCTGGTGAGAAACTCCAACCAAAGCAAGGATGGAGAATACTTCGAGCTAGTTTCCCAGAAACTGAGGTCTTCTGATCAGTATCATGTTTGTTAGTATCTCTCTTTAACTGCTTTTAGTGTAGTCAGCAACACAATTCATCCGTCTCCATAAATGGGTCAGTGCTTAGTATGCAGCTATTCCAGCTGACAGTTATACTGCAAAATGTGCAGACTAGGTATGTTTGCCAAGTATTGGAAGGAGAGCTTGTAATGTAAATGTCCCTAGAGAGTCCCTGATACCAGTCCTAAAACACATAAATACATGGAATGGGAGAAGGGGCTTATAGGTGTTTTTTTTTCTTTTTCCAAAGCTAGTAGTCTCTTAATCTTTAGCTAATTTTACTTTGCTGTTTTTTAGAACTGTGCATTTCTCTGTGATTTATTTCTGTTAACTTGTTTTTTTTAATCTTCTTTATTTTAATGTGTGCCTGTTTGCCCATAAAGGGATATTACTCTATGAGCCCTTGTGATGACGAATATGTAAGTGTCTATATCTTTATATCCTTTCACATTGCCTGCTGTAGCCTGTCACAGTCCATATTCCTCTTCCTTTCACAATGTCTAACAATATTCCTTGTATTTTAACTTGTCATTACATGAATTGTATGATTTATCAAGAGTCAAAAATATATATGGTTTGAGATTTCTGCATGGAGAACATAAAAACTCTTGAATATACTTAGGACTTCATAATACATGTAACAAAGCATGTCAACAAAAAAGCTATTTTGCCACAACTCTTATATGAAACACGGCTTCTTTATAATGTGCAGAATGCAATTGTTCTCTGTTTGAAGGTCAGTGTGGATATTATATGATATCTTTGAAGTGCACTGTCACTTAACTGAACCCACAACATCTTTGAGTAAGCAGATAAGTAATATTGCTCAGATAATAAAAACAGAGTTGTACTCTTCTCAGTGTTATATCTTACAATTTTAATTATTTGTATTCTTAGCTTTAACATGTAAAGTGAAACTTTCTCCCTGTAGTTCAGGTTATCACACAGTTTCATGCAATTAAAGTGGATCCTCTTTCACTGGAAACTGAAAAAACAATATTTTTCGTACTGCCTGTGCCTTCTGCAGTCCAGATGGAAGTTTGTATTCTGGCAATATTACAAGTACACCATAAGTATCTAATTTTGCTCATAGTCAGTGCATTCTTTGTAAAGAAAGGAAATTAAACTACTTTTGAGTAACCCAGGATGTAATCAAATCATAAAAGTGATTGACACCTCTTCTAAAAAAAGTCAGTAAGTATTCTCCAAAATCATCCATGTTTGCATATTTTCCCCTTTCGGTAAAACAAGATTTCACACTTAAAGAGAAATGATATTTTTTCAAATTTATTCCTCACCTGAAACTATAGTAATGCCTGTATGCACTCAGCTTTTCATTTAAAACTATGTTTTCTTCAGAGAAATATAATTGCAGAATTACTGAATGCGGTGGGCTATCCTTAGTGTTTCTATTAATCTTGACCCAGTGAATACTGGGCACGTTCACCCATGTTATAAGATTAAGAGGTCATCTGCATCAAGCAGCTTATTCCCTTTTATGATTATTTTTATATGCCAAGTAGGAAGCTTTAATTACAGCAAATCTGTAGTATAGTTCAAAACTCCCAGCAAATTAATTCAAAGCATTTGGAGGTCTTACTGTGAAATAAATTCGGATAGCCTCAATAGAGATGTGCAGATTATGCAAGATCAGAATCGAACTCATCATAGGCTGCCTGTAGTAGTTTTGTTGTCATTTGTGTATAGTAAATGACCTTGACATAATTTTGTGAGTTCCAGTGATTCATTGGATATCTTTCATTTTTGATTATGAATCTGCATTGAATCTAAACTGAACTGTTACAGCACCTTTCCAGAGTGGTAACTAAGGTCAGAGTCTGGCTATTGGTATTAGGCTTCAGCACATTATGCATATATACATCTAATAATATAGAAGAATTGGTCTGAATACAGGTCTGTGATATTTCATAAAATCAGTTGTGGTTTTGGCTTTTACAGAAAATGCATTTGTTTTCTTTTATAAATATTGATCCCCCCTCACCCCTAAACTTTTTTGTTTCACTCCATGCTGTTCATATTCATGCATCACTTTTAAAAATGAAGAGCTGCCATGTGCAGCTAATCTGTTTTGTGACAGAATTACTTTACTTAATATGGCACCTGGTTTGGCTTTGGCAAGAACTAACGCAAACATAAGTCATACCCTGCATCCTGCCAGAATGAGCTATGCTTGGGCTGTTTTTTTGTTTCCTTACTTTAAGGTACCTAGTTTCTGCTCATGTTTTAATTGCAGAAAAAATGTTTTGTCCCGAGATAGGTTTTGCATGAAATTGTAAGATTAAGCATGAATGTGGACTGTCATGTTTAACAGATAAGTCACATATGCAGTATATATGTGTTCAGTCATTGACTTGGAATTTACAAAATGCCTGTATTCAAATGGTTGAATTAATGTCTAACCTGCTCCAGGAAAGGTAAGACTGGGAACAGACCATGGGAGAAAATACCTGGTTTAAAGTACGTCCTAAAACCCTTAGAATCTGAGAAAACCATCGCCAAAGAGAAGCATTGTATATGTGGTAAAATTGAGGCTGATTGAGGCATTCTCCAGAGATTATCATGGAAATTATGAAAGGAAAAAGTGCCACTAATTTTACTTGACTTTCTGTCTATGGCCTTGATTTCATCACCTGAATGAGAAAATTGTAATTTTTCTTTTTTCCTCACAAGAATATTAAGAGTTTGTTTATTATAGAGTGCTTTGAGATCTATGAATGCAAAGTGCTGTACATAAAGTACTTAGCTTGGTTGCTTTTTGTATCCTGCATCCAAGTACTTTTTCAAATTATGCAGAAATGGAATTCACAGGATGATTGGGTATCCAAGCTCAGCATTTAGGCTTGAGAGTGAACACCAGGAAAGAGAATAAAGGAACGGTGAGGATCTTCAAAAGGCTGAAGTAGAGTCTTTTCTGCCTGTCTACTCCATAGACTTTATAGACTATTACAGAAAACAGCACAAACTCTAATCAGCTGAGATTTGGATATTAATCTTTCCATCAGTTAAATATATCTGTGTTAATCTCAGTTAAATGTATTTGTGTCTAAAAATCGTTTTTAAGACTTCACATTTTTAAGTATATTTGCAAAATGGAAATCCATTTTTAAAGTCATGGCTAAAACTTGCACAGTACTTGGAGAGAAGGAGAGTTTTGTTATGAATTTTTCAATGGGATGACTTTATGGTTTTGTTTTGCATGGGAACAACATGTTGTGAGGGATAAAGGCTGGTTAAGCTGGCACTGCTGCCAGAAGCAATGTAAGTGAAACCTTGGTCTTGGGGCTACTGTGCACAGTGATAATGGTGAAGAAAATTGCTTTTTTCCTCTGATTGGATTATATCGCTCGACTCAGAAACATGTTTACCTCAGTGAAACAAACCCAAGGGCAGCCTTATAGGACCCACATGTATTTGCTACTTTGTTCTGTTTTTATTTCAAGTAATGTGTGGGTCCAGAGCTAGAGTTTAACATAGCTTTTTTGGTTAGTTTACGTAAAGATATTTAATTAAGCAAATATCCTGATACTAGGACATCTCAGATCAGTACCAAAGAGGAGAAACAGAAACAAGCAAGCAAACAAAAACTGCACAGTGAAATGTGAAAGGTGGCTCTGAGGTAGCCAGGCCCGGGGCTGTTTGCTTTGGCAGGCTCAATCAGAGGCAATTTATGACGTGCCTTTGCCCGGCCCAGGTTCACACGGGGCAAGGTGCCTTGTGAGGAGGGCACCAATGCTGCTGAAGCAGCAGTAAGTCAAAACTTTAGGCTCTGTATTTCTTCTAATTCAGAAAGTTTATCTGAAGGAAGCTGTGAGGTTTTCAGTAGAGCATGATCGTGCTCCCATAGCTTAATTTCCACCTAAGTCTATAAACCAATGTTTTTTATTGCCTCAAGCATTGCTACCCAACTGGGGAAGTCCACCAGCCTTAAAAATGAGACATAGAGCTTGGTACGAGCCATTATGGTCTGTCAGGCAGGAGTCTGGGAGCAGGAGCTGAAGAGCCTACAGTGTGAGGAGGGAAATTGAAAAACAGCACTTGATGCTGCTATATTTGGATCACCTTTTCTAAAATTAAAATAGCCAAAAATCTCTTTGGACCTGTTTAGTGATAGATGGAGAGTACATGATAGTGTCCTCTCAGCATGCTCTATGGCTCTGTTTCAGAGGACATCTCAATTGCCTGTCCTGAAGTAGCTTGACCTCTGAAATTAGTCTCCTTTAAATCACAGGAGAGCTAAAGGATTATGTCATAATAATAACAATAATAGTAAAAGTATAGATCTCTAGCAGTGTTTTACTGCAATTCTTCTCATAAAATTATTTAAAATGCAGGCCTAAACAAATTCCAAAACATTTGTAGAAAAGTTGTTAGAGTTGTGTGTTGAAAGCAATTAAGTTATTTTACAGAAATAACTGTTTTCCAGGAACACCAGGAGCCTAAGGAAACTACCTTCATCTTGTTCTTGCAAAATCCTACACTTACCCCAAAGAGTTTTATTCGTGTGGAAGGATGATGCATGCATGCATCTTCACTAGTTCTGTGTCCTTTAGTTTAACTTTGGTTGGAACATATGCTTTTCTTTCTAAGGCAGCAAGAAATATTGGGTAATAAGGAGTTTTTGGAGAAGGATAGGGCTTATATATATATATATCTTTATACATGTACATATATACACATATATACACACATGCATACACACACATGCTGTGTTTCTTTTCTTGTTACTAGTTTTTTTCTCATCATCTTTTCATCGTCGTTTCATCTTCAAGGGCCCTGTCATTTCTTTTGCTTTAACATATTAGAATGCCATTCTTCTCCCTGTTTCCTTTAAGGGAGGAAGATGCTGAGGAAGGCAGTAAAAATGATTTGTGGTTTCATTATGTGCTCAGGTACAAGGTGATAATTTTTGAACAAGGCAAGAGTTTTGCTTAAATAAAAGCTAACCCTGATACTTATCAAAAGTGCTATAGAAAATGAATAAAAATAAGTGAGGGGGGAAACATTGTAGGTATATATGCTATTCTGCAAGACTTCTGCTGTGTAAAATAAACTATGTGAGAAAACTGCTGTCAAGGTTAATTTTGAAGTGCAAGACCCATTAACTCTCTATTGTGTACAGGTCATTCATTGAGTTAAACATAACATATAATCCAGGTCACTCACTGAGTTAAACATAATATTTAATGCCTTTCAATATGCATATAAGCTTATTTCACCTCTAAGAGAGCAGTTGCTTGTGTTATGAAGGATACCTGTGAGCCTTGTGAAATCTGACATGTTCAAGAATGTCAACCAGTGTAAATCAATATTCTCTATGGTATTTCATGCCTTTTGTCTTCTGAATACCTCAGTTTTAAATCTGACAATAGACACTGATTACATAGTTCCCCTTGAAAGAGGCTAGGTGAAAGAAGACCATTTTTAAAGGAGTAAGTGGTAATGATAGATTTTTTGCAGGGGAAAGTGATATCAACACAAAGGACACAGAACATTCTGCAAATATGGCTTGTAGTTGTAATCAGATTACATGATATGAAACACATTTATGTCAGAATTGCTTAACCTGGTTCACCTATAGAAAACATTTATTAAAGTGAATAACTTTTATACGATTTGATATTTTTAAGTTCTGGCTTGTACAACCATGGTGCCTGTCTACGTTACTTGTCACAGTGCAGCAGACAGGAAATAGTGAGGTTTAAGTTGAACAAATCCTAGGCAGAATCACTGAGAAATGATAGGCTATTCCTTGTAAATTTTTTCTGTAGTAGATAGCCTTATAATGATATATTTATAGTTTTATATATATATATATACACACACACCCACATGTGTGTGTATATATATATATAGTATATAAGTATATATATGAATAATATATGCATATAGGGAAAAGAAAGAAAAAGAGTGGAAGTTTCTAAATTGCAATGCAGTTTTTGTAGCAAAACAACTGCAGGATCTCAGTGAGAGTTGGCTCTGAACTTCATTAATTACACTGTTGGTGTGAAAATTTGGACTAACCTGCTATGATTTCTCTTTTCTTTCTTTTTGTGATCCAGGCTTCTACAATGTTAAGAGCATCTTTAGCCCCAGCGTAAGTGTTTCTTGCGGAGTTGCCTTTTTTATCTGTAGCGTGTGGAAGGAGAGACAGCAAATCCAAGTGCACTGCCAGTTGTCTGGTAGTGGGAATCACTCATTTGCTGTGCACTGTGGGCTTCCTCTGCTCTCAGTGAATGTACTGTGCAAATCTATGTGCCCTGTATTCTTCTGGGCAGGTGTGGTAACATCCTAATTTCGGCAGGATGTTACTAATACGGTAAATCTGCTGTTCCACACCTGTGACTTGGCTGCTATATTTGCTTTACCATTTCCGCACAGTGCAGTCCTATTGTTGTAATGTGTTTGCTTCTCACAAATTCAGGAAAAGGAGGAATTGATAAACTGAACTTTCGTGTGCCCCAAAGTTCATCTTTCACTGATTTAGTCATTTTTGGTCTGTAAGATAGAACTGAGTTTGTGTATCTGGGGCAAGGTTGTTGACTTTTTTTTTCCTCCTGTTTTTTTACACGATAAATAAAGGGACAATTTTGTCCCTTACATCTTTTAAAATTAAAATTTATTTCTCAAAGTGGCAGAATAAGATTCTTGTATGTAAAGTATACTTGTATATGGCCATTAGCTGAGAACCACAAGCTGCTATGCTCATGTCCTTGTGGTCTGCCAAGAGTGAAGAAGGGTGTCATTGCGCTGATGGTTTTTCTGTGCCATTAAAAAGCTGGATCATCTATGGATCATTTTTGCAGTGTCAGAAAATTATGATGACAAATGAGATGCACTCAAGGTGAAAAAATAGGTCCAAATTTAAAAAGTTATTTCAAGTTCTAATACTCTAACTCAAGTTCTTTTCTTGAAGAAGTAGTCATTTTCGCTCTTCCCTCTTCTTTAACATCAGCAAGCTTTGAATAAGGAGAGAATGAGTTTTGACACATCTCTTTCTTATTTGCATTGCAGGAAGATGCAGGATGTGCCATTGTTGCCCTCTTTGGATTATGAAAAGCTGAAGAAAGATTTGATTATGGGGAATGATCGTCTCAAGGCCTTCTTACTACAGGCCCTGCGCTGGGTAAGTGAGATGGCCTCCATAGTAGTAAAGAATTGAGTCCCTTTCTGAACTAGAATCTGTTTTATTGACAAGATGTTTTTTCTGGTGAGCAGGTCAGTAGTATTATAGGCAACTTCTCTCTGTCAGTAAATTTTGCTGGACTCCTGAGGTTAAGAAGGTTCAGGCAGTAGCTCTGTGCTGTCCCCTCTGTCTGATGAAAGCCAGAGGGAAGTAATGAGATCTTCAGTAGAAATGTCTGAGGAAATGCATATGAAACATTTGTGTAAGAAGTGCCTATTAAAGAGGTGCCTAACTAATCACCATTTTTCCTTTATAATCAAGATAATCTCGAAGAGCCTACATTTTGGTTGGCTCAAATAACATTTGAACTTAACATTTTCCTGTTGATAAAGGAAGTCGATGGGATCTAAGTAATGGACATGGAAGATAATAGTGAATTGTGATCAAGCTTCATTGTCCATTTTTTACATAGAAAACATCTGCTGGATCTGACCAGTGGTACCTTTAGCCCAATACTCTCAGATCTTTTAGAAAGAACATGAGTTCCCTGCCACTTTCTGCAGTCCATTCTCTTTGTTCTCTCCCAGCATCTAGAAACAATAAATTAGAGTTGTTGGGGATATATCCTTCTGTAGTCCTTTTAGGATTCTTTTTATGTGCCTGTTGTCTATGAGTTTGTTCATTTTTGAATCTGCTAGTACTCTGCCTCCACAACTCCCTGTGACATGAAATTTCAGAAAGTTGCTGTTTATTATATATATTTTTTAAAAAAATCTGTTTTAAACAAATTTCATACTGGTTTAATTGACTGGTTTAATTGAGTTTAATTGAGTGTTTTAGTGTTGTGGTCAGCAATTCCTCATTTTTGTCGATTTTTGGTTTTGTCCCCTTCAGCCTTCTTTTTTCCGAAGCAAAGTTGTATTTTTTAGTCTCTGCCTTTATGGCAGCTCCTCCATCTTCTTGATAATTCAGTTACTTTTCTGTTCACCCTCTCCAATTCCACTACACCATTTTTTAAGCCATGCTAACCAGAACCCTGCATAGTTTTGCAGTAAGATTTTATATAAAGGCAAAACAGGGCATTCTATCTTGTTCTATTTCTGTAGCTATTTAACTTTGTGGGAAGTTATGTTGGATCCATCTTCTGTGGACACTGACAGCTCCTGATTAACAGTTTTGTAATGGATCACTGAGCCGAGTTCTAGTCAACTCACTTCATCTCATTCACTTGGACTGGTGAGGTTGAATGCTTTCTCCCCATGAGAAAAGGATTAATTCTCTGCTGTGGTATCTCAGCTTTTAGAATCTTTCAGGGGTTGTCAATGCACAATACTGCTCATTTATGAGTGACTGGTTTATTTGTGTTTTTATTTATTTCAGCGCTTGACAACATCATATCCTGGAGAACAGAGGGACACTGTCCTGCAAGCGTACATCAGTAATGACCTCCTGGATTGCCACAGCAATTGTCAGGTCAGCAGAAAGAAGTTTTCCACCAGCTTCATATGTTTCTATGAGGTGCTGATCAGAAACTTGTATCACTCTCTGGAGAGGAAAGAAAAATCAGTAGTGCGAAAATCATGCAATGTGTTGAATTACTACTTCCCAATCTTGTAATATGATAAGCAAGGCTTTACATTATGAAAATTCTCAGTTTAGATTCTCATGACCAGTTTATGCAGGTCTTGTAGACATACAAACTTCATACAGGCTTCAGCCAATAATAATCCAATACCATTGCCAATAGAAGTGCAACATTTGCTTCACTTACACTCCTTAATTTTCTACATAGTTGAATTTCCTGGTTGTTTGAAGCAGTTGATCTACTATGTTGTGACTCCCACTGTCATTACAATGGAAACTTTGAGGAATTAATCTGTTTTTCCTGCCTACAAATTTCTGTATAGGAGGGAAGTCATGTGTAAGTATCACAAGAAGTAAACCTAGGTTAAAAGTAATTTGAAATGTGGTCATCTTGGTAAATTACTGTGCTACTTTTCCACATTCTTAGTCATTAACCAAAAGAATTGCTATTCAGCAGTGGGCAGTGTTTACAAAAATGTTGATTTTGTTGATGAATTTAAATGTGATAAGTTTTACATTTCCTCTTTAATGGTGCTGGTTTGTTATAATGCTCATCTTGTGCCAGGGAGCTTAATGGTGCTTTCACAGACTGACCCAAGCAGCTGCAATTTGCTTATTTGTTCATTTTCTCTCTTCCCCTCCACCCCCATAAGAAACTGGATGTTCTTAAATGATACTGACAATTTTTAAGATATCAATATGCAGTATAATTCTAATGTTTGCTTTTGAAATGGTATAGAAAAAAAATTGAAATTTCCGGCTTAGTGAAGGGTTTTTTTTTTTTTTTAATGTTTGCTTTCTTTTTCAGAGAAATGTCTTCAAATTATTGCATTCGAAGAGTGAGGTAGTCAGACAGTATATGGCAAGGCTCATTAATGCTTTTGCTTCACTGGCAGAAGGTAACTTCATAAAAGATGAAATCAAATGCATAAGGGGTAGTACTTTCCTATAATACCAGCTCATATACACTTTACATGTGCATGTCACAGCATGTGGAAATTTAGAGTCTTTTCCTTGAGACTCACTGGCTTTGGTTCCATGCATTCAACACCATTTTTCAGTAGCTGGAAATGTTTCATTTTGACCCTGTGTATTCACCATTTCTGTCTTTGCATAATTTGTGATCTATGCAGGAGTTGACTTTAATATAATCTTCAATCTTTTCATGAGGGTAGTGAGTGAAGTGATGCTTAAAAGAAAAAAAAGGAGGGGGTATGTGTGTAGGGAAGGGCAGCCTCTCTCAAATGTTAGCCTCAGGTTGGTGCTTCTGAAGGAATTCACTTTTGGTAGGAACCTGAATCCCATTGACATTCAGTCAATGACAGTGGGACACTTACCTTTCCTGAGCTCTTTGGACAACTCTGTGCTTCTGCTAGATATACAGAGCGCTGCAGTAGATTAGAAAGCACGCACTGAAAGTGAACTATGGATTCTGTCTGCTGTGAGCAGAGGTACGAACTTGGTAAGTGGGGACCTTGTGCTTCAAGTGGCTGACCTGAATGCAGCTGGCCTTTTAGACAACTCATTTGGGCAGATTTGGGTTTTGGCACAAGATTGTGGCTTGTGAGGGAGAAACTGAGGACAATCCAGCTTGCTGTTCCGAGGTGAGGGAGCTTTTCTGTCGTGGACTGATATCTCAGCATCTGTTCTTTCATCGCTTTTTGCACCAGGTCGTCTCTACCTTTCTCAGAATCCAAAGTTGTTGCGAATACTGGAGGAGAGACTGAAAGCGGAAGACAAGGATTCCCTTACACGGGAAAATGTTCTGGGGACTCTGCAGAAATTCAGCCTCAGGTGATGAAAGCCCAGCAGGCAGTGGTGACAGCAGGAGAGGAAATACAGGCTAGTTAGCTCTGTTCAGGGAGGAAAGAAGAGCACTTGATTTTCCTATAATAATCATCAGAACCTCCTATGACTGATGAAAATCATGTCACTTATTATGGAGGAGATCTCAGTTTTGCTGATTGAATTAATCTAACTTCCTAACAGCTGCCAATACTCAAGTAAACGTGCATCTCCTGCTGTAGCTTTGTGTGCTTTATACATATTCCTTAACTGAGCAACCAAATGAAAATCTTGCGTAGAAAGATCCCACTAAAAAAAAAAAGAAAAAAAAAGAAAAAAGAACTAACTTAAATTCCCATATGTAGGGCTTTCATTATTTTTTCTGTATGTATTTTTCATGAATTTCATCCTCATCCTGTTGATTTTCTTTTCTGGAGCTGTCTATGTATGGGGCTGTCTTGTTTCTTTTGTTTGCATTGGCAGTCTGATTCAGATACTGAAACATCATGGGGAAGCAGTAAAGGGCATGACGTTTCCCTCATTTGTAAGATAAATTTGATCTAGGATTTCAGTTTTCACAGTACCCAAAAGGAACCTTCAGTCCTAAATAGTTAACTGAGTATAAGAAGGTGGATATATGTGTTTAGCTCCTGTAATTTTCTATCTTTTTCTTCTAAGCTAAGGCTAGAAGGTATGTTTTTTGTTGTTGCTGTTGTTGACTTTTTTTTTAATGTAAGAATCTCTAGAGAAAAGTACAAAAATCTAATATGCCTCTCCTATAGCACTTATTGAGAGTAATTAAATTGTTCCATGGAATTCTTATGTGTGGCTGGCTTTCTTTTAACAATTTGAAGGCAATTGACAATACAGTTTTAGGCAGAAAGAAGAAACTTATCCCAGCTTGTAGTTCTCAAAAAGAATCTCTCTCTGAAAACACAGACCTCTGCAAAAAACGCCCCCTGCAAAATCTGCATCTTTCATTTCTTCGGCCTTTGTTACTTCACTAGTTTAATTGATTATGCCAAGAGAGGTAGTTTGTTTGTAGGCTTATGCATAGTAGATGATTAAGCAGGGATTAATGTACTCATAGTAGCTATATATGTATTCTAAATCTATTTGTCTTTTTTGAATCCTAGGCGTGCACTGCAGTCTGCCATGATCAGAGATGGGCTCATTTTCTGGCTGGTTGATGTTCTAACAGATACTGATTGCCTGTCTGATTACACACTGGAGTATTCTGTTGCCTTGCTCATGAATCTTTGTCTGAGGAGTGCAGGTGTCTTGCATTTCAAATTTTAATTTTATTCCAGGAAACGATAGGGAAAATTTCAAATCTTTTTTTTCTTTTTTTTTCCTTATTATTTGATTGAATTATTTTTAAGTGCCCGTATTTAATAGCAGGGATCCACATATGCAGTGATATTTGAGTGCCACAACCAGTGCTTTTGTGCAGGTTTCTTGCCCAAGAGTCCCAGACTGTGGAAGTTAGCTTGACCAAATATGGAGCTCTCCATTAATTTTGGATCTCTCGAGAATTTTCTTTTTCTTTTTTTTTTTTTTTTTTTTTGGGGGGGGGGGGGGTGAGGGTGGGATGGTTTGGATGGTTGGGTTTAATCAAACATCAGGACAGTTATTCCTATATCCCAGGCCAACCTTTCAAAGGATATGGTATGCATACTTGTATGAGAGGCATACAAGAACATAAATTTTCTAAATTTAGAAAATAATTTTCTAGATAAATCTAGAAAATAAATTCAGAACTCAATCAGTAATGGCAAGGAGCTTGAGCTTTACCTAGGTGAATGAAATAACTTTCATGCAACACTGCTTTTACAATGCAGAGATTCTCTTCAAGAAAGTAATAGTCTTACCTGTGTTCCAAAGAAGCTTAAAGAAATTTCCTTTTAAAAAGGAAAATGAGTCAAGGATGAAAAAGTCACTGCTTGGCATAATTAAAGTAACGTCTTTGTTTACTTTTGTTAGATTTTTATTGCATCCTGACCAAGGTAATATCTGTATAAATCCAGAGTAGGTCGACTGATTTCAGATTTCGGCAGAGTTATGCTGAACAGCATTTGGCAGGGACAAGGAACAGTATTGTTCCTTCTAAATTAATTATATTTAGGACAGATTTTAAGGAATGAAAAAGAAGCTTGTTCTTGTCTCTCTCTTTTTTTTTTTTTTTTTTTTTTTCAAACACACATTTTCTCCCTTTACAGGAAAGAAAATGTGTGCAAAGATTGCAAACCGTGTGCTCAAAGTTCTCTCTGATCTTCTTGGCCATGAGAATCATGAGGTATGTGTACAGTAAACTTTGGACAAGGAAGAGGTGGAAAGAAAAATTAATAATTAAAAAACAGGAAAGAAATGGAAGCAAATTGGTTTCATTTCCCTTGTTAAAGCCCCATTTAATTAGATTATTTGGAAATTTTCTAAAATGAACATTGTAATATAGTTGGACACTGACCTTGGTAGGCATAATTATGTCTATTTGTACATGCATTGGTAATTGGAAGTGAATGACTTATAGTCATTGTCATCATGCAATCCATGTGTATTCTTAATTGCAGATTTGAATGCTATTAAATGTCACCTTATATTAAATCTTCTTGAATATAAGTTTATAAGATGAACAATGTGTAGTACATGCCATTATGTAAAACATCAGATGAAAAAGAAGTAAATCTTCCAATAGGTTTAAGCATTATAAGAAAGCAGTGGACTCGCATCTAAGCCATTAAATTAAGCAGCCTTGGAGAATGCTAAAAATTGATAGTTTGTTTCTACGTAATGCTTTTTCAACATACCACCTAAGCTTACTGTGGTTGGAGTCTGTCTTGAGTTCCTGCTGATACATTGCTTTGTCCTTTCCTTTTTCATGTATTGCCCTGTCAGAATTTTATGCTACATTTTCACCTACATTTTTACATTTTTGGCAAGGTTGATTTGCAAAAATATATTTTCAGAAAGGGGGGAAGGGATAATGAGCACGCGGGAGTTCCAGTTTAGATAACCATACTGTAGCGTATGTGCATCCTAAAAGTTCACTGCTTCCTAAGTGGGACTTTTTGCAAGTGCAGGTCTGTGAGCATGATTTTCTTTGCTTCTTCACTCCTAACCTTTGGTTATCGTCTGTGAATATGTGAGAGTTCTTAGTGGTCTGACTATGTGCAAATATTCCTTCCTCCTAGATACAACCGTATGTGAATGGAGCACTGTATAGCGTCCTTGCTATTCCTTCTGTCCGAGAAGAAGCCAGAGCAATGGTAAGAGATATTGCCTTGCCTAATAAAAGGATCAACATCTGTCAGAAATGGCCTGTGGGTGGGTGCCAAGTGAGTGGCAGGCAGCAGGCTGGAGAGCCATGGACCTTCAGGAAGGGAATCCACAAGAGGAAGCCTGCCTTTCATAGACAACTAGGTGTGAATATACTCAAAAGGTTTTTGCCATAATTGCCATATATTCTCTCAAAAAGCCCCAGCAGTGTGAGGCATTTGTCTAGATTTTAGATTGAAGGTGTTGTTTTAGAGTAGAAAAGTCCATCTGGCAGTTCAGAAACAGGATATTCTCTTGAAGATACTTTCATCTTTCTGTTGCTTTTTCCTGAACCTAACTCAATCTGCATCAGTGAATAGCCTTCTAAGGGTAAAAGTTCTTCTTGCTGCATTTATTTCTACCTGATATAAAAATGATTTGTTTAGAGGGCAGCAACAGGAGAGTCATTTCAGAACTAGGAATTGACCTTTATGAAAGTTAGTCTAATAGTAGCAAAAGTGTTTTTGACTTCTGTTTTTGAAGGGGTATATCTTTTTATTTAAAGGACTAATATGTAGATATATGTAGACTCAATTGCTGTCGTATTTCTACCTCACAGAATTGGATATAGGGAATTGGATATCTAGATAAACGATTAAAGACACAACATGAAGCTTATAAGATGCCACAAAGGAAGAAAGTGTGTTTAGGAGAAGATCAGAGCTGGTCCTAAATTTTGCTTACCTTTGAACCTTGCACAGTTCTCTGTGAACACAAATTTGACATTTTTGTTAACAATTTTGTATTGAGTTCAGAAGAATTTGCTGTTCATTATGGATTCTTCAGTATTTAAAACTGTAAGCAATACAGACCACATTTGTTTTTGGAAAATGTATGGACAAAATAGAATTCTTAGAGCTGGACACAGTGATCTGTTTCATCATGTGTTTTTTTTGTTTGTTTGTTTGTTTTTTCCCCTCTCCTATCCCCCTCCCCAAACAAAACAATGTTATTTTAGTTAACGAAAAACTGATTGCAGCCACGTGAAATACTAATCAAACCATTTTTTCCATTACATCCAGGGAATGGAAGAAATCCTGCGCTGCTTTATCAAGGAAGGAAATGCAGAGATGGTTCGACAGATTGAATTTATTATCAAACAGCTCAATTCAGGTCAGAGAAACAGATGCCGCTGTCTAAGCTGTAAATCTTTCACAAAAGCCATAAGAAGGCTCATGTTTTTATTTGGCATTGAAATTCTCAAAGAACAAAGAATAACAATAGTGTCCAGGTCTCAGAGAGGGCAAATAGCAAACGTCAGGATTTGAATGTCAGATGTATTTAGATATATTTTAAAATGTCCTCTTGTGTTACAGCTATAAAGAAATAAAAGGCTGCAAAGTCTCAATCCTAAAGAAAGCTTTGGGGTTCTGAACAGCATGACTGTGGCTGTGTCTTTTATGCCATTGGCTTCACAGTAGTGAGAGAATGGTGTCACTGGGAAAAAAAATTGAAGGACGGGATCCATCTCTTCTCATCTCTTTCTCTGTGGAGCAGTGCAGCTCCGTTATCTGAAATAGCTACCTTAAATAGAGGGGAGAGATTGTTGTTTTTGGAAAATACGTTGATGGGCCCCAAGGCCTTGGTGATAGTTTGGTAATCTCGAAAAACTATGAGGAAGTGTATATTGTATATTCTATTCTCTGTGGTTAAAAGGAAGGACGAGGAAAGAGAGAACAAATGTGAGTAACAAAAAAGAAGTGATCTTACATTAAATCCTTTTGCACAACAAGAATAGAACGTTTGACTTGTTCTTTCTTTCTTTGACTTGAACTTTCTTTTACTTTGGAGACAGCAGAAGATGGTGCATCTTATAATCCTAGCATGCCAAAGAACAAATAAAATATTAAAGCACCATATTATCCCAGTGCAAGGTCTACATTGTAAGTTTACAAGGATATAAAGTCCCTCCTCTGCCATTGAGAATGGCTTTTTCAAAATGATATGTTTGTCTAGTGAGTAATAGTTGAGTTTCTGGTATAGCCTCCAGGGTTTGCTTCTAGGAAAATCAGTTCATCAATGTCGTCATTGCTATCAAAGTTATGATGTTTTTTCTTTAGCTGCCTATTGATGTTTCTGCTTTATCACACAAAAATTAGAATATAAGTATTTCATATGAGTACTACCTTTTTACTTGTAAACAATTTGATAATAAGGTGCTTGTAGGGTGAAGTAATTATCTCTTATTAAAATATAGTTGGAAAAACAGACAAACTTTTGTCAAGTCTTGCTAGTAAATGCACTGTGAATTCATAGTGAGTTTTATGAGAAAAGAGTCATTCCAGAGTGTTTCTGTTTCTGGTTTTCCCTTGAATATGAATTGACTTCAGTGATGTCTAGAATGCTTTGTAAGAGCAAATAATTCCAATGTTTGTCCTGAAAATAATGGCATGTCTATGTAAGAAGCTAAATCTTGGTATTGCAGGAGGGGGGCAGTAACTGCAGTTGGTTACGTCTGAGACGTGCCCTTATGTGGTTTTGTTTTGCTTATTTCTAGAAGAGCCATTAAATGATAGTATTGTATCTGATGATGAAGAGGAGGAAGAGGATGAAGAAGTAAGTACAAATGCTTACTAGCATCTTTTAGTAAATTCTTTGACATTCTAGACTGAAAATAACAATATACAAAACAATATGTTGCAAAAATTCCTGTAGATCATGTATATATGAAGATCAAGCTTATAGTAAATGAGCAAACTCAGCAAATGAGTTTTTGACCTGAACTTAAATAAGAAAGAAGGAAAGAAGCTCAGCAAGTGTGTTGTCTACCCTTGCCACTTGCTGTACCTTATACATATGTACATATAAGCCAGCTACTGATTTAACAGTCATCTGTGCTCTATTATCTCAGTTGTAAAAAGTGTGGTGTGCTTTCAGTTATCGTGGAGTTTAGTACCTTTCCGGATCCTGCCTTTGCCTGGCAGAGGCCTGAGCAGTTTTGCACTTGTTGAATGAGCAGTTTTCCATGTTTACAGT
>JAUBNY010000666.1:10995139-11017360 GCA_032275445.1 Crypturellus soui | reverse complement strand
GCACGTGGCACAGGGCTGCATCCAAGCGGGTCTTGAAGATCTCCAGAGAAGGAGACTCCACAACCTCTCTGGGCAGTACTCAGTACTCAGGCAGTACTGAGTACTCTGATTAATTTTGCTGTTGTTGAGAACAAAAGAGAGGTTAATTCTCTCATTCGGTCATGTCCACTAGGCAAGTTGTGGCTGCTCAAAATCCCAGCCAAAGGTCTAGGTCAAGTCAGTTTAAAATAAATTTTTACCACTAACTTATCATGTGATTATAACAGATTTCTTCACTTATTGCTATTATTGAGTCAAGTAGCAGTAGGTATTTGAAGCAGAGAAATGGCTGATTTCAGTTTTAGCTTGGTTTTGTCATTATATTAAAAGGAAGAACAACTCAGGAGGCAAGTTTCAGAATATTTGCTTACAGTATAGCATTAGTTGGAACAAGTTTTAAATGCTATAATTGCTGCTGGGAATTATAATCCCATTCTGTTAATAAAGTCCTGGTCCCTGAATCCCTCAGTTACAAAATAACAATATATAAACAGAATGGTAGCAGAAAATATAAAACTCACAATCTTGTCATCTTAAATAACCAGAGATTTGTGGACTCATTGTCTCAGCGCTTGAGGCCCTCTGTATTTTGGAAATGCTGTGAGTTATTGTTTGTTGATGATGTTCTGTGGTAACATCTCATGTTGTCATCTGGCAAGTGAAGGTTTTGGAAAATTTTATCACAAGTCTTGGGTTGATGCAAGTTTCAAAAATTACCACAAACAATGTATTTCAGAATATATCGTTATATTGGCAATTCGGTAATGTGCATTCAGACTGCCATCTTATAACTTAGTACTGATCAATTTACTACCAATATTTATACATTTACAACTAAGAAACAACAAAAACGCTTTTATCTAGGCTCTTAATTTGCTGTTTTTACTCCAATTCTTATTGCTTCCAAAGCATTCAGAGATTCCTCATCTTGATGCTATTACCTTTTCTGGGTTTTGCTTTTATCTGTGTTTAATTTATAATTGTTGAGTTCTCTCCTGGCTTTGAACAGATCATGTGGTAATGACTACTTTCTCCTAAGCACTTCTTGCCAAGATGCAGTTGAGCCTGCTGGATGATAAATCTGGGCTTTTAAAGAGATCGTCATATACGCAGAAATTTAAGATTCACTAATGTGTAACACCAGGGCATTTACCAGTATAATAAGCCTCTACATGGGTACAGTTATTTGGAAGTAAATTGGCTTAGGATTTCTCCGCTGAACTTTTAAGTAGCTTATCACAGAGGTTGGACTGTGCTGGCTGCAAGGGTATTTACCATCTGGGTCCCATTATCCAGGTTGGGTGGGTGGCCACTGTCCTGCAGTCACAGTGCGCGTTTCCTGGTGCTGCATAGTCTCTTCGCTGGTCTTTTAAATTGTAGCTTAATTTGTCTTCAGTATTTAATCTTTACATTTTTACTTTACTTGGACTGTCTCTAAAAGCAAGCTCTGACAGTAAATATGTGATACCATAGCTCTAACTCAGAAGTTTCATTATGAACTTGAGATTTATAGATAAGAATATGGTGACCGTGTCACAGATACCCTCTGATCCAGATATCACTCGGCACCTGGCAATAAAATCTGCAAGCTCCAGCATGAAAACCCACTTTAGTGAAACAGTACATTGAAGGAAAGAGAGCTTAATCGCAGACCTTGGGGACACGAAGCTGTTAAAGCCCTTGACTGCCAACATCGGCTGCAGCCCGTGGGCGGTGGCGAACAGGGCGCCGTTGTGTTAGGGAAGCAGGGGAACGATGGCGTGTCCAACGAGCAGGAGGAGGGACACCTTGGGGACACCGTTCCTTGATACATTAAGTAATGTCAGGGAGCAGGCTTGGCAGGGAGAGGATCTCTGCAGGAACCAGCTGTACGTTCGCTGTGTCACAAAATGCAGGTGTCAACCAAAATATTGGTTGAGGTGGAACCTGGCGCGGACAAAGCATCTGTGAAGACAAATTGAATACATCAAGGCGCATAAATAGTTGGATGAAAGAGAAAGTTGATATTTGACTATTTTATGTTCCGGGCACGACACATGCAGAAGTCCATAAGGAATCCCTGGAGAGATTGGTTAGCCCTCGATAAACAGCGGAGGACTAGCACACCACCTAGAAACCCTCCACCAGACTATCTCCAAACCTCATTTTTGCAAACTTCTAATTCTTTTAAAAAGGAAAATAAAACATATACAGTATATTGTGGGGTTTGGAAGGGAGGGACATTATTTTTGTGGGGTTGTTTGTTTGTTCATTTTGTTTTTTTTCAAGGTAGAAGAGCATACCCCAAATTGCTGAAAATGCAAGTGGATGTTTTGGTCTCATGGTGCTGTGGTTATGTTCAGGAAAGATCACAAACTGTTTTAATGCATGGCTACTTTATTATTAGTTGTTACAGTTTAATTGAAATTCGTACTTGCATTACTATTAGATGATACCGATTTGTAACAAGAAAAATACAAGCATTCTATCAGGTTTCCTACCATCTTCTTCCTACTCATGCTTTTGTAATATAACTTTAATATTGACTTATCTTACTTCAAAAAAATTGACTTGTCTTATTAAAAAAAAAAAAAAAAAAAAAAACGGGGATGAGCAATGCCATCAGAGTGCTTTTATTTTTTCTGCTCTGTTCTGTATGACTAGACTGGCCTGGGCAGATCTGTTTAAAAAAAAAACCTACAAAACCTTATACCAGCTGGCTTACATCTTTACAGCATACAGTGTTTTGTAGTGGTACTAATGACAGAGGTTTTTCCTGAGCCTTTATTAGGGCAATCAACAAATAATTATTTGTGGTTGGAAATTGAAGGAGAGCAAATTTTGAATGCCAACTGTGATTTTTTTTTTAACAAATTTGTAGAGAGATTGGTTATTTTCTTTCTCTTGGGTGTTGCTTGTTTTTGATTGTATTTAAGTGAGTTTCTAGGTCTCTGCCTTTTTTTTTTGCCTGAAATGCTTGTACATCACTGGTTATGTATGTGGTATTAACAGGCATTTATCTGGAAAGTGTGTATCATCTAAGTGACTACTAAAAAGAACTAAATTTGGAGCAAAAATATCTCTGGGGCCTGAGCTCAAATAGCTGAGGTGTGGTGTTGTTGCAGGAGGACCATGACACCATGGAGGCAGATCTGGACAAAGATGAGGTTTTACAGCCTCAACTGGGAGAGCTTACAGGAGAGAAGCTACTGACAACGGAGTACTTGGGAGTGAGTACTAATCTTTAGAATCCTGAAATAAATTAATTTTCTGGATAACTGTTTAATTTCAGTAGTTTTATCAGCTTTTAGAATTCTGACTCTTGAATTTGTTACTTGAAATACCAAGGTCTACATGCCTAGCAGTCCAAATCCCTCATAGTGTGTTGTTGGACAGTTGTATTAGCTGCTCTCCAAAAGAGGTAACTTGGAGAGAGGGAACTTTACCCCTTTATGGGAAGTTGGCAGGTCATAGCTTAATAATAAGCTAAAGGCAGCCCTGGGGTTCTAGTGGTTAATCTGTGCTGCTGCAGGCACAAAAAGCAAAGACCTGAGCAAGTTAATACTGGAACAGTCTGCTGATTTGATATTATTTTGACAAAAATAATAACAGTTAACTATTCCTTCAGTCTTTATGCTAGATCAAGCATTGTGTATCTTACTTCAAGCAGCAAAAAGCCATTAAATAAAATAAATAAATAAATAAATAAACTTGGCCTGTCTTCCATCTAGTATGCTGTTACTGGTGGGAGGGAAATGTGCTTGAATGCCTTCTGGAGCCCAGAGTGCACAGGTCTGGCTACAGTGATGCTAGAACCTTGACCTTAGAAGTCATCATACAGCCTGCAGTGATTCCAAGGACTTTTGTTCAGTGACAGAGACACAATTTGGTTCCTGAAGCAGGGTTTCCATCCTAAATACTTTTCCCAATGACTCCAGTTACTTGTTTTTTGACTTCTTCCTCTTTTTTTCCCCTCCTCTGCTCCATTTCCATTAGATAATGACCCATACTCCAAAAAACAAGAAGAAGATGTTCCCTGGTATCCATCAGAGTATAGATGAGCCTCTGCAGAGACCTGTGACACCAAGTTTTCACAGAACTGTGTACCCAATGTAAGTCTGAACAAATGAGGCAAAATTGGATTTTTAAAAAACACCTTAAAACCAAAACACAGTAGTTCAGTGCCTGATAAATAAAATGTCTATACTTGAAAATGCATCTTGCTATTGTCATTCTTTACAGATTACTTTTAAAAAATAAAAGGGAGGAGTAGTTTAAGCAGAGTCTACTGGATGAGGTTGCATACTTGGAATAACTGACTAAATGTTTATTGATCTGTTTGATAAACTTGCATGATATCCTTTGCATTCTTAAGTGTTTCCTCCTATGGTATATTCTACAGCTGAATTGAATGAACTACGTAAAATACCTAGGATTTTTCCATTTTATAAGCATTTCTCTAAGGATATTTGCTACCCACTCATGAGGAAAAGATTTAAGAATATAGTGGGAAAGACTAGAATCCCCATGTATTCAATTTCTTCATTTGAAGAGAGAGGGGGAAAAAATAATAAAAAGAAAAATAGTCTAGCAGGAGGGTCTGTGACACCTGGCTCTAGGGGTGATTAGATAATGTCTCTCTTGCCACTATCTATTCAGGTAGCGTGTTTTCTTAGCAGAATCCAGGGATTACCTGGTTCTGTGTCAAGTCAAATCCTGCATCTTCTTATCAACAGCTGTGCAGCTCTTGCCTCTACAGGACAATTTCATGTCACTGCAGGATACAAATTAAAAACAGCTTTGGATTCACACTGATTGTGGTAGCTTTGTGTCTGAGCAAAGTGTTAGTTTTATGGTGTTAAGCAGTCTTTACGGGTTGCATCATTATGGATGCTGGAGAAAGGAAGAACAGTCAGCAAAAATCTAACATAGTAAAATATATGAAAATTTACTTTTCCCTGCTTTGGTCAAATGTAGAACTAGTGTGAGTGTTTGGTGCTTCTGTGTTTTAAGCAGGAAGCACAAAATAGCACCCTGAGAAATTTGCATTTTATAGTGAAACTGTACCTAATTAGCCTTTTTGTGCAAGGAAATTGCAGTAAATAGGCAAAGACATTCTTGAACTAGGTTTTACAGCAGAAAATGACAAGCTCTGATGGCTTTTATAACATTCTGATTATAGTTATATTTAATTTACTGAAATGAGGAAGTACTCTATTAGTAATCCTTGCAAGAGGAAGACAATACAAGTGACCAAATCTTAGCTGATTTGAAAACAAAATCTGAACTATACATATTTTATATTTTAAATAATTTAAATGGCTGCTGTTTGCATCAGATCAAATAGCATGAAAATCATCAGATTTTTTACCTTCTTGTCTACCTAAGGACAACCAAGAATAGTTGATCTGAATTAGCTGAAGTTGTGGATTTAGCCAAATAGTTAAATCACACTAAAACTGTGGGAAAAAAAAAAATTGCGTGCAGGGATTGTAACTTCAAATTCTTCATGAGAGACTTGATGCAATATATTCCATATATTGAGTACATAGACATAGAATCATAGAATCATTATGTTTGGAAAAGACCTTCAACGTGATGGAAGAGGGGACAGTTATTTGGTGGAAATAATATACTGGACCTCTTTATAAGTTGTTAGCTCAACCTTCAGAAGAGGAGAAGCGTTTTTTTTCTAGCTGACTAAAAGTAATCACAAATTAATACAAAATAGCTAGTGCACATGTAGCAGCTGTATTTCATTTTTTCGGGTATTTTTGCATTCTAGTTACTTCAGGTGAGTTGTCTTGCTTTCTTGTCATGCACCCCTTTTTTTGCGCCCCTAAGGCACAGTACCTAAGGTCAGTTAAGTGGAATTGGACTATTTAATATTTTTCTTGCTGCACCCTTAGAAACTGATTTAGCTGTGAAGTCATTAACTGCCTCGCTGGATTGCATCCTTTCTAACTGGAACTACAGTCTAGCTACCTTAACCTGCCACTGGGCATGAATAGCCAGGGAACCCTTCTGGATCAGCCAGCATTTTCTTGCACACTTCTCACACTTCTCTTGCTTCCCTTGTGTGTTGTCGCCTATTCCTAAACTATCTTTACCTCTTTACTATGTTTATCTAAACTATCTTTTATTCTTTTTGGATGTTTTTTTTCCCAGTGATTACCTCACTGGGAAAATCAACAGACCTACTTTTCTATTCTAAATCTGTGTGACATATTGCTTTCTGCAAAGTGGAATCTTTGTAATACAGAAGAATAAATCTCACATCCTTGCTAAAGCAGAATATTGGAGACTTTTCAGGCCCACCACTGCAGTCTTTTGCTTTATGTGTCCTGCTGGTTATTGTGTCTCCAGACTACACAGAGTTATGGTTTCCTTTCCCTGGCTTTTTACTGATGTATGAAAACATGTTGGTTTCAAATATGTCTAACATCAGCTGGTTTGGGAGAGGTACAGTCATGCAGTTAAATTATGACCTTAATGCTAGTTTAGAGTATTGAAAAAAAAAATTAGAAAGGAAAAAGATTTTAAATTCTTCTACAGCATTACAGGCGATTAAAAGGTAACTCTCATGCAGTGTTTTAGTCTGTAAGAATTCAATGCGCTGCATTCTCCTTTCTCCTCCAGGCCAGAAAACGATGACATTTCTTGCCATAGGGATGAAAAACTCCAATCCTTGCCAAGTGATCGTCTTCCCACTCGTAGCGGGAGCAGGTCCAGTATTTCAGACCTCTGCATTTCTTCCTCATGTAAGGATATTATGTTATTGCTGCTGTTTATTGTATATGTTCTGAGTGGGGCAGGCATTTGCAGCAAAGGATGTGGATTGCACATGTAATTGTAAGTTGTTGCCCTCCCCATACAGAGCCTAGGGCAGCCTGCAAGTCCTTGGGATCCCTGGTGTCCTTTTGCCTTGAGCGCAGTGAATGGCTGCAGGGGGGACCATGTGGTCTGCAGAAATCCATGATCTCACATGCTTCCCTCCATCTTCCTGTGGAAGGGTCAAGGATCACGCCTAGGGCTTCCTATGTGCAAAGTGTATTTTCTTTCACGTGGCCGTGTCCTCTGCCTACGAGAAGAGCTGCAGCCAAGAGACAGTGCACTTCCCAACAGGCAAGGCTACTTACTCCATCAAATATACCCTTGTTTGGATCTAAATGAATCACTGTCTACTGGCACCTGCAGGCTCTGTTGGCTAGACCTCTCTATTAAAGTTGAGGGCAGCTGCAGTTATATCCTCAGTGGAGCAGCTACAGTCAAACCATACAAAGTTGTGGAGGATGGGAGGCTTCCCTGCTGTGTAGCTACATTGTGGGTAATGCTGCTGAAGATTATGCACTTGCAACAGAAAGTAAAATTAGTGCAAACTCAGCTGGGCTTGAGAAACAGAGGATGGAGTTTAAAAGGTTATAGGCTTTGGAAATATTTTATTGCAAGCTCCTGATAATCACTGATTGACTTATGTTGTGGGAACTTCAACCTGCTTGCAGGAATTCATTAACATTTCCAATTAGGGGTTAAAGGCAAAATGGTCTACAGTCTTGGATAAAGGATCTTCCAGTGTATCCGGCACAGAATTTTTAATCAGTTCAGACAAGGCATGACTTGACTTTACTGAGAAATATGCTTTGAAGCAGTGAAGAGATAGCATACTTTTTTTCTCCATCTCCCTTTTTTTTAAATTTCCTAGAGGAAATGAAAAGGATTCTGAGAAAAGTAACTGAGTCTTGCAGGAATCTGCCTGTGTAATGCCTCGAGCTGATAAATATAATAATGCTAAACAAAGGGCTTATGATAGAAGCAGATGAAGGTCCTGCTCAAGATGTGCACTTGCATTCTCGTTGCTGTGCAGGAATGGGAGCTACTGTCTCCCAGCCTCACTGCATACAGGAGAGCTATGTCCATTCTACAGGTAGATTAGCTGGACAGAGGCAGCAACTCAGAACTCCAGAAGCTGCAACCGAATCAAAACGGTGCTGATTAACTGTTTGGTTACATGCAAGAATAATAATAAAAAAAAAAGATGTTCCACATGTCTGTGGATATCAAGGGCACAGCTATTTGCTGTTTTAAACATACTGTAGGATAAAACCCTCCTCCGGATGCCAATTAGGAGAACAAATTACTGGTGTTTCTCAGGGGTTATGCAGCCCCCAGGAGCCCAGCATGTTGTACAGTACCTTTCCTGAGAAGTGCATTGCTCACCTCTGTCAGCTCCTCTGTGCTGCTGAGGCTGCCCTGCGCTGCAGATGCTGTCTGGCAGTTTGCTCATATAGATTTGAGGGGAGATTTAAATGAGGAACCCGAGTAAGTCAGAACAGTAAATGTTGTCCTTCGTGTTTGAAGAAGAAAATCAATTTGATGCCCACATAGTGAGGAAATTGCTGCCAACTTTGATGTTTCTATATTTTCAGAACTTTATTGTAGGCCTATCTAAAACACTGTTTGGTAGCTATTTTCAGTCAAGATTATATGGAGATGAATGTTAATAAGTCAACTAGATTATACTTTATCTTCCTGTAGAAAAATCTTGATTTATGTATACAAAAAGACAGGTAATTTTTGTGTGTGGCTGTGACAATTCTTCCTAGCACTTATCCAGGCTATAAAACACTGCTAAGTTCTTGAAGGGACTGTCAGAGGTTTGTTGCAGGCTTCTGCAAGTAGCCAGTGAAATATGTGCTCTCTTGTCTTTTTCTGCTTACCTGTTGGGATTTAAAAATGCACAAGAGGAGGAGAGAGAGTCTGCAGTGCTGAATCCCATGACTATTCAATTCAGTGGCAGGATTTTGATTCTGTATAATGGTAATTGGATTGGCTCTTTGGATAGTACCTCTTTTCCAAAAGAGAATATTTTTGTAAATCTTGAATTGTAAAGGTTTGATTTTAAAACAGTATAAAATAAGTTCTTGAGACTATAATCCTTAAAAATATTATTCAAAGCTTCTCTGCACTTTCTCTCCTAGTGCTTTTCTAGATAGTGCAGTGAACAGTGCAAAACAGAAAGATGTAAAAATAATTGTGCTTCAGGGGAGTATTACTGCTGTGAAATAGTCCTGTTTTTTGTTATCATTGATTGCCTGTTGCCTTGTTACTAGGGTTATGTACAGAGGACTGGCAGTGATTGCATTCTTTTGACTTTAATGAGATGTCAGGCATTGACTGATATATGTTAAATGAAGATTTGACTGCTCCTAACCCATTGCAAATGCAAAGTGTAACTGCTTTGAAAATGGGCCAAGTGTGGTTTACTTTTCAGCTGTGAGGGGTTGGAAGCATGCACACGTGCAGTTAACTTGGCTCAGCTGGTGAGCAGTAGCTCACTTTGCCACAGTGGCTCAATAGCCTTCCGTTATCTAAGGGTTCCTGTCATGCAGCAGGAGCTGTGACTTGACTGTGTTTCTAGAATATTGTAAAAATGACTTCTTACTGAATTGTTTTCTTCTTTAAATAGCAATTGAAATGGAGTCACCTAAGATATTCTCCTCAAGCCATAGAACGGACCAACGCATCCCAGCTGTGGATAACATATTGTCTTCCCGATCTACTGAGTTCATGCAAGACAAAGTAAATGGGCTGCCTAATAGGTATGATTTGTCCAGATGAATATGTAAGAGCACAAGAGCAGTCTGAGAGGACTTACCAGCTAATTCCATGCAAAGACAACCTGTGAAGTCAGTTGATGTATGATGCAGTCTGGTGTGAGACAGCTCTGATGGTGCTTGCCAAACAAAATACCCTTAGCTGTGCCAGTGGCAGCTGTTCAATTTCTAAACATCTGTTCCAGAATGGGAGAAACCTCAAGACAGTATTAATGAAGATCACATGTTTCCCCATACCATCTTCTGCATGTAAAACTTCCTTATTACTTTTTTAAATGATGGCTATACTGCACCTCATGGAAAATATGTATCAATAAAGAAAGGTAGAGCCATAGAAAGAGGCCATGAATTAGCTTGCAGAAGGAAAGGAGTTTAAACACTTATGTGAATTCAGAGTGTTTGCATATGCTGAGTGAGCACTGCTTACCCGAGGCCCTGATTCATCCACTGGCAGGTACAGTGAGGGAGGTAGTTTCAGCAGTTCTCCTAGCATTGGGTTTCAACTGTTTCTTGAAATATTTTTTTTTGTCAAACAAGACCCATTCATACCGTAAGCACTCTGTCAGGGTTTTGTCACATATAGGATTATGATGTTATATCTTGGATGAGAAGTAAGAATCCATTAGGAATCAAACCAAAGTTTTTCAGGGCCCTCATATATCCATGAGACGTTAACAGCTTTTTCCTATAGCTAATTAGATTGGGCCAAGTTTTAAGCAATGACTGTAGAGAAATTTTAAAAGCAAGTACATTCCAGAAGTAAAACACAGAATGGGTGGAGATGTGTTACAGGAAAGGTTTTACCAATGCTTTATGGATCTGATTTTTCAGAAGTGCCTTGTTATTAATGTCAGTTAAAGCTCTAGCACTTCTGAAAACTGGACTCTCTGCTTAGAGCTTTGGTTTTGGCTCACAAGTGACTTTTTTTTTTTTTTGATTTCTGGATTGTACTGTTTCCATTGTGAATTCTGATAAATTATCTACAAATTATCCCTGGTAAGCAGCTGAGCTGTTTAGTAATCTGTCCCGAAAGAAGCATTACTGGTTTGACTTCCCTGTAGTCTGTAATAATAGCAGCAAAGCACATACTACAAATAGACACAGACCATCAGAAGTGTAAAGCCAATTTTTTTAAAGGGTTTTTGTTTTTGCAGCCTCTGGCTTTGACATGTAAGAGATCATTGATAGGCAGGGCCTGGTCCCCCCCATCTTAGAGAGGCTTTGCTTCTCTACAGTCATCATGCATTTTTTTTCTTTAAAAAGCACCACTACCAAGAAATCCTTGTATCCTGCAATCTTTTGATCACCAGTGTACATCTAAATGTATATCTAAATCTCACTCTTAGGTGGGTTTCTAACTGAAGGCATGGATGCAGTGTCCTGCAGAAGGAGATTTTATCTTTTCATTACATGCTTCCTTACCATGTGTACAGCAATTTCTTTTTACAAAAGCAGCCTCAAGTTACGGATATGGGAATGTGGCCATTCACGGTCCAAGCAGAACACAGGGTTTTCTGTGTCAAGGGTGTTTTGTTCGTATGCTGGTTTTGCAATACCTAGACCTGCCTTTTCGTTGTTCTTTCATTCTTGGAACATACCTTAATTTGTTTGCAAAACAAACTAAGTGAATAAATCCTTACTTTGGTCATAATTTCACCTACTGTAAGAGGTCTCCCTCCTTCTTAGCAGAGGTATGAATGAGAAAGGGGAGGGATGGCTTGTGGTGCTACAGGGGTCACTGCTCCTATTTCCCCTCTTTATTGAGCAGTACAAACTGCACAAAGCTCAGGGAAACTGCATTTACACTAAATCACTCTGAGAGAAGAATGAGTCTCCAGTAGTGGCAGGTCTTTTACAGTTGTTCTATTTCCATAGGAACAAATGCTAGTTTTAGCTGCCGCGTGCCAGGCTGACAGCTGCCCTGCATTGCTACTGCCTGCTGCCCTTGGATTATGTACGAATACAGACCTGTTTTGCTTCATAGCTGAGTAAGGATGGATTTGTGAGTTTACACTCATGACTGGCCGAGAAAGCATTCATTTTTTATTGTCTTGTCACATCTCTTGGCTGGTTATTCAGATCCCAGTGGCAGTCTGTTATGGGCCTTTTAAGAGCTTATTGTTTCCCTTTTTTCTAAGTATGCAGCTTGGTTTCTTCTCAGTGCAAAGGGAGGTTTCTGCATAGCACCGTGGGACGTGCCTACTGTATGTGCTGGGTTTATCATGCTTGTTCTGCAATTAGCACACCTTGTCATAAATGACCCTCTTACCAAATACTGCCAATCATTTTCCCACAATAGGCGTTTTTTTTTCCTCCTCCTTTCTTCATCCAGTCAAGATAAGAGTATTAAACAGCACTTTCCTAAGTTATTC
Source organism: Crypturellus soui (assembly GCA_032275445.1). NCBI lineage: Eukaryota > Metazoa > Chordata > Aves > Tinamiformes > Tinamidae > Crypturellus > Crypturellus soui. The sequence goes on along the minus strand of JAUBNY010000666.1, from coordinate 11,005,356 downwards.
TGAGGACTGATTTCTTTCTACTCAATGTCCTTGTCAGAGAAACAACAGATTATTCTACAGTGTTTGCTGCTTGCTTATTTCATCTAATACTTTCCTGGAGACTTGGAAAGCCATGAGCCTGCATTGCTGCCCTGTGGAGCCCTTGTGGGTTCCCCCAGACACAGTGATTCTCATTCTGTTACTTTCCTTTGTCTCCGAAGGGCTCATAGTCTGGCTGTGTAGGTTGCTATAGTGAAACGCAGTGAAGATTGTTCATGCTATGAAAACATTTATTCATGAACGGAAATAAAAATCCAGGGTTTTGTTACTTATTACCAAATGAGGGGAAGCTCATTTGTGGCTCAAAGATTGTTATGTGGCTGCTGGCTGCATACAATTGCCATGCGGAGTGCCAGTGTATTGAAAACCCAGCACTTGCACCCAAATAAATAAAATGATAAACATTAATAATTAAACAATTCTATGGAGAGAGATAATTAAATTTGTTCTAATGAGTCTATAAAAGTAGGTTATGGGGAGGGGCGGGATTGGGGTTTTAGCTAAACCAATCTTACATTTTAATCTTATTTTGTTAGGACTTTTTTTTTGGCTCCTGTCTGCCACGGGACCTTTTAAATGATAAAAAGAGCAATGCTTAGAGATAGGCAAAAGGCTGCAGAGATGGCCCTGAGCATTTAGCAGGTCTCTGTCCTTAATAGCTACCATATACAAATGCAAAATACAGACAATTCATGTTATTTAAAATATAAAAGAAATGTTTGCTGTCATATCTTGCCAAAAAGAGAAGCAGGGCTATGGAATGGCTCATCAGCGGTGGCTCAGCAGCATTCCCAGGGAAAGGAGGGGAGATTAAATGTCTCGAAAATCCTCCTAATCACACTTTCTGCCAGTCACAAAGGTTTCTTTTGATGGAACAAATAACAGAGACCTTCCAACTAACATTTTTATTGCCTGTCTTTAGATGGCACCTTTTTGGATCCTCCCTTTCTTCTACTTTTATTTCCTTTTAAGAATTTTTTCCTTTAGAGACTTACTATTTCTTGGTAGCTTCCAGTTTCTGTGCCTTGGAAAGAATGTATTGATGCTAAGGGTAGGAAAGGAGAGTTCTCACACAATCACAGACTTTAAAGAATGATATTCCTGTACCCTGGGCAGATTGTAAAATAAGAGCAGCTGTTTTAAGCTCTCAGTATGAGCAAGGGACCTGTGTGCTCAGGGAACTTATTTCATAGATGTCATTACAGCTTTTTGCTCTTTTCACAACAGCCCTGGGAGTTGTACAAATCTCTGTACTCGGACCAGAGAGGATGTCTATGTTTGATAGAATTGTGACTTGTATCCAGGAGAAATAATAAGTTTTTGTGCCCCAAAAGGACATCTGATTCCGGACCTGTTGCATGTATATATGCTTCTTTTGCACCTCAGACCTGTGTAGTGATAATATCTGTGTGTAATAAATACAGTAGAAAACAGGCTAGGCATCTTGTACTCATTTGTCTGTGTTGCATGGGACTTAGCTGGCCCCGTGGTCCAAAGAGGTGCTGCCAGTTCACTCGGTTGCAGATTTAATATGCATACATTTTTATCCATGCTTACTAACTCTTTCTGTCTCTTTCTTCCTACAGTGAGTTTTCCTCAGCTTTTACTAGCAAGCCTAAGATCCCTCGCACTCCTGAAGCACGAAGTGCCAGCCCGAGAAAGGGAAAGATCCCCCCCATTGCCCCTCAGTTCTCTCAGTCTGGACCCCAAGAAATGAGCCGCCCCAGTTCTTCAGGATCATTCACGAGGAGCAGACAGAGTAAGTGAAAAGCAACTGTTCTACTTGATGCTTGATGTGGGAGAGAGCTCTGTAATAGCGCTCTGGGAATTAAGTTGTGGGCGGCAAGTGTGCCAGCAGTATATGACATTGTACTGGTCATCTGCAGGATGCATAACGGTGCAGCTATATCCTGCTCAGTACACTGCTCCTATTTCCGCCCAGTCATGCGTAGAGAATTTAGAGACATACTTTTTCCTGTGCCTGGGTGAAGAAACCTTCCTAAGAAATTTATGAAGTAGGTGCATATCATTAGCCTCCCCTTTACAAATGGGAAAAATGAATCCCAAGGAATTAAAACAACCTAGTAAATAAGCAACGGAGCTGAAAAGAGCTTCCTAGGTCTTTTGTCTGTGGTGTTCACTCACCGTTATGCCACACAGCTGCATTTAGGGGTGGTTTCGTTTTGGGAGTGCAGGTGAGGCAACGGAAGGGAGCGGCTAAAGCAGTTTCTGGCATAAGGAATTCTTGCTTTAACAGTCCTGTGCTAGGTAACACTGCGAACTCTTTCAGCTCCAGCACTGCTGCCCATGCCCCATGTTTTCCCTCTCACACTGGTGCTTTCCGTTCCTTGTGATGGGAGTGCCGTTATCCCTTGACTGATTGTGGTCCTAACAGCCAAGAGTGTGTCCCTGCTCTCCAATTCACTTCATTTACAAAAGTATTAGTCCATTCAAAAGGAGACACTCTGCTGAAGAATGGAAAGGAGCACAGTGTGTGTGCACGCAAGAGCTCTTGTCCACATATGTTAGATTCTGCAGTATAGGTTTATGCTCTTGTATGTCAGAGATGAGACATAGGCATGTTCTTGTAGGAGTCCGGAATATGTTTCTTTTGCACTGGCACAGTGTATAATGTACTTTATCTTGAAATTACAATGAAGCAGAGTGTGATCAAATTTTGTGATCAGTTGCATTTCTCTGTTGGTCCAGACTCTTGCGCTTTCTTAATTCTTGACTTTTATTAAATAGGATTTGTCTTTAAAGATACCTCTATCTTTGTTGTATCTGTGCATCCTAAAGCTGACACATCCTATTATGTGTCCATTCAGTTTTTCTCCATAATTTTCCATTGGGTTTCCAGGTAACTTTCCTAGCTCTCATGGTTTCCATAAAACAGACTTGGTTTTGGTAATCAACTGTTAGATGTTTAATTCTTATCTTAACTGCTAAAATTTAACAAAGAAATTATAATTTACAAGGAAATTGTCTTTCATACACTCTGCTTCTGTGTATTATATGTTGTTATCTGCTGTAACCTGTTAGTTAGTCTCTTGCTTGCAGGGTGTTAAACAGTTTTTTATGGTTGGAAAAAAAAAAAGAGAGGGGTAGATGTTAAGGACCTGATTTTTAAACAACTAGAAAGGGTTTTAAAGCACTTCAGTCCAAACCTAACTCACATTAACTCAAAGTTAATTCCTAGCTGTCATCTGGGCAGGAAGGCATGTGAAGGCATCAAATGTTTCCCTAGTAAAGCTCTGTGCTCACATCTCTCTAGACAGATGCTATTCCCTTATTTTTCTAGCAGACTTTTGTAGAGGAATCTAAAGTTGTATGGGAAGCACAGATACCAGCAATCAGTAGGACTTAATAGTTCCTGCCTGCCATTTGCCTGCTGCATAAGTATTTAGCTTTTTGCATATCAAAAGAGACTCTCTCTTTCTGCAATACTGCTTTTAACTTGTGAATTTCTTGGTATTTCTGGCAAAGTGCAAATTTTTATAGCTGTTGGACATGATGAGATGAAATCACTTCTTTCAGAGGGACATTTTTTAACTTGCCTTTAATAATGTAGGTGTATTTTCTAGAAACACGTTGCTGCTTTTATGTAAACCTAGTTGAACTAGCTGGACTGCTCCTCTTGGCAGCGTGGAATGCCTTAGGAATGCAGAGGAAACACAGGTACTCGCCGTGACTGCTGCACGACTGCCTGGGGCCTGATTCCTGCCGGAGATGTAGCCCACTGTTGTTGACCAAGCAGTTAAAGCTACACCTTAAAGCAAAACTGAGCTCTGAAAACAAAACTCGTTCCTGGGCTTTATGCTGGTTTTGCTTCCTAGCTCATACAGAGATGACACATACAGAGTGATAGTGAGAGTAGAACACAGGTTTGGCTCCAAATCTAGACTTTATTTTAGCTCTGCACTATGTGCTGCTTCTGGGCACGCATGAATAATTAAATCTGCACAGCACCTTATTCTGCGTCTTTTCCAGTCTCCACCTGGGCATGGTCAAGTTGCGTGTGCAGTGTATGAAGTTCCATCTGGGACATGATGGTGTTAGTGTAATACAAAAATCTCTACCAGTGGAAAAAAAAAGAATAATAATTTAGTCTATGTTACTGTGTTCTTACGGCTCCCTGCTCCTCCAAAACTTCTTTAAGTGTCTGCTGACAAGTGGTTGCCCTAAGTACATTCTACCTTTTTAAACTGCAGTGTCACTGGCTAAGGTGCCTTTGTGCGTGTTCTTCATGTTCTTTGTGTCACTGTACAGGTCGAACAAATGTTTCCCTCAGGCAGCTCCTGTCCTGTAATAAATCCTGCTTTTGGCTGACAGGCTCTTTCTTGCTTCTTTTCTGCAGGCAGCCAGTCCTACAGGAAGTGAGAACAGTTGCTTTCCTCAAGAATCACCTGTCACGTTGTTAAACGACAGAGCCAGCTTCCTGTAATGACCTTTACTGGCGACCTACTTGAGAAGAGAGTGGATTATTAATATTGCATATGCATGTCTCGCACAGTGATTCAGGAATTATCTGATGGGATGCATCTTTTGCCATCTCTATACCTGGTTTAAAACAAGGGCCTTGTTATTCAAGTTTGTTACAATTCAACAGCAGCCCGGGACAGGTATGATAGATGAACGTGCTCCTGATATCTCCAATAGTTCACTCCTAGGAGACATTGCTGACCCTTGTTCTCTGCCTTCTGTCTCAGAGTAAACAACCCTTGGAAATGGTCTGTAGAGCTCAGCATAGAAGTCTAGCTGAGCAACTGTCTTGTTTACATGTTGTTTGCTGAACCTAGCCTGTCACTAGTTTTTTAGAAAAACTATTCTGTTGTGAATGAGCTGGGGGATATTTGTGTTCAGAGGATCTGCTCTAGGAGTAGTGTGAGATGAGATCTGTGTTTGGCCACCAGAGGAAAAGCATTTCATCCACTTGTGATTGACCCATAGCAGCTGAAAAACATTGTGCCATTGGCCAAAGCAAAGTCCTTGCTCACCTCTGCGGATGTAATGAGCAGCTTTATCTGCAACTATTACTCTATAAGAGTAATGCTTTCTAGGTTGGATTTTTTTCTTAATTTTGCTTTTTAGTATTTGCCGAATAAATCCGCCACCTTTTCATCATTTCTTCATTCAGAGGAGAAGCCATAAAAATATGAACAGATCAGAAGCAGCTTTCCCTTACTGATAGTTATGACAGTCCCCTTTGATCTATGTCACATTTTCTGGTGTTCTTCACTTCTGAGCAGTGTTTTATCTTCATGAAATCCGGACTGATCTTCAGTCATTAGGAAATACTGTCTAGGCAAGAGAGCCTAAGAAGCCCTTCATTAAATAAAAGTCCTACAGTTAATTCTGCCAGTGATTTATGAAGCCAAAACTGTTTGTTGTTTCTCTCAAAAGTAACAGTGACCAGGAAACACTGAAGTCTTTACTGACCATTGCCTTTTCAATAACATCCCCTCATGTGATATTGCTGTTAAGACAACAGTAACAACTTTTCCAGAAACGCAGTTTGCCTTCACCTTGGCTGCCACTGGCAGGGGGAAGTGCATTTGTCATAGGTGGACTTCAAAAGCAAATGTTTTAGCAGGTACTAAAAGAAAAGCTTTAACTTCTCCCTTTTTGAGCTTCAGCTCAACAAACTAGAAGGCAGCAATATAAAAGCTACTCGTTACTCCAGATAGTACCATTTACCTTCCCCTGGGGGAAGGAGTTGCACAGCTACAAATGTTTTCCTTAGGACTGGAAGAAAACTCTGTGCTCGTGCCAAGACTTGGGATTGTGCCTATGGGTGTGCAGTGGCAATTGAGTAGCCAAGATGATTTCCTCGCATGACACGGTTGCTATGAGGTAGACTGAGTTCAGTGACACGGTGTCATTTTCTTGTAAAAATGGATCCCACCTTCAAGTTCCTGTAACGCTGTTGAATCATAGACTTCAGGTTGGAATCCGGATCTTCTGTAAGATAACCCTTGTTTAAAATCTAGTCATGTTCCTGTGAAAGTTAAATTTACTATTTGGTAACTTCAGGATGTCCACAGGCCAAGCATGAAGCAGTCAGAGGGTGAGTGCTGCTTTAACTCCCAAAATGCATAGGACTTGAGGTGAATGTAGGCCCGTGGTAACCTCCATCCTGTAGATCTCCATGCTAGATAAAGAAAGGACAGATCATTTCCAACCTGTCTTCAGATTCACCTCCCTCTTTTCAAAGGTGATAAACACAATTAATGGAAAAAATGTGCTCTGATGCACAAAAAGGCAGCAGTGGAGAGCAGCCATAAAAACTCACTTGTGATTTTCCAGTGTAGCTAGCTTTTATTTTTCTTCTGAAACCATGTATTTTTTCCAGCAAGTAGTATCAATGGCCAAGCTGTTAACATGGAAGTGCTGAGCATGTGCATTTGCATATGTGCATATACAGAATGCCCCAGCAGTTGAGTTTTATTTTATGGCAGTGCTAAGGTTCGGGTGGGAGCAAACCTGACCCTGAGATGCAGAGCAGCTTCAGAGAAGTGTTGAGTGCAATGACTACTTAAAAAAAAACAAAATACACCAAGAAAAATCCCAGCATACCGTGTGTTGAGACCAAAGTTGCATCCTTCTAAATCAGCTGAAGGAAGGTTAATGGGCAACCTGCAGAAGATCTAGATTAGGAAATTAAAAAACAAAAAGCCCAAATCAAAATGCATCTTGCACAACTGGACTGGAGGGAATATGCTGAAGTGTTTGAGTAAGTGTATTTGTTTCTTACCTTGGCCTGCTGCAAGGCAGAGTTTCACACGTACTTTTTTCCATGTTCAGCTCTTAGTGCGAGTGTAGAGTTTGAAAACTGTAAGGCTGTTTTTTTATATTAATGCTTGAGAAACTTGTGTTTTCCAAACGTTTGGGATGAGAGAAACCATGTATGTGCTGCAAAATAAATTATCGCCAGAGCAGCAGTTTGAGAGGTCGGTAACCTGTCCCCCTTCGTGTTGTTCACAAAAAGCCCCTGCCAGGTCAGCCAGAAGCATTAGGAGCTAATGAAAAATGTTGATATTGTCCTTCTCGATCAGTCAGAGAAGAGAGACGAGTCCCTGGGTAAAGGTCAGTGACATGTACACAGTAAATTCTGCATCCTACTCTTAAAAGCTGTGAGGGGTTTTTTTCTACACTCTGTGCAGAGGCTACCGCGAGGTGCAACACCACCCTGTTAAACTCATAACTGAACCAGTGAAAACTGCCTGTTTCTGACTGTACTTAACCCAGTTCTGGTCTTGTTTACAAAAAGCAAATGTAATAATTGCACCTACCACATAGATCTAAAAGGAAAGATTTTTCTGGAGCCAAACTGCTATGTGATTCTACCGTGTTTCTTGGATATTGCTTTTCTATATTCAGTCTGGTTTTTTTTATGGATAGGGTAGTACAAGACACAAACTACCTATGTCTATTTAAATTTGCATGGAAAGCTCAGTCATTCTGTATAATTGCTTTAAAATCAGCTGGCAGCAACTGGGTGAATATATTTCTTAAGGACAGTGTTCATTTCCCTCTTTTCAGGAGGTCTCTTTGGACCTTGTGGAATTTTAGGGTGTGCATTTCACAATTCACTACATTTTATTATTGACAAATCCTGTTGCCAGCTATTTTATCTGCACCTGAATGGGAAACTCGGCTCTGTCGTGTTGGGCACTGCGCGGCGTGTTTGCTCACAGGGGTGCAGAGCAGGCGTGCACCTCGCATTGTGTTTGGGCTCTCATGAGGAGAGCCCGGGCACGCGGGATGTGTGGGATGCCACCGGTCACCTTGGTTTGGTGTCAGAGGTGGTGGTTCTGGATGGGTATAAACGAGAGCAGGGCACGCAAAGACGTTTGCTGGAGATAAAGTCTTCCTGTGCTGGGGAGGGACAAAGGTTGCTTGGTTTAGTTTGTTGCTGTTTTCTTTAAATAAAGTTCAGCAGTCTTTAGAAATCTTGGTGGAGGTTACAGGGTGGAGAAGAAAAAAGCACAGCACTGTATTCGTATACGTCTCTGAGCAGCAGTAGTAAAAAAGCAGGCGGACCACCTTCCTGCCAGGCTTTAAGCACCCCTGGATTTTCCTTTTAGCTTGAGGCTCGAGTCCATCATTGAACCAGAACTTCCTGGCAGTTTGCGTTGTCTTCGTGCTTTTCTACAAGCCTTGTGGTAATCTGATAGCAGCAAGAAACAAACTTATTGGTGCAAGAATTATCCTACCTTATCAAACGAGGAAATATTCTAGCCTAGCATCTTGGTAGTGGCACTATCTGATGTTTCAAAGCAAGGTTTATCCCATCTCCAGGCTACTTTCTGTCTTAAGAAGAACAGGCGTTACATCCAATTATAGGATCATGATCTAAATTTTTATTCTTTACGGAGCGATGTCTCCAAACAACAGGCGGAGTGGCAAGCTCTAGGTTGTCTAATAAGCTGGAACATGTCCAGCTTTTATTACAAGACCTGGCATATGCTCCAAGTTTCCAGGAAACAAGTGCATTAATGTGTTGCAATAAAAGTGAAAATGCTTCACTTTATGTTCACATGCAAACTGTAAGAAATCCATTTGAGTCTGGAATGTTCAATTTGTGTTTATCCTTGACACGTGATAAATGCTGCTCTGATCACTTGAAGTGCATAGTTTTGGAGAGTGTAAATTATTTTCTTCACTTCAAGTGTGAATGACCTAACATTGTATTTAATTAAAATAGAAAAATAAATAAAGCTTTCCAGCATGTCTTGCTGGTTCATCTTAAAAGTCTTTTGAGGTGTTGCTTTATTTTATTGTTTTTTCTCCTAATTATGCTGAAAAGCTAATTTTGCTAAGTAGAAGGATCAACATGATAATAGAGAGGACTGGATGGCTGAAACAAAAACATTCATCCTACTTTAAGGTGCTTTATATATTAGACTGTTGCTATGAGTGTTGAGACCATCTAGAAATCAGACCACCTACTGAGGGATATTAGGAAGATGAGAACACCTCCCACTACGGCTTTCAGTGAAAAATGTTGGCCTTTCTGGATCCAGATTTCATTACACACAGACAGCTTCTTTCTCTGAAGAGCGCAAAAGTTGACCTAACGTGAGGATGGGATGTAAGTGCTGGAAATAGCAGCTCTGTGCCAAATGATACAGTTTCTCATTTGGTGACCCCTGTGCCGGTCTGACCGCCCCAGACCTTGTCTGAATCCGGTTGACTGTTGGCAGAGGCTGAATGCTTCCTGAGAACAAATCACATTATTGTTCAAGGCTGTTCATGGGATCCTGGTTTGTGTTGGTAGCAAAAAGCAGGGCCATTTGCACCAAATGAATTCTTTGTCAAACAGCACGACTGGCTGCATTTTTTACCCTTTGGTACAACTGCTTGGACCAACTGCTTGGGATGGAAGTTGGAGTTTTGCCCCTAGAGCAGGTGTGTAGTCTTTCCTTATAGACTTAAGAGAAAGTTTGTTCGCTTTTGTAACTTGGCAGATTATGGATTACCATGAAACTGGTTCCTTCTTCTTTCCTACTTCTCTAAGTTAGCAATTAGGAAGAGAAATGAAGGAGCTCTGGACTTGAAGTCGGCTGAGTTTCGATCCAGTTGCTTCTGTCTTGAAGGCCTGTGTAAGGTGGGCTCTCTGGAACGACAGAGCACCTTTGTGCATCTGTGTGGGGCAAAATGTGTCACGAATAACGTACTTTTGTCCCATTCTACATGTAGATTAAAAACTATGAGTATCTGAGTGGTTGCTTTCTGGTTCTGGAATCCAATCCAGAGAAGTGCTGGAAATCTTACTATTTTTATAATTTGTTGCTGATTGAGATATCAATGTATCCTGTATTTTAACTGAGTTCAGCTCCCACTTAAGTGCTTGTGAGGAGACTGCTAGTTTTTCCACAAAACCTGCCCATTGGGGCAGCTGAGCTGTCATGCAGTGCTGACTGTTTTATTCATGTGTCTAAAATGTGAATTTTCAGAAGAATTTGCCTTTTGCAGCAGGCATAAAAATACAGCCCTTTATGCTGCAGCAGCGTTTTTGAAGAGTGACCTTGTACTTTCCTATTTCTGCTTCCTTGCCTCTCTCTAGCTTTTTTGATTTGGTTGGAATTTACCTCCTTTTTTTTCCTGCAGTGGGAATTTTTCCACAGAGGTGGATCATGCTTACGCATTGTGGAGGCAGCGAAGGCTTTGAAGGG
>JAUBNY010000666.1:10968247-10986623 GCA_032275445.1 Crypturellus soui | reverse complement strand
TGCGCTGCCGCCAAGCAGCCCTGGAACCACTGGAAAATGCATAAAAGCGCAGGGTAAGGCGTGCGGCGAGGGTTACTCTCAGTCACAGCTGCATCCAGCTGCTGCCTTTAAAGCTACAGCGCAGCCCCAGCCGCCCCAGGAGAGCCGGGTGTCCCAGGGGCAAAGACCCTGCCCTGGGATGTGAACCCCCGGGGCTCTGTCCCTGCCGCACAGTGACCCCGTGTTGGAAAGGGGGGAACCGAGGAAAAGCCAGCACGGGATGTGTTCCCAAAAGTGAAACCGAGGCAGGGAGCAGCATCTGGCCCCGATGTTGCCCTGCAATGTGTTAGCATGGACCCGCGGGGGAGCGGGGGCACTGGGCGCCACTGAGCTGTCCCCAACCTGGTGTCACAGCCGTGGCAGCATCGGAAAAGGCGCTGGAGGAGCCAACGCATCAGGAGAACGGGCAGCTCCCCCTGCTATCTCGTCCAGGATGTTTGCACAGCGCCTGAGTGTGCTTTATCCTTACGAGCGAGTCCCGATCGGCTCAACAGGTGGGACCCGTGTGTGGGTGCAGCAGTCCCTGCCGTGCCTGGGAGCAGCCATCGAGAGGCAGCCCCTGTTTCCTCGGGGCGCTCGCCCGCGGCTCCCGGCCTTACGGCGCACGTTTAATGAGGAAAAGCCGGAGTGGCTTCTTAAATGACATAACCGCTGGAAAATATTGTGCGTTGGCCAGAGGCAGAGCGTGGTGAGCGCATGGCGCCGCTTCCTCGGTCCCCAGCCCGCCCTGCCAGCGGCTCCCTTGGCTGCGGGAGCTCGCGGGGTGCCAGCGCGGCGCCTGCCAGGCCTGAGCTGCCTCCTGCTGCCTGGGGGTGGCCAGCAGCTGAATTAAGCACCCGCCGAACCGATCTCAGGGCCTCGGGATGGGGCATTTCCCCAACCTGGTCCTGGTATCTCCTCCCCATCAGGCAGTGCAGTGCCAGGCTTGGACACTGCAGCCCAGGCTGAGCCCTGGGGGCTGCTTGGGGCGCGCAGAGGTGGCGCTGAGCGGGGATAAGGGAGGCGCAGGGTGACGAGGCGCCCGCTCGCATGGGGCACCCAGGCCGGGAGCAGGTCCGAGCACCCGGGCGAGGGCAGCCAGGAGGTGCCAAGGGCGGCACGGCTGGAGGTGCTGTGGGAACAGGGGGACCTTTCTGCTGTATGTGTGTAATTTGTATAATTTTTCAGAGCTGAAAAAGTCAGAAAATAGCAAAATTGAACAAAGAAACCAGGTCAGTTTTTCCCAGGGAGACAAAACCCAAAACATCAGTGGGAAAGCACTGGCTGGGTCGACCTGCCATGAGCCTGTGTTCTGGGACTACATAACCCATGTAGAAAAAGAAAACTCCCCAAAACTTACTTTGTTCTTTCTTTTTTAGCATCTAAATTCAGGTTCAAATTTCATTTAAAAATATCTTCTTGAAACAAAAAAAGCGCCTTGTGGTTTGCTCTGACAACATCTAAATGGACCATTTTGGCCTTGTCATGGTCCTTTCCCTTTCTTTTTGCCCCAAATGATGCCTGGTAGCTGGGTCAGGCCCTTGCTCTGGGGGATCTTGTCCCCCCTGGTTGCTCATCCGGGTGACCGTGCCCGGGTGCTGCCCGAATCCCACTGGGATGGCGGCCGGGAAGGGGCTGGATGCGGGCAGGGAGCGGGGGCGCCTGCTGCCACTCAGAGCGTCCCCGGGGAGGCTCGTGGTGCCCCCCCAGGCCGGCTCCCAGCACAATGAACAATAACGCGCGAGCCCCGGCCCTCGGGTCCCTGCCAGCTCCCCCGGGGCTCAGCCCGTGCCCAGGGCAAGGAGCGCAGCGCGGGAGAGGAGGGCTCCTCCGTGGAGCACGAGCACCCAGGGAGGCTGCCGTGGTCGCCTCCCTGGCGTGTGTCACTGCGAACCAGAGAAGGATGGTCCTGAAGACTTCGTTTTGTCCTACTGACAAAATGACGCCCTGAATGTGAAGAATGCCATAGAAAGCTCAGCTCTGTGGCAGAGGTGCCCAGGACAGCGCATGTTTCTGTCATTACTGACCCCAGCGCTGACGCTGCCTGTGCTTTACCTCAGGTTTGCCCTAAGGGCCGCGGTCCTGGTCACAGACAGGGGCTGCAGCGCTTGGAGCTGCGGATGGGCCCTGCTCCTGGGAGGCGCCTGCCTCATCTCACCCTGCCGTTTGCAACTTCCCTCACCCCCGGGGCCCCTAAGTCCCTCTGGCAACATGTGGGGTTTGCACAGGGCCCATGCGACAATGCAGCTCCCCACGTCGACCTTCACTTTCTTGTTTGTCAGCCACCAGCGGAGCAGCTTTGCAGCCTGGAAGGTCCCCCATGCAGCACGGGAGCCCCAAGGGAGGCAGGAGCGGGGGGCCTGGCTTCAGAGAAGGGGCTATTTGAGCCTCAACCTGATGCACCAGGTCAGAAGCATCCGGGAAGCCCCAGCGCTCTGCGAGGTGGCCGCTTTCCTGCGCGGAAGCAGCTGCCAAGGCCGCTGCCGTCTGACAGAGTCACTTGCAAAACTTCCTGCCCGCGGCGCGGGGTCCTCTCCCTGCAGCAGCTACCGCTTCGCTCCCTCACAGAGCGGGTCAGCCCAGCCCGCTGCTCTGTGGCCGGCACCTTGCAGGGTGCTGAAGATTTGGGATGTGGAGAGCCCCCATCCCTGCCCAGCTGCTCACTGAGGGTTTTGCTCGTCCCTTTGTGCCTGTTTGCAAAGTGAAGGGCTGCTCTGATGGTGCCTCCTGCCCAGCACAAACCTTAGCAGAGGGCCTGAGTTCCCAGGCCCGTTTGCACCCATCGTCCCCCTGCCGAGAGCAGGAGCGGGATGAGCCCTCCTTGCACCCCAGGATCTGCTCAAGCTGCGAAAAAGTGGGGAAGCACCTGGAGATATGGCTACTGGGCAGGAAAGGAAACATCCCAGAGGATTTCCCACGAGCTTCCCAGCCCGGCTCCGTGGCTGATGCGAGCAGCCCGGGCTTGGGAAGGTGACAGAAGGGAGACGTCAGAAACACCAGGACTGATCTCGTGGCTGAGCAGCACACTGGGTTGTCCCTGCAGCCTGTCCCTGGTGCGGGAGGTGCCCGGGAGCTGCCCTCCCTGCCCGGGGGTGCTGTGGTGCTGGCAGGACCCCTGCGGCAAGGGGGGGGTCCTGGTGCCTTTGGGTCTGGGATGAGCTGGGGATCCCGGGAGAGGTGTAGTGGGGGGGGCATTGCTCCAAGGAAGTCAGCTCCTGCTGGGGCCTCGGAGACAACAGCCGGATCACAGTAGCCCAATGCATGGTCAAAACACGGTTTTTGCTGTTTTTTTTTTTTTGGGGGGGGGGGGGGGTGGATGGTGAGGGTAGTTGTCACTGTTAAATGACTTGCTCTGGGGGTTGCTGGTGCAGAAAAGCCCCAGATTCCTCTTCCAGGAGTCAGATCCCAGCTGCCGGGGTTGCTCTCCTGGTGAGCACCAGGATCCTCCTTCCCATAAATGGGATCACTTTGCAGTTAGCTGTGGCCATGGCCAAACACCCCATGTTGCCCCTCGTTTCAGAAGACTCCCCTGAGGGCTGCCTGGTGGGACCCCCTGATCAGCAGCTCCCACAGGGTGTCCCAGCAGCAGGGTGTCCCCCCGTGGGAAGGGCTGGGGGATGCCTCTAAACCCTGGTGCCCCCTTTCCCTGCAGCACTTGGGGAGGGTCCCTCCACCCACCAGCGAGGCTGGGAGCAGGGGGTGGAGGGGAAGGCAAAGAGTTAAAGCTACCTGCTTGTGCCATCCCTCTTGACTCCACCTCGGAGAGAGAGGGGAGGGAAAAGGGAAAAAGGGAAAAAAAAAAAAAAAAAAAGAGGAAAAGGAAGAGGGCAGAGTGAAGTGCACTGGTTGCGGGGCAGGACCATCGCGCGGCGCCGCACGTCCCGGCAGGCAGAGCAGCGCGGCCGGCCCGTCCCAGCTCGCAGCATGTTCCAGTGGTGAGTGTTGGCCGGGAAAACGGTGCCAGCCCGAGCCCCACGTCCATCCCGCGCCGGGTCCTGCTTTGCCGGCAGCTTTAGCCCGGGCACAGGGTCCTGCTGCCCTCCTGGCAGAGCCTGGGAGAGCCGCTCGCCCCTGCCCAGCATCCCGGGGCAGCGGTGCCTTTTGCTCCGTGCCCAGCCCTGAAGCAGGGAGCCCCGGGAGGGTCCCCATCAACCCGTCTCCCTCCTCTTCGGTGTCCAGGGACACAAGCTGAGGAAAGGGGATTTTGCAGGGGTCGGGGATGAGGAGGGCTCCGTGGCTCCCCGCGCGCCTGTGCCGGCACCCGGGCGATGCTCCCGCCAGCCGGAGCCCCCCGTGCCGGGGGAGGCTCCTCGGTCACCCCCAGCGCGGGCTGTGTGGGGAGGGGGGTCCCTGCTGCCCCGGGCACGGGGGCTGCGCCCGCTCCAGCCCCATCGCAGCTGGGGCTGCTCCGGGGGAGGTTTCTGTGCTTTCCCTCCGGCGGCTGCATCTCGACACCGTCCCCGCGCCCCGGCCTTGGCACGGCCACAGAAGGGGCTCTGTGTTCTTCACGGCCGGTTCCAGCTGCGGGGCTGGGAAAAGCCGAGTCCACCGACAGTCCCGGCCAATCCAAGCGGGTTCTGTGCCCGTGTGAAGCCGGTGGGAGCCTCTCCCGGGACTGGGGCTGGAGAGACCGTGTCTCCTGGGTCCACTCTGCCCACAGCATTGCCACCCAAAAGGGAAACTGTCTGCATGGCGGGGGGTTATATTTTACAGCCCTGGGCAGCACCGGCCATGGCACAACTGTCCCTGGGAGGTGTTTGAGCTTTTCTTGAGGGAGGAAGAGGCAGGAGTGGGCTAGGACCCCCATTCCCAAGCGCTCCCAGCACCAGCTGTGCTGAGTCTGGCCATGAGTTGCCCAGAACGACCTGCAGTCCGAAAGGAGATCCGCTGCTCTTAGCCTGTTACTCCTGTAAACTCCCTGGCTGGACCCAGAAATCACCCGTGGTTGTGGCTCAGGGTGCCCACGTCCCCGTCGGGGTGGGGAGGAGAAGACCCAGCTCCTCTCCCCTTGGAGCTGTGGGGAGGCTGGCACCTCCCCAGGGCACCCCGATATATCCAGGCTATCCCACCCTGGCTCCGTCCATCTCCACATGGAAACCGGAGAGCCCCGGCCGCTGGGGTCTTCTCGGGCAGCATCTCCTGCCTCGGTCGGAGCAGTCGCTGCTCTGGGGCGCTTGGTCCGACTGGGCTCCATGTGGTGGCCCCAGGGACTGGGCACAGCCCTGAGGGGGTTAAAGGGAAGGGCGAGATTGGATCTGGACGGCTCCCTCATCAGTCTCAACTGAGTGGTCGCATATAAAACCCTACAGAGAATATCCAGACGTTCACCTTTAGTTGCTTATTTCCATGCTAGCGAATGCGGTTTTTCCCACATAAATTTGTGACTTTGGGAAAGGTCTTTGTGCCCTAGAGGCTGCAGTGCCCGGAGCTCCTGCTCCCTCCCTCTAGTTCAGGGCTCCGGCATTTCAGGGCATCGTGGCTGAGTGTGACCCTGTCCCTGCCCTCAGGGGCGCTCCAGGGTGGCCTGGATTGCAGGGCCCACTGACCAAGGCTCTTCTCCTACTGTAAAGACTTTTTTAATTCAGCTTACGTCGGTCTCAGCAGCCATCGGTTCTAACCAGCTCTCATTTCCTGGAGCACTCCAGGAGAGATAAAAATGGTGGGAAAAAAAATCAACCTTCCTGCCCAAAAACTCGCACATGAGCGGCTCTTGCTGGTGCCACAAGGGCTCTTCTGCCCCATCTCTTGGGGTTCTGCAGCCTGACCCAAAGGAAAAGACCATCTCTGGGCAAACCCCCCAAAGCTGCAAGCAGGTGCCGGCTGCATCCCGCTCCCCAGGGCCATGCGAGTTTGAAGGCGCTATGTATACGTATATGTATAAACTATATACATATATGTATATATGTTTTGGCTATTTGAAAGTTACTTGGGCTAAATAGTTCAGCCTGCAGCCCAGCCTGTTGACTCTGTATTTTCAGCAGCCCCAAGAGGACATGGGAAGCCACATGTCCCCCCGCTCCAGGTGGGGCACAGGTGCCCGGGGCCGCTCCGCCGAGCTCCTCTGCTCGGGTGACCCGGGGCCGCGCTCGGCACGCAGAGCCGCAGCTGCTCCTGCTTTGCTCGCGTGCATTTGCATGGGGAGACGGCCCGAGGCGCCTGGAGGGAGGGAGGAAATTAGTGCGGATGCGGGAGCCGGGGAGGGAGCCAGCGCCTGGGGCCCAAGTGGGAGGCCAATGGGCAGGACAGGCAGCTCCTCTGCTCTACGGGGCATCAGCAAGGCGAAAACCCACCTTGCTTTGAACTATGTGGGTGACAAGGTCTCCTTGGAAGCAAATCCATGACAGTCACTAGAGCAGCCCAATGGGTCATGCAAACCCCTCGCTGTACCCCCAGAAACCCCAGTTCATGTGCGCACGATGTGCAGCTCTCATCTCCTCCCCATTGACCCTTCAAGGGCATCCCGAATGGCAGGTTTTTATCCTGACCTGCTGTTTGGAAATGACCCACTGATGGCCATTTTGTGCTGCTCTCAACCTCCTTTCTTGGTGCTGTTGTGCCTGCAAGGCCATCTCAGGGCCACAGGAAGCCTGTCCATCTCTCAGAGCTAATTTTTCAGCAGAGAAAATAGTTCTTTTTTTTTGTGTTTGTTTGTCCTAAATTGAAATTTGCACTGAAAGCACATGGGAGGGCCCCACAGCACCATCCACAAAGCTGTGGTGGGACCAGAAGGTGATGGGATGCAGATGAGGAGCAGCCCATGATCCCTCCAGAAGATGCTTTTGCAGACAAGCCTGTTGCAGCCCGTGGTTTCTCCTCCTTAATCCACTTGTGTTGTCTCTTTAGGAAGAAGACCATCTACAAAACAGTTTGCCTGTCCTTCCTGCTGGTGATCACGGTGACCGTGCTGCAAAGGGGAATGGCGCCCAGCCAGTTCATGCAGGGCCAGCAGCAGAAAGACCCAGTCCCAGCCGAGCCCCTGAAAACTCAGAAGAGAGACAGCGCCTTCTCCATCACCAGCACTTTCTGGAAGAGCAAGAAGGAGAAAGCTCCCACGGAGGAGCAGCGGGTGGCAGAGAAGCACTCAAAATCCTGGGACATCACCACTACCAACTGCTCGGCCAACCAGAACTTCAGCAAGGTGGACTGGTTCAAAGGGCTGGAGCCCAACTTCCAGCAGTTCCTGCTCTATCGGCACTGCCGCTACTTCCCCATGCTGATCAACCACCCCGAGAAATGCAGCGGGGACGTCTACCTGCTGATAGTCGTCAAGTCCATCATCACGCAGCACGACCGCCGCGAGGCCATTCGGAGGACCTGGGGTCAGGAGAAGGAGGTGGACGGGAAGAGGATCAGGACGCTCTTCTTGCTGGGCACAGCCGCCAAGGAGGAGGAGAGAGCCAACTACCAGAAACTGCTGGATTATGAGAACCACATCTACAGGGACATCTTGCAGTGGGATTTCCTGGACAGCTTCTTCAACCTCACCCTCAAAGAGGTCCATTTCCTCAAGTGGCTGAACATCTATTGCGACAACGTCCGCTTCATCTTCAAAGGCGACGACGATGTGTTTGTGAGTCCCAGCAACATCCTGGAGTTCCTGGAGGACAAGAAAGAGGGAGAGGACCTCTTTGTGGGGGATGTTCTCTACAAGGCCAAGCCGATCCGGAAAAAGGAGAACAAGTACTACATCCCCAGCGCGCTCTACAACAAAAACAACTACCCTCCCTATGCAGGGGGTGGGGGCTTCATCATGGATGGTTCCCTAGCCAAGAGGCTGCACAAGACCTCGGAGACACTGGAGCTGTACCCCATTGACGACGTCTTCTTAGGGATGTGCTTAGAGGTCCTCAAGGTATCGCCCGTTGGGCACGAGGGCTTCAAAACTTTTGGCATCGTGAAGAACAAGAACAGCAAGATGAACAAGGAGCCGTGTTTTTTCCGGAGTATGTTGGTGGTTCATAAACTGCTGCCTCCAGACTTGCTCCAAATGTGGGACTTGGTCCACAGTAACTTGACGTGCTCAAGAAAACTCAACATCCTTTAGCTCGGCCTCTCTGGGGAGCTGGGACCGAAGGGGGCCGGGATGGCTGAGCCCTGCTCTGGGAAGGGGTGAGCCCCGGCGCGCGGCACAGCTCTGCAGGGGCAGCAGGATGAGGAGCGCAGGGAACCCCCCGCTCATGGGCAGGGGGTGCGATAGTGTTTGTTCCTGTACTGTAATGTGGTTTGCTCATCTCCAGCTGGCTTGGGGGTTGCTGAAAAAGAAGGAGGAAAAAAGTCTTGCACAAAATGAAGAGAGAGCGAGAGAGAGGGATAGAAAGAGAGAGCGTGTGCGGGAGAAGTTTGGTCTCCACCTCAGGTACCACCTGCACTGGAGCGTGGAGAACAACACGGGACACGGGAGGGATGCGGCACGGGTATTTATCCCCTGGCTACCTGGGGAAGCTGCTCCTCGGAGGGCTGAGCGGTTTACAAGCATGTGAGCCCCTGCTGCTCTAAAGTCTTGGGGAATTGTAGTTGCTGCCCCAGTTTCTCCTCCACACAAGGTTTTAACGGTGGGGGAAAGGGGCTCTCCTCGAGGCTGCAGCTCCCCCAGCATCAGCGCCCTGTGGGTCCGGGTTTGCAAGCCAAACTGTGCGGGTCTGGCGCAGAGGGCCCCTATGCCAGCAGCACCCAGCTGCGCGGGGAGGAACATGCTCAGCTGAAATTCCTCAGGGATTTGTTCCTTCCCTCGCAGGGAAGGGGAAGGGACGAGCCGGGCTGGCCCGTGGCTGAAGCGGGGAGCAGGAACAGCCGGGGTGTCCTGCCGGGGCCGCCCCGGGGGCACTGGTGCTGCTCCTGCGTGCGGAGCAGGGCCTGGGGAGTTCGCATCCCATTTGCTCCTTCCTGGGTAGTTGCAGCATTTGCTCCTTGAGGATGTGGCCAAGGACCAAGCTGAGGAATGGGAGATGCTGCCCTTTTTCCCCTCCTCAAAGGGGCATGCGAGATGTCCCCGGCCAGCTATCCCTGGCAGCAAAGCACCCAAAGCCGGTGCGGGACTGGCGCCCCTGGGTGCTGGGCCTGCACCCCAAGGCCTCCTGCGCATGGGGGACATATGGGGGACATACCCGGCCCCCTACCCGGACACGCACGGGGACCACGTGCATGTGCGTGTGCCCTCCTGCTGCTCTCCCTCTCTCGCTCTCTCTGGTGCCGGCATTGAAGGAAAAAATTACTACCTCAAAGGTCCCCCTGTGCAGTGCCTTTTTCTTTCTTTCTTTTTTTATTTTTGCTTCTCTTAATGTGTTTTGGAAATGCGCCTTTTTTCAGCTGCTCCGCGCCTACATGTTCCCCAGGTTGGAAAACAAACAAGAAAGGGCACAAACCAGCCAAAAAAGGCCAGGCCAGGCCGCCCCGCGGGCGAGTGCCCCCGGCCGCTCCGACTGGCTGCGGATTCCAAGGGGAGGAAGAGAGGAGCCCTCGGCACCAGGTGCTCTGATGGGCTGCAGTGTGGATGGGCTGAGCCCAGCGGCCTTTTCGGCACCTTCCCAACCTTTCCTTGCGTTCAGGAGCGTTTTCCAAAGCGAAGCCTCTGTCGGTTTTGTCAGGTACAGTGAACGCGGCTTCGTGCTGCTCCTTCGTGCAGGAGCTCCGCAGCAAGCGCCGGGCTGCGCACACAAACCTTCCCGTGCTGCTTTCACCTGGTGGGACCTGGACAGAGAAACCTTGTAGATTTGGTGAATACTTTAGTTTCTAAATAAAAGTTAAAACAAAACAAAACAAAACAAAAAAAAAGCAAAAGAAAATGAAAAAGAAGAAGGGAGAGGAAAACTCAAACTCTCACCTCGGTCGTTGCTCAGGGAAACTGAGGCACGGGATGGGGAAAGTGACAGCGAAGACCGTCTCAGTGCTAAAGGCTGTGGGTGGCCCTGTAGCAGTGTCCCCCATCACACCGAGCCCTGGGACATGAACCCGTCTGGGGTCCCAGAGATGTGGCAGGTAGAGGAGGCGGCAGGTAGGTGGCCCCGCGCAGGACCACAGGGGTGGCGCGGGGCGCACGCAGCGCCTGGCCCAGCAGTGTGGGACGCGGCAGGCACCAAGGGAGGCTCCTTTCCCTGCCCAGCTCTGTCTGCCCTAAACACACCCTGCCCGGAGCCTGGCACCCTCTGGAGCAGCTGGGCTTCCTGCCAGGACTCACATCCCCCAAATCCAGGGGCACGTCCATTTGCTCTCCCCATCCTGGGGCTTTTAAGCAGCCAAGCGTCCTTGGTGCAGCCTTGCAGAAGGGCTGGCAAGCCCGAGGCCAAGTGCTGCTCTGTCTCCGGCCTTTCCCAAGGGCCTGGGAGCAGCACTCGGAGCCCCAGCAGCAGGGACCCGGGCAGCGGCTGCCACCTAGCGCCGCGCTGCGCTCCGACCATTTGCCGGCAGCTGGGGCGCAGGCTCTAAAATGGCTGATGCCGAACAGCAGTTCCAAATGCACGAGCAGGGGTAGCTCATCTGGCAACACCAGCGCTGCGGGAATCTTCTCCCACCCGCCAGAGGCTCAATTTTGAGATTCAGGATGAAAGGGAGAACACAACTGCCCAAGCTCACCAGGATCCCTGCGTGGTCCCCTTCGTTCCTCCCCATCCCTGCACCAGTCCTGGGATGGAGCCATCACAAGCTCATAAGGATCTCAGTGGAAGCTTAGGGTCACGGGCCGCTGCCTGGCAAGCGGTTCAGTGGGGCAGGAGTCAGGCCCTGGGAGGGCAGGAGCCTGCAACGTGCTGGCGGCAGCCCAGGTTTTTAATAGCACAGAAACTCGACTAACAGGGTGGCAAGTGAGAGCTGGATTTCCCACACACTTTTCTGCACCATTGCCTCAAGGAGCGAGAAAAGGCTTTGTAACAGCCACCCCAGCAGCAGCCCTGCCCCTTCCAGGGGAGCAGGTCACAACTGTCCCTGAGAAGGTCCCTGAGCCCTCAACCTCTTTGGCCCCGTCCCAGCCTAATTCTGGGGGGACAGAGGGCAGCTACCGCCCGTCAGGCAGCTTAATGTACAAGGAGTGAGGTACTCAAGGGGCACTAGCACTGATGCTAAAAGAAAGGGAAAGAGCTAAAGGCTTTAAGAGAAGGTGGATAAAAGTCTCAGAAGCTTGGCATGAGAACAGAATTTACTTTCAAGGCAGGAGGAAAAAAATACGGAGTTGCAGAGAGCTGCAGAGTTGCTTACCCTTGTAAGAGGACAGCTGCACTTTCTCTTCTCACCCTTCCAAGAAATGCGGGACCTGACGCTAGTGCTAAGAGGCTTAGACCCTTCCCCTGCCTCCTCAGCAGGTACAAGCTCAAGCACTACCCCTAGCACAGGAGGCTGCCCTGGTCAAGCTTGGCCTGAAGCCTGTCAAAGTGAAGACCTTGGAGAGTGAAAACCCACAGACCAAGGCTCCCAGCCCTACTTTTTTAGTGGCGCAGAAGTAACACGAACCAGTTTAGGTCCTTTAATCTGTCCAAGACAGGGTGCTGAAGCACAAATGATAAAACGTTCTGCATTTTTACAGCAAAAAATGCTACAGAAGTTTATAGGAAAAAAAATATTTTTGTACATGGGTAAAACATTATAAATTCAAGACAACTCACAGACAAGGGGTAAATTCCCACATATCTATCACTCATTTCTTTTAAAAAGTTCGTTTGAATAAGCAAGCAGTCAAAAGGGCTTGCTATCTCTTCCTTGAAATGAAAATTGTTTCTTCCAAGTGGCTCACAGTACTGCTTCGCATCTTGGAATGTCCTCCGAAGGCTCCGCCAAGATAAAAGGAGAATAAAAACCCCCGGAGTCCTTTCAGATAGTCTCAGAGAGCAGAAGAAGAGGAAGGAAAGGGAAAAAAGTTTATTCAAACTTTATCTTCTTTCCTTGGGGCTTGTGATCTCCACCTCCTCCTCTGCCACCTCGGAAGCCACCTCCTCCTCTGCCTAAAAAGAAAATCAGGTCGAGAAGCAAGTTACATGTTATTCCTAAACAGACACCACTGCCCTTCCAAACCCACTCTGGCACAGGACAAAATAAATTCACACCACGTGGCCTGCAGGACACCAACACATTCTCAAGCATGACTCGAGCCTGATCATACCCACGGGAAGAGAAGGCTTCTGCATTTTCTTACCTCCAAATCCTCCTCTGCCACCTCCTCTGCCACCAAATCCACCTCTTCCTCCTCTGCCACCTCTGCCGCCACGACCACCAAATCCGCCACCAAAGCCGCCGCCACGTTGAAATTCACCCTTAGGCTTGGCAAAATCAAGGATCACTTTGTTTCCATCTATCTCTCCATCCTCCATGGCTTCTTTAGCTGCTTTGGCATCTTCTGGGGAGCTGAAGTCCACAAATCCAAACCTAGGCAGCAAGACAGGGACAGTCAGCTTCCAAAGGATCCACAAACCATAGATTCACCTGCAAGTGCTTGATAATAATCTCTTAAGTAATACCGTTGCAATTCTGCAATCGCCACACCAGTGATCAGGAACATGTTACTTGTTGAACAGCAATGGCAAAACACAATGGATGGAGCCACAGTGTGAGTTTGCCAATACTGAACAGTTAATCTTCTTCTCGTGCGAATCCATAGGCTGCCATGGATTTGTTGGCAGGAAGGAGCTCATGGAGAAGACAAGCACACACAATCCACTAACAAAAGAATCTAAGTTCTTCCATGCACTTTACTGGTTTCAGAGAATCACCTGCATAAACATTAATTGCAGTTCAGAGTGTCTCTAGAGTGAATTAAATAACAGAAAGCCGCAAAGATGAGATTTAACATACCCTTTAGATGATCCAGTGTCTCTGTCTGTGACTATTCTAGCACTTACAGAGCCTTCAAATGACTCTTTTAAGGTCTCTTCTGTTGTATCCTCAGAAAGGCCTCTGACAAACAATGTTTTGCTTTGTTCTGTGAAAAAAGAATCCATTTAGGGAAAGTCTGAGCAAAGAATCTATCGATCATTTATTATCAATTTACCAGACAGACTTAGAATAGCTTATGGTGTGGTTAAGGCTTTGGTTTGTGTTTTAAAGGCAGTCCAAAACAGCTAATTCTCCCTCAAAAGTTCAAAAACTTCTTTAGACTGCAACTAGAACCTTATGTGAAAAACACCCTCACAGATCAACTCTGGGCTGTGAAAATAATTCTTTTTTTTTAAATAGATACTAAGAGGACAAAAAAAGTCTGCTGGATCAGCACTTGACTATCTAGAGGACTTTGCAAATAGTTTCATCAGCATTTCAGATAATCAATCATCATGTCCAGCACTAGCATTTTTAAAGCAACTCTTCCACTCCACAGGCATGCCAGCCCTGATTTCAAGCAAATTTATGTTTGCATGGATTAAGCGCAAGTCACAGTTGTCTCGAGACCAGGTGATCAAATGGGGAAACACTTACGATTAAAACCTCCTCTTGCGTTCGTGTTCCCTTTCTGCCATGCTGGTGAACTGAATTCCAGTCTGATTGCTCTGCCTTCAATTTCTGTGTTATTACATGAATTTAAAGCCTCTTTGGCATCTTCAGCTGTGGGAAATTCTACAAACGCATACCTATTTGAAGAGGAAGACTTCAGTTAGGCTGGGAGCACAGAAAAAAAAAATCAGTGTCATATCAACTGAAAGACATGGTACAGATGCAAAACATACCCTTTAGGCCTGCCCTGGTTGTTCTGTGGCATCCTGATGGCAGTAGCCTTTTTGAACAGTTCTTGAAGAGTCTCTTCTGAGGCAGAGTATGACAGGTTGTTTACAATTAGGGTCTTTGTCTCCCTATCTCCTCCTCCTAGGAAGGAAACACAGTATTAGTAGTGCAAGTCTGGAAAGGGACAGGTTTCTCTCTCACCGCAGAAGGCCCTCCCTAGAGTAAAAATAAATGCTGCCCTTCCCTTCTCCCTTGTGCACAAAGAAGGCTAAACAGCATTGGTTTATTCCCCTGTTCCCAATTGAGGAACCATGTAGCACAGACATGAAAGGCATGAACACAAAACAGGTAAAAGGTGCCTCACTGTTGCCTTAGTTTTCCAGCAATGCTTCAAAGTAGTTCTATGCCTATCAAACTTCTAAAACCAAGTGAAATTAAATCTTAAGTGTCATCCACATGCTCATTACTGATATAGAAAAATACCTTTATGACTTTCTTGTTGGCTCTTCTCACCAGTGTAGTCAATAACCATAGCACGACCATCAACCTCTGTGCCTTGCTTCTCCTCCAAAGCTTTCTCTGCTTCAGCTTCTGTTTTAAATTCAACATAGGCCATCCTAGAGCACAGAAAAAAAAAACAAATAAACATAGTTCTTCCTAAAAGAGGCATCTGCTTATGAATAGGTTTACAGGATAGCGCATTCAACTGGCACTGGCACATCACATTCAACTGGCACATCTAATCCTGGAGGTTTCCCAGGACAGGTAAAAGACAGGAGTTTATCAGAACACATGAAGCGTTTTAGAAACAACAAGTGGCCAACAGCCCTCTCAGCTACATACCCTTTGCTGGTTCCCTCCTTGCTAAATACTAGCCGGACTTCTAGTGCGTTTTCAAACACATTTTTCATCTCTTCTTCAGTTACACGATAGGGAAGATTCTTCACAAAAAGTGTTCTGGCATCTCTCTCTACAAAGAAAAATAAGCAAAAAGTTAGTTTCATACTACCATTTACCTAAAATCCTCTCTCATATACTGCTGGTTTATTAAGAAAAACAGAGCAAATTCATCACCAAGAGACAGACACAGGGGAAATTTGCATTTCAGAAGCTAAAAAGGCAATTATTATGACAAGCAAATAGGTTACCACTACTTCTCTTCCTCAAGAGCATCACGCCAGGATGCAGTTCCTATAGCTAAGGACAGTTTCTTCATCACATTCCTAGTATGTGTTGTTTCTTAAAATTATGTTTTTCAGACATTCCAGTCAGAGCTGGCATATCTGTATGTTAACAGAGAAACTGCTCAGAAGCAGTTTATGTCAGAGAGCCCAAGTCGCAGGCATGCCCTAAGCTAAGTGTTAACAGCTACTAATTATTACAGCTTCCTTCCTTAACGCCTACAGGCATTCAAGCGTTGTGTTGTACCTTTCTTATTTTCTTTAAGGCTTTCCTTGCTCTTTGCTTTTTCCAGTTTGATCTCCAAACCCATGAGCTTCTTTCCGCTCAGCTGAAGAGCTTTATCCATATCTTCAGCAGATGAGAAGTCTACGTAGCCAAATCGTCTGAAAGAGGAATACATTTATTATCTGGTCTGATCTATCCTAGTATCAGAACACCTATAAACCCAAAAGGGCCCGGTCAAATTCAACTGTTAATGAAATAAATGCTAAATGCCCCAGAAAAGCAAAGCAATTGTACAGAATGCAATAGCTCTGTATTTCAGTGGCAACTTTACTTTTTTGGGATATACTGGCCAAAGTGGCTGTTGGGCAGAGCAACATTATAGCCTGTTAGTACTGCATATGTCCTGCACTGTTTCCAGCTTCCATAAATTAACGTGCAAGCATCCCAGCATTTCAAGGAACTTACTTGGAAGAACCAATTCTAACTTCTGTAACTTGGAGATTCTTCTTGCCAAAAAACTCCTTGATAGCAGTCTTCAGTTCTTCATAATCCTTGGTTGGTGACAAATTTTTCATGAAGAGAGAGAAAGCTGAAGCAGATCCTTTAAATAAAGAAGTGGGTTTGAGATTCTTTAGGGCAGCTAGATGAATTGGAAAGCAACTGTAGACAGCTTTAGCACATCAGTTTCTGCCTAAAGTAACATCATGCTTCAGCATTAAGTCCCTTAAAATCATCATTTGTGCTGGCAAAAACACACTGAACATCTAAGCATTTCACTTATCACGCCTCTTCTCACCCAATAGCCCAGTATAAAATAAAGATGACTTAAAAAATTGCATTTACTACAGACATCCTTTGATGACCCTACACCAACCTACCTTCTGTTTTCTTTTTCTTGGCTTCTGGTGCACTTTTATTCGCCATTTCTTTCTTCCTCTTTCCAGGTGCTTCCTTGACAGGTTCTGTGTTGGAAAAAAAAAGATAAAAGACAACTGGATTCAAAGTACAAAAAAGGCACATAAAAAAAATCCCCAAACCACAGCTCTTGTATGGTGGATTAGCAAATGAATGCAGGACATAATTACACCTTTTTGTGTCATTATGGCAACTACTTCTTATTTCCCTCTTCAAAAAACAAAACTAAGCAAACATTAGGTTCAGGGATCCTTCCCATTATTATAGACAGTTATGTTCCAAACATTTAAACTCACTTTCATCCTCACTTTCCTCCTCATCCTCTTCATCTTCATCATCATCCTCTTCATCTTCCTCGTCTTCATCCTCCTCCTCTTCATCCTCATCTTCCGACTCTGCCTTGGCTTTAGCTGGAGTAGCCTTTGCTGGAGTAGGTTTCTTTACTGGAACAGGTGTTGTGTCCATGGCCTCATCTTCAGACTCTGAAATGAGTTCAGCATAAAGTTTTGAGCGTGTTCAAGATTCAGGCATTCTTCTGAATCAGGCATCTCTGCATAAATTCACATAATCTCAAGAGAGCATTTTTATCTTTATAGTGCTTAAACTTGTAGTTTTAGGAGTTAGACCAAGCTTTCTCTTATACATACCATCATCTTCCTCTTCCTCATCATCATCTTCATCGTCCTCATCCTCAGATTCTTGCTTCGCTGGCACGGCTGCGGGTTTTTTGGCTGGTACAGCTGCAGGCTTTTTGGCTGCAGGCTTCACTGGCAGTGCTACCTCCTCCTCATCTGCAAGATAGAGCAGCAAGTGTTCACCCAGAGCACTCAACCTTCAAACTCAGCCAAGCACTCTGCCAATATCCAGTTAAACAAAAGTTCAGAGAACAATAAGAAAACTAGAACACACTTCACACCCAGCACAATACAGGTGGTGTCCAAGAAATTCTCCCTCAAACTTCAGTAACTCTTCACTTTTCCATAACCAAATTCTTGAACACAAAAACATGCCTGTTGCTAACTTATCCAGCCACCAGGCTGAACTAATTGTAGTCAACTTTTAAAATGGACGCACACTCTAGAAGTAGCTTACCGGACTCGTCTTCCTCATCTTCCTCATCCTCATCATCTTCCTCATCCTCATCATCGTCTTCATCTTCTTCCTCACTCTCTTCCTTCTTGGCATTCTTTCCATTTTTTGCTCCTTTGGCTACAACAGCAGCCTTTTTAGGTGAAGGAGCAACGGCCTTCTTAGCAGGAGTAGCCACAGCCTTCTTGGCTGGTGTGATTGCCTTTTTTGCTGGGGTAGCAGCCTTCTTGGCAGGGGTGGCAGCCTTCTTGGCTGGTGTAACTGCTGCTTTCTGTTGTTTCTTCAGAGGAACCATCTAAAAGAGACATCAAGTTAGTGCAGAACCTTCAAAATGCAGCTTCTCTGAAGGGATTTCAGACTTAACATGACACTGAAGGGACATTATGCCTTGACAGTCAGCAAGAGCTATGCAGTCACACTCCTGGTAATGTAGCACTACAGAGAATTCAACAAAGAAATTGCTGTCGCCGAAAACCCAATAAATGACATGCTTTCTCTGGATGCCTGTACTTTTTCTGCATATCTTTGCATCTATGCCTTGGTATTGCTACTTCAATGTCATAACCTTGCAAATACATGGTAACTGTAATCTAGCAAGCATCCTTCTAAGAACTTAACTTAGTTGCTTACTTGTTAAATTACTGTTAGCTTGGTAAAGCATAAAAGCAGCTTTGCCTCTGACAACTTCAGGAACAGCCAAGTATCTTTTAATTTCCTACTACTGGAACAACATCTGTATTTTTTTCTGATAGGATGTTATAGCCTCAAATTTTTAGTCCTATACATTACTATTGTGCAATTACATGTGTTAGAAAAACAGCACTTTTTTCAGTTGTGACATAAAATGGAGGAGAATAGCATTGCTGAGGTCCTTCTGAATGTGTTATTTATCGCTCACTTGCTCATCAATATGAGAAGGAGCTGTAGGACCCAAACAGTCCTTTCAAGCTCCAAAAGTACAGAGTAACCAGTTTATTGACTTTTCTTGCATTTCTCTTAAGAAGTCACGGTTATACTTCTGGTCGAGTTAAGGGATGTATGAAGCAGCTGGTACCGTTCCTAGTCCCACACGCCTCCCCAGACCTCGCAGTTTGGTCTCCCCTGCCCCGGATTCCAGGCTCCTCACCTCTTCCCCGCTGCTCTCTTCCAGCTCGGAGGACTCTTCCTCCTCGCTCTCCTCGACCTTCTTGGGGGGAGGTGCCATTTTTTTCTGCTTCATTTGGTTTTTGGGAGTCTGAAAGAGACGGGGGGGGTGTCAGAGGCGGCGGTGCCCGCGGCGGGAGCGGCGATTTGACGGGGACCCCCCGACCAC